>CM021766.1:82524643-82609320 GCA_011076525.1 Nettapus auritus | reverse complement strand
TTTTTTTTTTTTTTTTTTTTTTTTTTTTTTTTTTTTTTTCCCTAGCAGAGGGGGGAAAAGACTTGAATTTGCCCCTTAGATATTCCCTACATCAAGCATCAAAAGCCTTTTCTGGTGGCCTTTTGGAGATGGGTAGAAGGTATCTGATACATTTTTTTTAATACACAGCTATATATAAAGGCCACTGGACTGTAAGAATACAGAATTACCTCCTGGAGCGTGCAGTGAAGGACCTGAAACATGGCTAGATGGTTACAGCTGTATTCTAACATGCTGTGAAATTAGGTATTCAGTATGTTGACTGTTTGAGATAATACTGAGAAACTTTTAACCTCACGGTCACAGTAAATTATAGACAAGCTGTGTCCACAGTAACCAGTACTGATGCCCTTTGGGGCTCAGCACACTCAAGAACACTTCCAGACTTAACCAAGGACAGTCATGAGATGTCTGATGGACAACTACTAAGTACACTGTGCTATGCCTCTATCTGTCCAAACCACAAATTGCCAGAGATACAGACCTTCACATACACAACATTAAAGATATCAACAAAAACATGTTGCAAGCAAATATAAAGCCACTAAAAGCTGCAAATCTGTCCACAGCTGTATAAAAAATAGGCCATTTTTATGGTGATGGTGGCCTTAAATTTTTTTTGTCTACGTGTTCTCAGTATAACTTATTCTGACTTGGACTTATGTTTCTAGTCATTGAGAATTACAAAGAATCTGTTTTAATATCATTCCAGCATTTGATGACAAATCTTCAGGCTGAAACTCCATCTTTACTATGCTAAATTCTACTCATCCTCAAAGATTTTATCGAAGTTGTAGGATTTGATCATCAGCTAGTAGATGTCAAATGAGATCCAGCACAGGAAAACAAGACAGGTAAGTCCATGACAGCTAGACAGAACAAAATTAACAGTTTGTCCCTTAATGGTATTTCTGGAAGCAAAATGGAAAAAGAGCCAAAACTTATTTTGCTTTACACTACAAATTATTCAACATTGCACCGAACTTCATGACCACTACATAACCAGGAAGCACACATTTTGTCTTAGGCCCATGTCTTTTTCCATCATGACAACAGCTCTTGCATCAGCTTCTTATTGTTTTAATGTGAGTGCACGTGACTGTAATGTTGAGACATCAGCGGAAGACTAGTCATCTAATTACATTAAATGAAATTTTGGGGAGAAACAATGCATTTGCCTTGATTATTTCAAATTAGTATTTCGGTATTATTACATTCATTTTGGATAACACACTCCTTTTCTATTAAAAAATTCTTTACAGACAGATGCTGTATCACTTTTACTTCATTTTCTACTGTGTTAACAATGCTACTTGCATTTAAAACCTTAGAAACTTTGCCATTCAAAAAAAGACTAAAGATTTTTTTCACCATTGGTAGCTGAACAGGATTTTTTTTTCTGAAGCATAAATGCACAAAGAAGATGTATTGTGGTTTCAGTCCTTGGCATACAAATATCCAAAGCTTAAAAAGCACACTGAATTTTCAAGTCTCTTGTTGAATGCATTTGTAATTACAGGTGCTTAAATGCATATAATCAACATTTGATTCCCATTTAGTGCTTTGTACTATACATTCACCTGATACAAGTTACAATATTTCTGTCAAAAAGATGCTTCATGATATTATATCTCAGATAATACAATGCTTAAAGCAATTACTAATGCTACTATCACTTCTTCTATGTTTTTTATAAAAATTAAAAGTTACTACAAATGTGTTCCAGATAAACAGGTAAGAAAGTTAAGATTATAAATTTGTGCTTGCTCAAGAAGTATTAAAATGAATTTATACAAAGGCTCTGGTGAAATATATAAATGTAAAGAAAATAATAATAAAATAAAATCAGAGAAGTTAAAATACAATAAGAATACATCAGTGATTTCCAAGTGACTTGGAAAAGGAAATATTTTTTTTGTTTTGTTTTGGTAATTGCCCAGCTGTACTTTAGCACTATTTTTAACTAACTGCAGAAAACAAGATGTTTCTGTACCAAATCTTCCAGGAATTAAAACCACAATACAAACGCAGTAGTTATACCACTTTGCTTTAAACACTTTAATTCTGTTTAATTGTAATGGGATACAACTGGGCCATCCTACTTCTCATGGACTTACAAAGCAGACTGATATAAGGGAACATTGCAATATTGTGCTGTATGTATATATATTCTGGGTATTAAAATTAAAATTAACTACTACAGTGAATTGAGAAACAAGCATTTTTCCTCCAATTATTTCTATTTTGTAGCTATAGCTGTATTTCTAGTATCATGGAGCAAGACTGTTGAACCTGACTTGCATTAATATTCCAATAATGCCAACTTGATTCATATCAATGAGCAAATTCACAATTTATCACAATAAAAACGAGAAGGGCTTACATAAGAAAAAAAGTTTATAATTATTATTTCTCTCAAAAAAAGACCAGAGACGGGAAGTTGGAGTAATATTTATTGGCAATGCTTTTTTGTTCCTCTCCCTTCTAAAAGGAGAGTTACCTAATATTCTTGTACCTCCTTTTCCTGGAAAGTCCCTGCTCTCCTGAACTCCTTTCAGTATTTATTCAGTCATCATCTGCTGAAAGGACTGAAGAAGCAGAGAATTAGAGCTGATGGAGCCTCTTCCAGCTCTAAAGGGACAGAATCAACACACAGCAGATCTAAACCTCTCATTTCTTGACTTACTCAAAGATGCTCCCTTAAGCAGGTGACAACTGTACCTTAAGCCACCACAATATTTTTTTATTAGAGAAGCAAGATAATCTCCCACCAGAAAATCATTTAGCAGAATAGATTTTGGAACGTCTGCTATGCTACAGTCTTTTCTATTAACGCAAGGGACATCTACAAGCTTGAACAGGAACATGCAGTGCTCACTCTCAACCAGTTTTATTCTTTCTGGAGTGGAGATTCCTATCCCAATTGTAGGCATACTGCTGCTTCTAGGAGCAAAAATTAGGAGCCACAAACACCTTCCTTTGTACATTTTACTGACACGGTTCAATGGTTGCCTTAAACCATGGCAGAATGCCATTTACTTCAGCAATGAAGAGTTGGCAAACCTTTTCCCAGTAAGGTCCTTTGCTGTGGTGTAGCTGTTTTCCGCTCTTCTTTTCCGAACTATTACTTATTCTCACAGATAATTAGCCTGACATTTCCATCATAGCATTAACATGAGTCGCAGCCTGGGAAATAATGGTAAGGAAAGGAACACAAGCTGAGAATCCAAAAGAGCTGCAAGAAGCATGGTTTGGAGAATAATTGTTGGAAGCGTATGTATGAAACATGAAGCCACGGGGGCCAGCTTACAATCACTGAAATTCAGATCATGTTTAAGCTCCAGACAAGGTGACATCAATTTGAAACATGTTCAAAATTACAGAGGGAGGGGAAAAAAGAGCATTTAGGTTCCACAGCCTTTTAAAGGCCTTGCTGAGATGAATACTGCATTCTGCTACCTAAGAGTCCTGCTGACTATAGCTCTGCCAGAAGAGTACTGGGTGTGAGAAGAAAATGATTTTAAGTGATGTACCTGGCTAAGTAAAAAGTACCCTGTAAGTGAGGATGGAAAACAGAAGTACTTCAGAAAGCCTAAGAAATCATACCCAAAGTGAGTGAATATCACTTGCAGTCATTTCTTAAGGTTGAAAAGAGATACAAAGATTCACTCTTAAGACCAGCAGGACACTGGACCTCATGACAATAAACTTCAGCCTATAAAACATCCAGAGCCTAGTGCAATGCCTATTTTTTTCTGACTTCAAGCAAGTCACACTTTGAGAGGAGAGGTAATTTATTACAACAGCCATTACAGGTGGTACATAAACCCCTTTGTTGGGCACCTACACCACCACCACCACCTCTTCTTCATAGAAGTTCCCATGTTTCTGGCAGTACTCCCAGTAAATGAATGTCAAAATTGCCAAAACTTTAACTGTTGACTGAATGACTTCATTGATGGAGCTTTCAGATCAGAACAGAAACATACCAGAGATCTTGATATTACTTAACATTTCAGCCATTAGAATAGAAATTAAATAGTAAAATTCTAAGGCAAATAAATCAGGGAAAAGTCTAAAATCTTTCATTAGTTTTTTGCACTGAACAGAAAACTGCTTACAGTAAATGCAGATTAGGAATACAAGAGTTCCCATGTTAATTGATTTGGAAGAGGTACTAATGCTAGGAAGCAAAACGAGATTTAAGACTACATCACATTTAGATATGTAAAAGCCAAAGGGGAAAAAAATGAATTTACTTATGGCACATCGTTTGAGTCCCAGAACTGAAGTAGCTTGAGGATGAAATGCATTAATCTTGAGGAAAGCTAGAGGGGGGTAAATGCTCTCCACTTGTTTACTGCAATAAGAATACTTGTCTGTAATTTTCTGACACAGTAACATTTTATTTTGGGAACTAAGTATACCACTAACCATGATTACAATTACTGATCATCAGTGATTGATACATCACTGATCATGATTATAACTATTATAAGCTGTGATATATTTGTCAAAAGGGAAAAAATATCTGAATATCACCTCTTACTTCCAAATAGGATTTTTCATCTACTGAAAGTATCTTACTGGATCAAGAGAAAGTGCATTTGTCACTCAGTTAACAAATAGCTGGGACATACTGGAATACAATACTCTGTGGAAGTGACTAGTAAGCATACCAGTATTAGGCCATCTGGTAAGCAACTCTAATAGCACTAAACTGATTGAGTGTAACAATTATTTCATTAAAATCAATATATTTTTTTGTATTGCGAACTAGTACAATTAATAGGACTTCTCATGTATCCCACACCTTTTCAAAAAGTTGTTTTAAAATGTTTCTTTTCCTGTTTGAATATAAATTATGGGAAGGAGATAAAATCTCTTTCCACTGTATAACAAACAGTGGATATTAAAACTTGCAGGATATTCTGATAGTCTTATTACAGAGACAATGATTCTCATTTTCTCAATAAATCTACTTAACCAATTTAATTCTTAAAATTGTTTTATTATTTTAAAGAATTTCTAGGCATCTTTCCCCTTTCTGTAAGTTTTCTGATTCCCCTTCCTCATCTTCATTTCACATAAGTTTCTACCTTGAAATTAATGATTTTATTTTATTTTATTAATTTAATCTTATTTTATTTTTATTTCATTTCATTTCATCTTAACCAACTTGCTAACCCTAGGACTAATAAGTCTTTCAGGTAGCATTAATATTTGTGACCAGATAGAAAATTTGACTCGTGTCCTTAGTTAAGGACATTGTCCATCAGGCAGTAACCAATGAACTCTCCTTTGTAAAGGTAAATTGGATTATGGATTATCCAATCTCATTTGATAGTAGCCCATTTTATTTCATAGTGAACACATCAACAATACAGATCAATAATGCTTCTCTGAACATCCCTCCCTTGCTCTCTCCTTTTAATTAGGTCAAATTCAAAAGTGGAAATCATAACATCAGAGAACTAGTTCAGCTAAAGCAATACGGGATGAACAAGAAATTTCCTTTTGAGAGCCTGAAACCAGCCAAAGCTAAATGATTTTTGCTTGTTTTTGTTTTTCCTTTCAGTCTTTTTTCCAGAGCAGCAAGGGAATGGAAGCTGTGCAGCAAGAGAAGCAGGGTTATACCTTGCACCTTGCACACTAGTATATGCACTTGCAAGGCCACTCATTTGGTGAAATGGCCTAAGAAAGCTCTCAGAGGTAAAGGGTAGTTACAGGCTGCAACTTTCACAGGTTTGGGAAAATATGCAGAGGCCTTCAGATTCAGCTAAGGTCTCCAATCTTTGACCATTTCATTCCTTAGATGGATTGTAGTGTTTTGTTATCCATCTTCCATCTGCCATAGACATAGCTTGCATCTTTATATAGACATACTATGTTGCAAACACATTTTTAGCCTGTCATTTACTCCTTTATGACTCCTCATTTCTGCCTCAGATTGCCTCTTTGTTCTAGGCTCTCCTCTCAGAACCTTCCTATTACTCCAAGCCACAAACATAACTTATTGAACAAACACAACTTTATGCAGGTCAGCATTTCCTGCATCCCTCAGTGAAACTGAAGATGAATGCAATGCAGGAGAACCTCTGGCAGCTGCTTTGTCAATTTGAAAGCCAGGTGAGGATAAAAAATAGCTTAGGAGTTTGAGACTCAAAAATAATACAGTATTTTTGCAGAATTAGTTGGCTGTGGATACATATCCTACACTGTGGTCTACACTTTTTTTTTTTCCTTTAATAAGGGGTTGAATTATATGTGATGGCTATACGAGCATCTCTTGTATTTTATACAGCTGAGATCTTCAAAACCTGGTGTTGACTTTTATCTTAGTAACATAAATGCATGTGAATATGTACCGATATATTTTTCACTCCTATCATGGCTCCACAAGCTACAGTCTGTAATAAATATACCAGGAAAACATTGCTAGATACAACAGTAACAACAGAAAAGATGCTAACATTCAATTATTTTTTCTCTTTGCTATGGTTTTACACCTGACTCAGGGTAGACATAAGACACTACACACCGCACAGTGTTAAATCTACTTAAATAAATTTTCTTCTGAGCTAGAAAGCAGTAGACAGAACTATATAGAAGCCTTAACTTTGAGCAGATGTGCTTTATGCTGTTATCTTCTCCCTTTTCTCACATAGGTTTATGGAGCAAATGCAATGGGGGACAAACCGATCAAGTCCTGATCCAGCATGTCCGTGGTCAGAGATTATGGTTCTACTGAGCTACAGCAACGCTCATCAAGTATCGCTGCTAGTGTATTCAAAAAAGTGCCTACCCAACCAACTTCATCCTCTTTAAGACCAGGAAAAGCAGGTATAAAATATATAGAAATAAATATATCTTTCATGGTGTACAATTTTAGCCCTTGAAACCAGCACGTATCGGCTTAGTACCAGTGACCTAAACTTTCCTTCAATTAAGTCAAAGATAAAACTTCTCAAAATATGCAATACTTTATATAAAGATCATGGTATACTTTTTCTTTTTTCTTCTGATTGCATTCTGTAAGACCTTGTGACTTCCCAGATTTTTCTCTCAATTCTTTCCCTTTAAGCATGGCAGCTATTTAAATGAGATAAGTGGTCTTTGTTTCTGTGATTCCAAATGCACATTATCTAATTTTCATGTAAGTATTGGCTATTAAATTCAAACAATAACCATTTATGGGACACCATATGAGAAGTGTGACTGTAAAATTATTCCAGAAAACAAAAGAAGATAGACTTGTATCATCTCAAGTACCTATGTTCTTTATATCATATGTATTTTTTCCTTCATAGCTCTAATGTAATTCACATTTAAACTCTTATTTTTCTGAAAATAAGCCCTAGATCTTCATAAGAGAGGTTGGTGGTTTCTTCCAACTACAGCAACAAATTGAATTGCCCAAAAATGAAAGGTATACTCCAGAACTAAAAGGCTGCTTGCAAGAAAAGTGAACAAGATACTACATACAGAGTTCTTTCAATTCACTCATTGAGATTAGACTATTAAGATTTATGTTTTTTAGGTAGATTGCACCATAGCTATTACTGATTCTGGGTAACTAGCTCTAAAGAGTTCAAAGAACTGGTGAAATCCTTCCAACTTATTATTGTTCCCCATAAAGGTTTTTTTTCCACTTGCAGTGAAGGACGAATGAACCAGAAATCACACTGACGATTTGGAAGACAAATTTTGAGAACTTGATTTCTAAAAGGAGAGTTTGCAGTACAGTTCATTTAACACATAAGATTATGTTCAGAGGTGTTACTCTTTTATGTATCCATTTACATTTTTAAAACTTAATTTATTTTCAAAATATGCCTGGCCAAAAATCGCAAAGAAGGCTCAAGAGACAAAAGGAAAGCATGGTAATTCCATAAGCATTCATCAGGCTTCATCCTCTCAAGTGCCATACTCCTGCTAGATTGAAGAATATAGCATAACTAGATTAATACAATTTTAATATGCACTACAATTAAAGAAGTCATATTTAAGTTACATTGTGGATAAACATATTTTCCACTGATTTCAGTATCAGTTTATGCTGAAGTTTCTTTAGCCTGGTGACATTTGAGAGCAGCAAGTTTTATTTCTGAGAGAAATTGCCTGAGCTTACTCTATTATGATTTGACATTTACATTGCAGTCATACCCTGCAGCTCCAGCCAAGATCAAATCCCCGCTGTTCATGCACATAGAAATGTATGGTCCCTGCTCCAGAGAATTTAAATCTGAGGTCACCTGCTAAGCCAGCTATAGAAAACCAGAGAATCTAAATAACAAATTACAAACGTAGCCACTTAGACAACTGCAGCCCTGAGGTTATTGTTACTGACATAAAAAAAGCCCGAAGGAGGTTTTTTTGCTCCCTATTGTGAAACTACTTTTTTGTATGCAGCCCACATAATCTGGGTAAATATGCTTTCTAAGATGGAAACCAAACAACACAGATTTGTTGTGGTCTAATATTTGAACAGAGTAGTTTTTCTTGTACATATACGTCATCCTATGATTCAGACCACTGAGAAAGGGTCATTAATTTAGAATTCAATTTCTTTTACTTGTACATGAAAGGTTTGCATTACTAGTTTTGCTGCAGTTCTATTATGTTTGCTTTGATGAAGACATACTTCTTAGGAAGACAGGCCTTCATTTTCAATTTTAAAAATGAAGACTTGCTGAAACTTGGTCTTGGTCCTGTCTTTTGATTGTGAAACATACTTTATCTTGATTTCTGTTTCACAAAGATTGTACAAATTTGGAAGGGTTTCTGCAATCCAAAGACCTTAAGTTTTTCTTAATGACAAGGATACAAAACACTACTGCTTAACCCTCCTTCTGCATTAGTTGCTTTTAGTCCCTTTTAAGATCCCTTTCTCATCTCCTATCCTGGAAGAGGACAACTATATTCAATAACTGTATTCAAATATGTATTAATACATGAAACACACCAACTCAAGGCTTTAAGTCCTTTTACCTTGCCTAAAGTCTACTTTTTGATTTAATTGTGCAGCCTGTCTGTGAGTCGTGAACACTCCACATCCAAAATTTGATCCTATCCTACTTGGGAAGCTGCCGCAGTGACATGCTGATGAGGTTCCACAACACTCCCTCATTCTGTCTCTCAAGCACAGACGTCCTTGGCAAGAAATTCTCTGGTGTCAGATAAAACACTCCCAGGCATTAGTAGTAATACAGAGGCAGGCCCTTCTCAAACATTATAGCAGCAATTGCTAGTGACCCAACTTGTTCCAATTCTGCAGTCGCTAAGATAAGATCCATTCTTTCTTACCAGAGATTTCTTTAGATTAAAGATGTTGACATCTGAAACAGCTTTTCATGCCATCCCTTGAATCTACAGCTTCTTTCTTTGCAAGGATATGCCATACAGAAGATCTCTGCTGTATGTGTTTTCAAGTGTTTTCAATATCGGTAGACTGCCACTATATACAATATTTTCTTCTTCTAGGCTTATTTTTTGCACATGCAGAGAAAGTAGTCTTTTTTCTTCTAATTTTACTGATATTTAACACTTATTTGCAAACTACTACTCTGAATATTTAGGAAAATTAAAACACCTCTTTTTTAAGGCTAGAAAGCTCTCACTTTAAATCTCTCATTTTGACTAATTGCTTTCATATGCTGTATTTGACATTCCTTCATCTCACATCAGTAAGAGAAAAATGCAAAATACAGCTATTTTGCTCAAATATAATTCTGCAGGGGTTTATAAACTTTGGGGGGAAGCATGGGTATTAGAATTGAATCCTACTACCTATAAGTTGGCCAAAAAGTTTAGCAAACTGCCCTGCCATATTTATAATGTGCACTTACTAAAATTTCCTTTTTCTTCTGCAATTAAGTTTGCAGAATGTCTATTAAAAGAATACTTCCTTTTTAATCCAAATCCAAGTTAAGATTACTTTTTACTGCTATTCTTGGAATACTTTTTGAAATGCTATTTAAATTCCTTTATTGCATGACTGCACACCTCCGTTGTGAAGGATTTTATTGGTTTGTTGGACATACTTCAAGTCCCATTAAAGATTATTCAGGATGTTGTTTTCACTTTGGTTACTTTTCCACCAGTGAACACAAACTATTTTGTTGTAGCTTTCACTGATCTCTATTTGATCAATTTTATGCTTTCAGGACCTTTTTTCAAGTCATTTGCCAATTAAGTTGCTTAAATACATCCTTATTTACTAAAAGTGACTGCATTTTCTGCTTAGTTAGCAATAGTGGATAAACCTGTTATAAATATACAACGTATTAAAATAATGACCGAGGTCTTAACTGTTATAATTTTCTCTGCTTTGGTTTATACCGAGATCTGTATTATTCATAGTGGAATGCTTTGAACTCTGAAAGTTACGGAGAAACCGAGATGCCACTTTCAAGTTAAGGAAGCTCTGAAAAGCTTATAGGTTTTGTGGTGAATTTAAAATCCAGTATTGCTGTCACAAAGCTCTTGTTACTGTATGGCCTGAACACATTTCAAACACAGTCACAGACAGGATTAATGTCTCTAGCCAAGCCTGTAGATAGGCCTGTTAACCATCATTCAGGTAAACACCTCTCTGTACTTTCAGTGTTCCCCTAGTTGTCTTCCTCTGTGAAAGCCTGTTAGACTTTGAAGTCCTTCAAAAGGTTCAAATCCTCCCGAGGCTGTTACTTCATTAATGGCCAGCACCTTTTCACTCACAAAAGGGAAGGGAAACATCAAGAGGAAACTGAAGCAAAAGACAGCATCTCTCCAGCACAGCGGCAGCTTTCTGCAAATGTTGGCCCTTTCTCTTTTAATGCAGACTCACTCAGGTGGCAGTCAAAAAGGAAACAAGGGTTGATCGTATTTGGCCTCCCTACTGTTATCCCTGTGATTTTACTCCCTTAGGCTCTCCATACATACCCATGGAGTGTAAAGCCACAATAACCCTTCTGTAGAAGTGTTGCCACTTCTCAGTAAGTAACTAGATGCTTCTAACAAAGTCTTCCGTTACCACAGCTGGTCATTTTATGAACTGCCCAGACACATCACGACCACAGGAGCACCAGTATCCCACTCCTACCCAGGCCCAGGCCCAGACCCTCATATTAGCCCCAGAGCCATCAGCCTCTGGCCAAGGAGGCTGCAGCAGGGACGGGCTCCTGCTCCACACAGCCCTCATCCTGAATATGGCTAATCATTTGGATTATATATTTTCTATGTAATTGAAAACCCAAGTGCTTATTTTCAAATAATGATGGTTTACTACGCTCAGCGGTACTGGTGTAGTACCACTTGTAGACCAACCTATGTAAGTAATGCCAGAAATAGGTACATTTTCTCATGACATTACCATTTTTTGGTACAGACTTACAGACTGGACATATTACTTTGCCAAATAAGGTCAAAAAACAAAGTTCAGGCCCAAGAACTATTCACTTTTTTTTTTTTTTTTTTTTTTTTTTATTTTTTCCTGAACATGGATATGCAGTTCTCATAATTTCACTCAGACTGAGTTTTACGTAGTCAATCTTGGCAACAGTAAAGTTGCTAAAAAATCAACCACAACTCCCCAAACTCAAATATCAAGCAGCATGCTGGTTGTTTATTTATCTTGGAAAATGACAGTAAGAGGTGATCTGACAGTCAGTTTGCTAGAAATAGATGTCATTTCTAGGATGGTCCAACTAAATTATCTTGCTTTTCAACATGGCCAACTCCCTAATGGGAAATGTTGACACTGCAGCTATATATTCATTAGCAACTTTGTAAAATATGAAACAAAAATGCTCACACTTACATGCAGATTATCAAATCTCTCACTATCACAACCTATTTTATTTAATATTCAAACACTTCATCTGTATTTGCAATTATCTCATTTTTACTGTCAGCCTTTCCAGATTTCTCCTACTTACTAAAAAAAATAAAATTAAATTAAATACTGTAACAAAATAAAATTAGTTAACTAAGAATTATTCATTTTTCTGTGTATGAATAATGATATGACATTTCCATTACTCTTTCAGAAACAGTGATTTTATATAGCCTATGGATGAATACTATAAATGCTAAAAATCTCTTGATGATGTCAATAATTCTCTAATGGCTATGTACCCCTGGTGGGTTTCTTTGGATTAAAGTGAAGTAATCAGTGTTCATTTCAGAGGGGTAGAAGAAAGGTAAAGAAAATACTAGACACAGACATTTCAGTGTCCTGTTTTCTAGAAAACCTTGTCTGGTGAGAAAAAATGTTCTCTAGAGTCAAAATGGCATAGAAATAATTTCAGGGAAGCATAGCAAATGATGAAGCAAGATTTCTCAGTCACAGCAATCAAAGCAGCCATGTGGCATTTAGATGTTAACTGGAGTTCCTATGTCTGAGAGTCTTCTCTGCTGCAGAGGTGATACAATATTATGTACATTTGCAGTGGTAAAAGACAATTTCCTTTAGTAGCAAGGCCACTAATTTTAATTGGTCTTCCATTAAGAAGGAGCTATTCACTGAACAGTGGAAGTGTGTACCATGTAGGAAGGGAAAGGTTCAGTAGTGTCATTGACAGATGTATCATTTAGCACAGATAGTGCATACAGAATATTAAAAGCAGTGCTGCCATCTCTTGGTTGTATTAGGCTGTAGTAAACATGTACCGTACTTTGTACATATTAAAAAAAAAAAAAAAAAAAAGCAACATGACATTGTTCAGCAATATCCAAACTCCAGGATATGAAAGGGCAACATTCTATATTTTTCATAAATGGGGCTACCCCTGCAGATGAAGCTCTTCCTTCCCTGCTGGCTGTGTAGTAAACATTTATAAAGATGGTGGTGTTTTTTTTTTTTTTCTCCTCTCTCTCTCTTCTTGCCTTTGGGGTAATTTTACTTCTGATGAAGAACACATTTGGAGTAGACAGAAAGGAATCGTCTCCACACTTAGGATGTTATCTATTAAAATCTAAGCCTAAAAGTAAACGAGCTCTGCAGGGAAAATTTCTTCTAGGATTCAGGCGTTTTTGCTCAAGAGAATTTACAAGTGCTTTAAATGTGTGTGTAAATATATATATATATATATGCAAATTTATTTATATATACAAGAACATTAAAGCATATATAGTTGCCTTGTTACACTGGAGTAGTAAAAATCAATTTGCTTCATACTGCACACATGTTGGTCCTGCCCTTCTGATAGAATTCAAAAGGCAAAAGTTGCTAACTGAAATAATCTACTGAAAAGGAAAAACGTATTTGTTATTTCTACTTCAACAATGTAATGAATGTGCTTCATTAGCTATTTTCTGTTACTTTTGCTGGACTCACCCTTGTTTATCATGGAACTATAGAAAAACTAAGGTTGGAACGGACCTCTGCTCAGAGCAGGTCCAATTAGATCAGGTTGCTCAGGGCTGTGGTCATGTAAGGACTCACGATGTCCAATGACAGAGGTTCCACACAAACTGTGCACCTGATCCCATATTCAGCCACTCCTGTGGTGAAAATAAAATTCCTCATTTCTAATCAGTAATGCACATGTGGCAATTTTTGTCCATTGCCTTCCATTCTGCCACTGCTGGCTCAAGTTCCACCTGCTGTCCAGCAGGTCCCCAGAGCTGCTTTCCATCCAGGCAGCCCCAGCCTGTTCTGTCACATGGGGTTATTCCATTTCAGATGTAGGACTTAATCTGCATGCAGAACGGGAAAAAACATAGGACATAAAGGACAATTGTCATATGTGATTAAATGGAGTACAAGGTGGAAAGGTAATAATGAAACGTATTCTTTCCATTGAATACCCACATCTAGCTTTTTTACAGCAGCTATTTGGCAGTACAGTCCATTATAGCTTAGGTGCGGGTGCAGGATGGAAGAGGTAACAGATTATCAAATCTTTGATTCAGTATGATATCCGCTTTTTGCTATTACAATTTAAAATTACAACACAACTCTGTCACAGCTTACTACTGCTTTATACATTGGTAATGCATGACTCTTCAGCTGCTTTACAGTTTGGATGGGTCTGATACAGGGAAGCACTCTGGTACTGGACCTCCTTTGTACGTAGCAGGGGAAGAAAAGTACAAAAAAGAGAAGCCAAAACACAGAAGGGAGAAACCATGCTGAATAGAATTTACAACCTGCCATTGATCAAATTAAAACATTCTGGATATAGTTACAAAAGTAGGCTAGCAATTAATGTCCAGTACCACATGAGTAGAAAAGAAATGCTCTGGCGCTGAATGCAATGGAAACAGAACTGATTAGCTGATTAAACTCTTTAACTCACTGTTGGGAAATCCTATATCACATCAATACTAATACATTCAAGCAATGTAATGAGTGCACAAAGTCAGTCTTTCTTCTTCTTCTTCTTCTTCTTCTTGCAAGATCTTAGTTTTTTTATAGATGTGGATGCAAAGATTGCCTCTACGTGAAGAATCTCATACTCAAGGCTGAATGGTTATGCCTACCTATTCAACTGCGGTTTTTGACTTGGTATGTCCTGATAATAATAATAATAATAAAAAAGGATCTTTAGGTCCAAAATTTGCTTTAGTATTTAAAACCTGAGAGGCTGCAATGGAATCAAGAACCATTCTTTTATGAAGTGGTAAAAAATATGATATGGAGTCCCAGATTGTTGCCATGAATCTGAGGATAAAAAAGTCACACGGTAAAGGGGGAGCCTCAAGTATAGATATGCAGGTTTATTTTCATGGCTTTATCTGCCTCATAGAAGATCTGAAGTTTTAAAGGAGAGTTAAATACCCCCTGAAATGTAACTGTTTCAGCAATAGTTTTCCTTTAAAAGTAATCAATTTATTTACTGAGAATGCCAAAGAAAATACACTGTAGGCCAGTTCTGTATTTTGTTTCAATAGCTGACTCTTGGCTTGCACGAGGAAGGCATGTCTCAGTAGAAAATCATCACTTTGTGGATGCTTCTAATAAAAAGCATAAAATTAGGTTGCACCCACCAAAGGTGTGAATAAAAACTGTGTTTTTTTCCTGTTATTGTATGCAACTCCAAAAAACAACTGGTCTAGTGTCTTGTGTCTTGTTACAGAACTGAATAAGCAGAAAAGAAAAATTACGTTAAAAAAAAAAGAGTCGCTGACACAACCAAAGTCTTCAGAATTGATAAAGTGTGACATACCTTGGACACTATTCAGTGGGATATACCATTCTGAACCTACTGCTCAAATACTATCGAACCTAAAGTTCAATAATAATAATAATAATGATAAGTGATCCTGGCTCAGATTATTTTGACTAAGCATAAATATGACAGAGTGCATCAAGAGAAACAGATCAGCTCTGGAAGATATACTAGAATGCCACATACAGATTTTACCTCCAAATGACCACAAAGAGGAAAGCATAATCAGCTTTTCTACTCAGATAAATAATGTTGGTTAGAAGAAATAATCAAAATAAATAAAAAAGAAACCACGAGAAATACTTTTAAAGACATTATATGCTTTTGCAATATTTTACTATAAAATTCAAGAACAATTTGCCTTGCAAATGAGGGTTTCAAGTTAGCAAGTGGCACCCAAACGGCATAGCCTTGTAGTAACGAAGTCATCAGATATAAAGTAGGCAGAAAGATAACTTGCATATAATAAAGCAACAGCATCACAGAACCAAAAGTAAGCATCCTGTACTAACAGCAGGGAGTTGATAACAATATGCAGCCATTTAAATATTAGAAGCCATTCTCTGGGCTTTAAAGCATCACTTCTGTATGACTGTTACTTCTCTAGTTTCTCAGTGCATTACTTTTATTGGTTTCAATAACATTTGTATCATAAATTAATCACTTCTCTGACACTATAAGCCCAAGAATGGTAGTTACTACAGTGTTTTATGTACTACTGACATTCCACAAGTATATAATCTCTCTATGATTTTTTATAATAGTTCCAGTCTTTGACAATGCTTTTGGTGAGTATTGATTAGGCTACAATACCTAATCCTTCTAGTTCATTTGATGGATGCAGCAGTAAGGCAGAATCAAGTTTTCTAGGTACTTCTTGAACAGATACCTCTACTCTCATCAGTGCAGATATATACTCTCTGTATTGTGACCAGTATCTTTAACAAGGAACTTGTCACATAGCTCTGTTCCTTCATAAAAAAAATATACCATTTGCACAGTTGCTCACCACACATACAGCGTTTGATATATAGCACCTACATAATAATAATTTACTAAAGACATTTTTCTTGTAAATGAAACACGAGTCAGGAAAACATTCCAACATCACCACTCCAGAAATGTGACCAGGTACAACTATGTAATGCCCTAATGATGCATTTCTGATAATAGGTTTTCCTTCCCCAAAAAACAATGAAGGCAATACTGAAATGTGCCCTAGAACTACTCAGAAAAGGTTTCTCAAAGCTTCACTCATGGAGGCCGATTTTATGGGTAGGACAGTGTGCCAAAGGGTAACGTAACATTCGCCCGTCAACTGATACTGTCATTTTTTTTTTTTTTTTTTGTACCATCCCTAAAGGCTTCCAAGGCTGCAATCTGGGAGCAGATGATAGTTAGCATTACTTAATACTTTCACTGAAGCTCCTCTTTCTGTAATGTTTTCTTGTTGGGAATTTTTCTATTTAGAGGAAATATTGTTCTTTCTAACACTTTTTTTTTTTTAATCATGAAGTGACCAAAAATAATGGTTTAGCTAGTGAAATGATTAATACTTATGCAAGAAGAGAGAGAATGCTATCCTCATGAAATCCTCCTTAGTGCAGTGCATTTCTCAACTGAAATTCAAAAAATTACCTACTTCAAACACCCAGCACGCCCTGCAGCATTCAACACACCTCTTTGCTATTCTGTAAACACTATGTCCACATGCATGGTCTGGAGCATCTGCATTATCCAGTGTCATGACTCAAATGATGCCAGGTAGTAACTGTTCTTTCTAACTGTCTCTTAACTATATGAGTTTCCTTAAAAAGAAATCAGTTGCTGTGGAGACATCTACCGAAAATGAAAATCCATAAAAATTCTGACACTTTCTTTCATACCACCTCTATAAGGCTAATAGACAAATACATTTAGTACTGTTTATCACTAGTCCCTTCTCTGGCATTTCTTACAAGTGAGGCCTTCAACGATAATGAAGATGAAAATTAAAATGAGCTCCTAGAAATTCGAGGATGAAAGAGTCTGTTAGAAAAAAGACTAAATTGAAATTTTCTTTAACTTTCCGTGTTAACCCATTGTAATGTACTATTTAAGGTCAATTCAATTTCCTAGAATACCTGGGAGGCACGTTCCACAGCTAGGAACCTTTTGCAGACAAGTTTCCACAGGCTCGCCACCTTTAAAGATGAGCTTTAAGCTTAAGAGCTTATGTTATCCACAGCTGTGATAAGGATAAAAGCAGCCTTTCTAACAGCTAGGTACCAGTCCTCTTTGAGACTGGCCCCATGACATACTTTCTCCTGAGGCCCCATTTAAAAGCAGATCTGAGCAAAGAAAGATTTTTAACTGGAATCCAAAGTAGAAAACCTCAAAGGAGGAAACTGAAAACATTTTAGGGAATAGGAATTAGGTCCATTTCTCTGAAACTTCTTCCTCTTGGATAGAGAAAGAAGTGCCGGTCACAGATGAAGCAATGATTTTAACTTATCTATGTATTTTCAATGTTTTTATTCTACAGCTGTCCTACTCTGCTTTCCTACAGTGCTAATGTAGGATGTGCTCTTTCAGGAAATATATGTGCCCAGATCTATGGAGCTTACACTATAACTGTGAAACAATGAGGAAACGATGACTGCAGTGTGGCTGGGTACCACTGTGTGCACACCCAGGGCTTTAGTCCTCAGTTCCCTGGGAAGCCCAAGAACTGTCAGGCTTGGGCAAATATGACCGAGACTCTGGAGTGGTGTGAGCTAGCAGATCAACCTCTCTCTGAGCTGCCTGGTTTTTAACAAACATACTGTCCACAAGTGTCTGTGCAATAAGTATATCCAGCTGATCAGATCCTCTGAAATCAAGATAGAACATTCCTCAGTCAGGGTGAAAATTGCTAAAGGGCTGTTTTCTCTTCCCTGTTACACCTTCCTGGAGAGCAGAAAGGCACTTACGTTAATTAACAGAGATGTGTTAGTAGTTTTCAGTAATGTTTATCTCAACTTACCGCTATGCCCTGTGCAGAAAAGAACTATTTCTCAGATGAAAAGACAGCCTTGAGTATTGATGGGAGAGCCCTCTGACTATACAGGAAGACCTCCAGGCATCACATGGAGGTGACACTTCCATTTACCAAAAGCAAAGAGGACAATTAAAAGACACATCACAATCACATGAACAGGTTGAAGAGTCTTAGTGTAAGGATTTTGACAAAATCAGTCTACTGCTTAAAACATGTGTTTATTTATGACTTGAACTTTCCATAAGTCCAGTGTAGACCCACAGCCTTAAATGCAAACTGGGAGTCAAGGTAACACAAGTAAAGTTGTTTTCAGCTGAGGAACTGGAAAATGAAGAGGCCACTTGTTTCAGGTATGTGAGAGTGTAGCACAATCTCTGAAAATGAAAAGATATACTCACATCAAGAAACCTGTAACAAGAAGCTGTTCAAGCAGAAGCTGAGGATCTAGCTGCGGAGTCTGAAGATACCATTTCTTTAAGAGATTGTTCTGTCAAAGTAATACTAGGTGAAAGATGACATCTGAACCAATATGTAATTAAAAACACAGGAAATAACAGATTTACACATTTAGTCCAGAAGGAGTAGTTGAACAAAGGCTGTTCAACAAGTGAGATCTATCACCAGACTGACCACATAGCCAACAGAGAAATAAATTCCTGAAATAAACATTAACCAGAAGGGATTAAAAGAATCTCCAGATTGGTACACTTCCCTAGATGCAGCTAAAGCTGTGTTCGTAACACTAATAGGCACTACCTTATGCAGAGAAAAGATGTCATAATAGACCCTCATTTATATCATTTATATACTAGGAGGTGTCAGGAGGTATGACAACTACATGCATTTAAGAGTTATTGCAATCGTATAAACACTCAGAATTTCCTAAAACTCTGAAGGGCATATGAATAATTGTCTACAGTGGCTCTGTAATGAAAAAAAAAATCTTTAAAAACACTTCAATTTCTAGTAAACCATTTTTCCTATGAAATTCATGAATTGCAACTGCACCCTTTACTACTTAAGCATCATCCTGGACCATGTAAGGTGCTTCTGCTGTTTATTTGACACTGGTTGACCTTGGGATAACACCCACCTCAGAAATAATTTCAGTGAATGAAATTATGTTTACCAATATATGAAAGACCTAGACAGTTCTGATGAGAGAGCGTACACAGCTTAATAGAGGTCCAGGTTTGGGGAATTGCATTACCACTTGCATCAGCCTAAATGATCCTACAACAACCATCTCTCATTGACACAGCTTGCAGATTTATGCACTGTGTAGCAGAGAGCCAGTCTTATCATAGCTCATCCACTATCAAGTGTTTGGAAAAGATAAGAATGAATTTGCATTTTTAATGACAGTGCAGTGTCTTGACTTCTTTGGATGCCATGCTGACAAATACAAATTATGGCTGCAAACATTTGCTTTCTCTAGGCTTCTTACAAATGGTTTGGGGATATATTTCTTCAATAAAGACCAAGTAGTTGCATGGCACCAATTGACATAGGTGAGTAATTATATGGTATTAAAAGTTTTATTAATTCCTTGATAGAGTATTTTAATATATCCTATGACCTCTGGGGTTATAGGGTTACAAGTTTTATCTGCATTCCATCTACAACCTGCCAGGATCAGAGATCACTACAAAGGTTTGTCAATAGATATTCACAACATGGAAATTAATTTCATCCATCCCTTCTTTTCCTCCCTTTGCCCTCATTAGGCTAAGGTGCATGGAAAACTACAGCAGTCAGCATCCATTTACTAAATTACCTAATTATTAATGATAGTAATAGGTTAGATGGGTCACTCTTTTATATAGATATCTACTTTGTTTAGTTTTAACATACACATCATTTGGCCAAATATCCTTTTCCAAAATAAATACAAAAAAAGCACATATGACACCCTGATAGAAAAACATTCACAAAAAGAAGATTAAGATACTGCCAATGACCTACACACTGCATATTTGTCTTTCATTTCCAATGTATAAATATCAGAATACTACTTTCTTAATACAAACATACCGTAATAAAGTAATGTAATTATTCTGAGAAGCTAAGCTGATACAGAGAACAATCAGCAAACATAAGGGACTTTCAAGGGGTTGTATTAATTATTTAGTTCTGAGACATTTCCAGGAATGTACACTAAGTTTATTTCTTAAGTCTGTATTCATAGTTTTGTACAACCTGAGTTAAACAACAATCATCCACTTTAAAGATGTCAACTTCTTACACTGTGTGACTACAAAACATTATCCATCCCTACTGAAATGCATCTCAGTTTGATTAACAAGGCAGCACGCCTTTTGAAGGATTTGTTAAGGCATGGTGGATAAAGGCATTTATCTAAATTCCATGCTGTCATATGAGATACACAACTTCACTAAAGGATTGGTATTTAAATGAGCTCCAACACCTTGTATCATGTGCATTTTGCAACAGCTATTTCAAAAGTACAACAGAAAATTCCTGGAGAAGCGTCCATTGAAAACACGAAGAGCAGAAGAGGGACATGGTGCTGTACTCCTTCCACATGGTTACCTTATGTACAATTCTGTTACACACTATAGTATGTTTCGCTATACCAACTGTCATACGTAATTCTAACTCATATTAATGCTTTGCTGTTATACCAAAGATAAAGAAAGTGGAAGTAATTCACTATAGAAAAAATATGCTGTAGAAGACTAGACTATGTGTTGCTATAATGAAAACAGCTGGGTATGACTTGTGAAATTATGGAAAATTTGACAAGATGTGTTTGAAAATACAGGCATAAATCAGGATGTGTATTTTATTACAGAATAAAACTTGTCTCAATATTACCTACTCTATTATGAAACATCACACTTAAAGCAGTAAGAAAGTGCCATTTTACAAACCTGTAGCTAAACAGAAGACTTGCTAATATTCATTCAGTCTAATTCATTTTGATAAAGTTCAAAGTATGTTTCAGAGATCTATATTTAGTATTTGCTAACAACATACTAATTTATTTGAAAGTCTTAACTAAAAGATTATTTTCTTAATTCTTTTAAATTTTCTTCATTTACCTAATGCACTTTATATATTCAGAATTGGTTCTTGTTCACATTAACCACAATATTTTTTTACTTATTTTTACATCTCTATTTTCTGTTGCACATCATCTTTTCTTATTCCCCATATTTTTACGTTTGCTCTGTATTTCCATTTTGTTTAGGCTCAAAGCACAATGGCCGGTGTGGATGCAAATTCTTTACACACACCCATGCTGCAGTGAGACAAAGACTATGCTCGTGCCTTTTAGAGTACCTCAGAAAAGCATTTCTCTGGCTCACTGCTCTCAGCCACACCCAAAATGAAATCACAAACTAAGCCTCTATCCTTTTACAATTTCCCAGCAATGATTAGACCAATATTTTATTGGCGTAAGACAAAATGTTTCATCCACAGACCTTCCCCTCTCGCCTCAAAAGAAGAAAAAAAATAAAAACAGGTATTCACCCAGGCCCATAGTGACCTACAGACCCGGAATTGCAAAACCAAAGTTAAATTGCAAAGCTCATTCCAACTTGTAAAATCAGTGATGCAAAAACCCACAAACCCATGCTTCAAGCATTTTTCCCCATCCTACACCGAGCCTTCCCATCATCCTTTAGACATTTGCCCTGCTAGCTGATCTGGTCTTGGTTACTCTCTATCAGCATTGCACTTAATTTTTGTTGAATCTATTAATGTTGCTTTTTTTTTTTTTTTTTTCTATTGCTAGTTTTTGTATCCCTCTAGACTGATGTTAAATAAAGCTGACAGGCAATGCCCACAGTATAGTGCACATTAGTGTACATATCAGAAGTTTTTATCTGCAAGGTAAACTATTCACAACACTTGAGAGACCACGTAAACTTGATCTGAGTGGCTGTTACAATATCACCTTCTTGTCTTGGGAAAAATTTCCCTGCAACATTTGAAATATTTCAAAAACACAGTCAGGTAAGTCTCAATGTTTGCCATCAATGTCTTGTGCTTTTAGTAAAATATAGGCATAATTATTCACTTGTGATGATCTGACTTGAAATACAACAAACCTTACACATAGCTCTGGATAGAGAAGCCTCTGTCTCCATCGTTTAGTTAACTAAGTTTAGTTAACTTTAACATCGTTTAGTTAACTTTAGTTAACTACCATTGGTCTCTACACTGAAACAGGCTTTTGAACTAATTCAGTTTTCTCCCTTTGACCTCTACAATGAAGTATCAGCAAGTCTGCAAGGGGTGAAACAACCCTGAACTGGACCCTTTCGATTTTTTACACCTATTTTAGATAGCCAACCTTAAGACTGAAGCAGCACATATTTTTGCATTCAGATATAAGTATTGTACACAAGTACTAACTAAACACATTGATAGAACAGGATAAAATTTGATATTTGGGAAAGTAGGAACTGCTACTAAATCACATTTTTAGAATGGCCTAAAATTCTGACTTTAATAGAAGGAATAAATCAACTAGTGTGTATTCTGATATTTGTGTGCCCTGCAGCACAGCAGCGGTGTAAATCTAGAATTTTACTAGGAAACAAGGAACACATTTCAGTAAACACAAGCAGTACGAAATCATGTATGGAGAAAGGAATTGCACATATTCTGGAACCATTAAAAAGCTAGTAAATGAAGTTTCCCAAGTTGTTCTTAACAGTTTTCTTGATTGAGGCAGTTTCAGTTTGCTTCTGTTCAGCGCACGCAATAACAGCAGATGCATGGATGAAGACTCTCTCATTTTTGAATTTCTCAAGAATTCAAAACTGCTTGAAACAATTTTGTCATTTTTCTTGTCAGGATATCTTCCTCTCCTCCCTGATATAACAGTTCAGTATTGCAGATTCTCAGCAGAGATTATGATACCTACTGTTTATTTATGTTTCATGCATTTAGGTCCTCTAGACGAAGAGAAGAACTTCTACTGAGATACTGACAAAACAATGGGGAAGAAATATTAATGAAGTAACAAGATAATGTACAGTTTCAACCATTTTTTTCATGTGCTCTTTACAGGGTTTAAATTTTTGACAGGATGAGGGTCCACGTTGGATACCCAGTTTTGCATGTTATTGGTAGGTTGTCCTTCAGATCCTCAAAAGGAAGAATGTTTGCTATGCTGCAAGGTGTGTTTTTCAAATAAATTCCTGCCTGTCCAGGGTTTGATGCCGAGCACACACACATCAGTGATGATGTTTGGATTAACTCATCCAGGTTAGGCTCGTAAGGAGGTCAAGTCCCTGTCTGAGGGATTTAGTTGAAGACTATAGACTCAGTTGCCATTGATGCATTTAATGTCAATATTTCAGTGTTTTGGAACAACGTCCCAAATTCACTGCTGTCAGAGAACATAGCCATAACTTGAGTGAAATCCACAGATTTCCATGTAATTTTCAGTGGCTGATTTGTCACCTTGACAGGCACAGTGCCTGCTGAAACATGACCAAGTTTTGTAATATCAACCACTAATGACATTTATGAGGCAGTAAAAACACAAAACGGGATTATATAGTAAATATCATCACAAAAAATAAACATTGATTGTGGTAGTGGAACATCTGTGTACAGAAAATAATGACAAGCTGAAGTCAAACAGTCACCTATGAAGGTTATTAGAGCTAATTTTCTCAGAAATGTAAGGTTTTCCTTTTCTCCTCAATATAAACCCACTGCTCCCAGTTCAGTTTACCTTCACACTTTACGCTGCTCCTCCCTTGAGAGCCCGCAGTAGAAAGTGGTTGTGGATCATTTTATTATCTCAAAAAAGGATTAAGAAATCCTCATCCTTAAGTCCCTGACAGTTCTGGAAGTCAGTACTGGCAAATAAATTGGCTATTGCCCCGGAGGCATGTGGGCTGAAGACCATGATTTTGACTTGTCAGCAGTAGCCTGAGGAGCGATGATCGAATGAGTTTCAAAGTTTATTTTCTTTGATTGTAATTGCAGGGTTAACCCAGGAACATTCTGATGCATAAATTGCAGTTGAAGATATGCTTAACTTGAAACAAGTGCTATTAACAACTTGAATTGGGGCCTTGCTGTTCCTCTGCTGAATTATAGTAAGGCTCAAATTCATCTCCTTTAGTTGCATTTTACTTCTGAAATGTCTCTTGTCAATCACTAGTTATAAAAGTAAAATGAACAGAGTTCATCTTTACAGAAAGAAAAGTTTGTCATAACTAAAGGCATTCTGCATACATATTCATTCCTGCTTTTCTTCCTTCTTTGTAGAAGCACCTCATCTCAACTTGCGTGACTTTGGAAGCTACGATACTCATTTTACCATATCAATGTCAAAGAAAGGAACACTTATATGAATCACCATTTAATATTTTTACATTGTTACAATGTAGTCATTTCATTACCAGCTTTTCTTCTGCCATCACCCAATATATAATTGGAGTACTCATCAATAAATATTAGTTATTTGTTCAAACTTGAGATACAGAAATAAGCTACTCTCCCAACACTTGTTCTTTAGAAATAGGCATTTTAATAAACTCTTCTTTTTCTCTGAAGTCATTAAATTACTAAAAATAATATGCATAATCTACAATATGTATAATTGCATCCTTTGTCATCAGTCAGCTAGCATTCAGTCAAGTGTACTTTCACAATGACCAAACTGATGTCAACTATTACTGGCAAAATTAAACAGACAGATATTTACACAGACAGTAAAGTAAAAAAAAAAAAATAATTTAGAAATATTTTTTGATGAAAATTCTTTAAAAACTGAGCAACTTGAATCAGTTTTTCCTTTTTGCATGCCCTTTGTATCTCTTAATCTAAAACTTCTATTTTTTTCTCTTTTCTTTTTTTGTTCTCAAACTTTTTCTGCATATGTATGTTCTGATCCTGCTGTGAAGACCAAGGTATATCAACAAACACGACAAGATGAAATGGTCATCAGTTGAAGGTGTGGTCAAACGCATGCATGATAACCTTCATGAACCTCTCCTGGAAAGAAAGACTACTACAGCCCTAGAATTAAAACAGTGACTCATACTTTGTGAACTGTTGGTATGGGGTGCCAAAATACTTGCACTTTATTTAGTTTACTAGACATCCTTTTTTTTATACTTCTGCAAGAACTGATGTGTTTTCCTCTGTACAACAGTTCAGAGTTCCAGGGTAAGCTGATTATTCAGCTTGATTTCTGGATATTTAGAGTAGATGGCTGCTCAAAAAAATCTAATGTTTCCCAAGAGCTTTGGACCTACAGCATACGCAGTGTGGTTCTGAAGAGCTTTGACCCTACTACATATGGGTATTACAGACTAGACTTCATGTACCGTGGATATTGTGTGGCCGTTCCTTGAGGAAAAGACCAATATTACTAAAATAGTCACTGAAGCACAAAAGCAAATAAAAAGTGAATTTTGTAAGGAGCAGCATTAACAGTTTCCCAAATAAATATAAAATTCTTTCTAATCATCAAGTTAAAGAGGGTATGCAAAAAAGTTAAACATAAGTGTTGCAAGAAAAGTAACAAATATAAATGCCTCAACTCTGTCATTCATATTGCTGGTGAAATATTTTTCGTTCTTTTGTTTTGCACTATGATTTCACCATTGTTTTAATTTCCATAATGGAATTAAACATCCTTGAACTTTAAGAGACAGTATGAAAGTATGCAACCTAACATGGAGTTAACAATTGGTATTTAAGAGACATTATCCTGGATTATAATTTGTTCAAATAAAAGTGTCAGAAAATAAGTTTGTTGCACCCTTCCAAACTTTGTCACTGAGGTAGAAACATTCAAATCAAGAAGTATTTGCCAATGGACTTTAACCTATTCCAGAGGACCAGAGGATGCTGTCACTTTACATGGCAAGTTGACCTTTATTTGAAAAACAAAAAACAAAACCCACACCTTCTTTGTTAATAAAGCAGGACAAGGAGAGAAAACTGGGTAAAAGATATTAAGTTCAAGGCCCAAGGGCTTCATAACTGATGAGTACAGTGGGGGAAAGATTAATTTCCTCAGTACATTTGTATCCCATTTTCTCTTGGTCTACTTTCAGAAACCACAAAATCTAAGCTGAAATTTTTAAAATACAACTCATGTCTGCAGGGGATGGGCTGGCACCTTAAATTTCTATCTGGCCACTCTTTAAATGATCTAGATACAGCATAGAATGTATAGGCAATTGTTTGCACTGGAACTGTTCCTTACACAATATGAAATAGCTAATAAAAACAAAGCATACATACAAAACAACAACAAAACAAATACAGGCAAACCCCCTTTCAATTCATCACTTCCAGACTGGTTTCAACTATGTAGTTACGTAGGATTTCTCTTCAACTCAGAGTAAGAATCATGAAACTCTTTTATCTTCAGCAAGGCATTGTAAACTAAATGTGAAAAGTAGCCATTGACTTTTACTCTTTACTTATAATCTACTCTTTTGCTCAAAATTTTACACACTATGCCTTATTTTAGCAAAGAAAAGAAATAACAGAAATTTCAAAGATAAATTCTTAAACAAACTTCTCTTGCAGTTTTCTACTTGATTTTGTTCTCATTTCTTTGCACATTCTTCTGTACTTGTACCGTTCATTTGACCCATCTTTTTATGGAAAATTAATCTCATGCTTTTTTTTTTGTTGGGGGAGGGGGCTTTGTCTCCTGGTATTATCAAGGGTGATGGCAACACATGTAGCTCTGGAGATTTTATAGTTTATATGCCACTGATGGAAATCACAATATGTTTTATAAAAATTAACAAAAAAAAAAAAAAGTTTTCTTTAAATATCAATCCAAAAGAGAGCTATTTTAAGAAGCTAAAAAGATTTCTTGTTCAGAATATATAAAAACTGATCAGATAAGTTCAATCACTGTTAGAATCTAGACCTATAGACTGGAAGTGATGATAGAAACAAAGCAAACACATAGAGAACCCAAGCATACAAAATAATTTTTAAAACAGATGTTTAAAAATAATTTGTGATAAATATGTATATATATTTTTGCTTCAACTGTTTACCAATACTTTATTCTTCTGATATTCAATGACACTAAAAGAGCATTCTGCATCAGAATCCAAGACAGCTGTTTAAGCACTTTCTATGAAGTTCTGTTTTCCAAATATTTGAGAGGGGTGTAGGGAAGTATTGGCAAGATGCAAGATAGTGGAAAAACTCCAGAATTGAAGGGCTTGTATTTATTTATTTTAAAAAATATATTAGAATATCAATTTTGCTAGCAAGAGAGAATGCTTTCCTCTATTCATTCAAGGACTCCTCAAGTTAAAAGAACACTGCCAAGATAGTAACTTGAAAATTTGCAGACAAAATAGGGATACAACATTCACAGGGAAACTGCAAAGTACCTGAAAACAAACCAACCCTAGCTGAACTAGATGGATATGCAGTTTTAGGTATTTCTACAAAATGTTTACTGGAGTATATATTTGACAAAATTTGTCTTATCCAACTTGTAAAGAAGCACAAAAGATTCAAAGTGCCAACTTTTTAGTGAAGAAAGTATCAAGTTGCATTCCTTACAGCCTTTCAAACCCCTTCTGCCTGTGATACATTCAGAAAAGTCACTAGAGCCAACATGTAGCCCAAGGCACCTTTTGTTGTTTGCCTGGACTGGAAAGTTTTCTGTTGTTTTACGTCCCTTACTAGCAGACGTGGTGCAACACCACAAAGAGGGGATGCACTAAGAAGAGTGGTCCGAGTTGCTTCAAGCTGCTGACGAAAACCTCCCTTTAATCCTCTGTTAGGAATTAAGAAATATCCTCCCCCGTTTACAGAGAAGTAGTATGAAATTACCCCAAAATGAGAGTAGCCTGCTCAGAGGAAGAAATAGCAGCTTTATAAAGTGCCAGTTACCAGCAAACCCATACCATGACTAGCATTAAAGTGTTCTCCTTTTTGATTGTCTAGTGCTAACAGTAAGCCTTTAAATCCAAGAATAATTAAGGCTGTAGCCTGTTATTCCCGAAGTCAAGGGCAGCTTTGTTTTGCCTCAGACTGAACCGTGATTTAGCAGTTTGCTGGAAAGGCCCAAGTAGCTCCATGCCAAGGATTTTGGTGGCTGCTGAGGGAAACTACGACCAGGTGCCCTTGTGAGGCTGGAGGCCTGCAGGGCGCACAGAGCTCCCTGAGGGAGCTGAGGGCCAAAGGCTATGCCACCATGCTGGGACACCCAGGTCCGACATCAGCAGCTGATGCTGGAGGATCAGGCAGTAGGGCAGGTGGTCTCAGCGAGATGTGAGACGTTTGGGGAGCCCGGGGGACCACTGAGCAGCCAAGCCACCAGGGTGGATGGAGGGGAAATGCAGCAAGGCTGGTGGGGGGACATGTTGAGAAGGACTCACTCACTGTACCAAGGCACAGTGGAATCACTTTGCATTTCTATTCTTTTTTTTTTTTTTTTTTTTTTTTTTTTTTTCTTTTTCTTTTTCTTTTTTTTTCTTTTTCCTGGTTGCTTGGCATTTTCTGTATTTAAAAGACATTTTTCCCCCTCTTCTTCAGCATTTAAAAGCCTTTCTGGTCTCCTCTGGGGAGCTCATTTTAATGAAGAAGACTAGGCTTATTCATCTCACTCAAGATCTTGTCACAGCCTCCTACAATGTACATCTCCTACCAGCAAGATAACTTCAGTAACACCCAGATTCTCTCCTGATGCACGGTTTTCAGACCAAGTGCCACATAATTTTTGGCGTAAAGCCTTTTCCTCTAGTAAGCTGCAAAAGCAAAGATGGGTTGGTAGGTTCTGATAGAACAGAAGATGGAGTGCCGCGGTGGTGTCGTCTCTTAAAAAGGACCTGTCAGAAAGATTTTATCCTGCATATGCGTTTCAGTTCCGTCATTCCTGACAGCAAACTACTACTTCTATGAATCATTTGGGTGTCCAAACACTTCCTGATTTTGTAGACTTTTTCACAAAAGAATTCAGGCCACGTATCCCTTAACAACTCTTAAACTGCTAAAACACTGAACAAATTAAAGTCAACAAAATGTCCTGTATTAACCGTGACATTCTGGGAATTTGGCAGCATTGCTTGAATGCACTTGCCATTTCAATATAAAACTTTCCAAATGTACCGAAGAGAAACAGTTAAAGAAAAAGAATCAGGCAGCAAAAATGTTTTAACTTGACATGCAAGCCATGTACCATTCAAAACAAGTACATAGAAAACAACTTTGCAGCTATAGTCAGGGTTTCTCCATGACCTCTTCTGCCTCTGGAAAAAAATAAAATCCAACTTTTACTTCTGACAAGTACATATTAAACTAAGTATCAAAGTAAGTTGTGCTATATAAATAACTGCAAATTATTTTTATTACTGTGAAATAACCTCCAGTTTTTCCTACTTGATGTTTTTTAATGCATCATTAATTTGGTAAGAATGAATAAATAAATAAATGCAAATTACTGAGACACCCACTTCAGGTCTTCACTGTACATATAAACAGTTTTGATTTAAAGGTCTTCATCTTTTCACTGAACTGTTTTGTGCTGTGTCATTGCTCAGAATTACTTTTTGCAATTTCTTGTTACCTTTTTGCAGATTGGAAAATCCCTAAGTGCTGCTGCTACAGTAAATAGATCTTAACACCTGTCAGAGTTCCTGTTGATCACAGAAGTTCAATCTTGTCCCAAGACATTATCAGAATAACTGGAAATCTGTCACTAATATAATTAACTAATTGCAGAGAAAATGTGAAAATAAACTTAATAGCAGCTGGCTCTTTTAGCTGGGGTAAATGCTGAGGAACTTTGAAGTGGAAAAAAAAACAGCAGTTCCATATAGACTCCCTGGAGAATATCCCCATTATACACAGGAAGCTTTCCACAGGCCCTGTATAAAGCACTGCTTCTATTTCAGTAATGAGGTCTACACAAACATGACACCAAATGTCTATTCTGTTACGTCCTGGAGGCAAGGCACACTTGTCAGTAAGTGCTAGAAGAGACACCGTTTCACCTTGGAAGTCTGTCAGTTCAAAGGTGCCCAGAACCCCCAAAATCTTCGTTAGGAGACCTGAGAACAGGGTAGATCTCTCCACTCCAGCAGGGAAAACTGGTCATAGAAACTGGAAATCCTTCCCATTGCCAATGTGCAGAAGGAATGGCACAGGAGCTGCAGCTTGTCTACAGCAGTGCCAGCCATCACAGACAAATCCTGCTGCTCTAAATGCTTATGGGGCAATTGCTTGAAGAAACTCCTTGCAGACTTTTTGCTGTTCTGCAGTATGTCCTACTCCAGCATTGGACCTGTAGGGCTAGTCTTACAAAATGAAATAGTCTGTATAGGAAAGTGCACGCTGATGTTTAAATGACAATATTGTGCCACAGCCTTGGCTTTCCTTAACAGAGAAAGTTAATAGGAACAAAACACTGGTGACTATCTGCATTGGATTTACAGGCTACAATTAATGGATTTTGATTTTCAGCTATTGGAAAAATCTCTAAAACTAAGTACTTCAGCAGACGAAGGCAGGGATGGGAAGGGATGAGGACGGGAAGGAAAGTTGCTGGTCTTCCTTCATTTTCTGGTGTGTATGTACATTTTAGGTAGAGAATGAGACTGACCTGACCATCTATGCTCCACTTCATAAAACGAAGTTGAAGTTTTTCTTTTGGAATGAAAATAGAGCTTTGTGAGTACCTCTAGTCACCTTCCAAGTGTTTGAGATGGATGCCTCAGAATGCGTTCCCCAAGGTTCAAATAGAATAAAGAGGGTTTTCTGAGCTTGGCTTCTGTTTGTGGCTTCATAAACTGACTGTTGCCTTAGTGGCTGTGAAGGGAGTGAGGTGGGTGGCTTCTCTGCAGTGCTGAGCAGCCATGCTTTGGCTTCAGGGCTGTGGGGAGTCTTCATTTTCCCTTCGGTATTTTGCTTTAGACCACATGAATTGATGATGTCACCTGCGCTAATCCGAGGGCATCTGTGTATCTTGTGCTTATTTGAGGTCCTGTTAATGGTTTACAGAAACCTTTTTCGGAGGTATGTGAAGTGCAAATAAGGGGAGTGGGGGGTAAGTCCCTACCTTAAACTGAGCTTTCATGTGTTGACTCGACCTTCACTTGAGTCAGGGAACTGATTAACAGAGGTACACCAGAGACCACCTGTCTTGCTTTCTAGCACTCCCTACATACTGCCTTCCACATCGCAGAAGAAGGGGGTGGTCTGTGGATAGTGATTTTTAGTAAGAAGAAAAGAAATCCCTTTGCTGATAAAAGCATACCCAGGGGCCTGAAGATCTTAAAAAATATTTCCTTTAGATTTGCTCTATAGCAGGAATAAACTGCTCTGCCTACCACAACTTGAAAGAGTACTTGAAAGAAAATGGCACAGTCTGAAACAGTTTCATGTCTGTGTTGTCACTAGTTGACAAGTAACATCTGCCTTCAAGATTGTACAGAGCAGAGATTAAATACCACAGATTCACAGATAAACAGTATGGACAAGCATGAAAATAATTGTCCTATATTGTGGTTGTTTTTGTTTTATTTATAATAGTTCTTGCCCATTTCATGTGTTAATGAAGATAAACCAGTAGGTAGTCTTTGGAGGTGTATCCTGAATGTTAATGTGGTTAAAGAATTAATAAAAAGAACACATTTTCCAATCATTGTTATATGAGATACAGTTCTCCATTGAACCAGATCCAGACCCTGACCTAAAGGCTAACTTTACAGTTTGACTCGCAAACCATCTCATCTCTATGATCTTGCCTGGTGGTCACTGGACTCCAGCTCTAGAGCACTGTTGGCCATGACTTAATGACTTGTTCCCAGCTTCACCCCCGACCAGCCTCACCACCACGAACTTGTCCAACATCTTCATTGAACCTTGCATGCCTTGAGCTCTTCAATGAAGCTCGCTACCATCTCCATACCTGACCTACTTGGGGACTGCAGGATGGGGCCCTGGCTGGCGAGTCCCCTGCTGTGGCAGCTTTGTGAGTGCTCCCGGTCCCCAGCTCCTCAGGGAGCAGCCGTCCCTTGCGGGCCCTGACGGTAATCCTGGAACTGGGAGCACAGGCCGGATACAAACAGAATGAAGCTCTGGCACCGCATAAGAGCCCTGCTGAGTTGGAAAGAGAATCCAAGAGCATCCTGTTAAGTGGTAAGAAATACTATTTTGTACTCAAACACTGTAGTCTTTGTAGGGGATGCTGGCAGAGCAGCAAAGTAAAACCTCTTGAACAGTCATTTCAAAAGCAGAATTTATACTCCTTCAGCTTGACATTGAGCAAAAAAGAACCTTAGCTCTCTGCAACTGTTTGTGGTGTGGGATGATCCTGCACGACAGGAACAGACTGCCAATGCACTGATTATCCTCATCACAAAGAAAGTCTTCTGGGGATCAAATTTTATTATTGGGCCAGTTTAACAGCAATTTGAAAATAATCAGTGAGTTACAGTCTCACCATCCAAATGACATCAAAACCAAAGTCACATGCACATGAAAATTGTGCATGGCTTCCTCTATCCTGGGTGAAATTTAACAATATTGAGAAAACACACAAATTTTGACAAAAACAAACTATACTCTGTAACACAGTATAAAAAGATGAAGAGATAGTCCAAAATCCCGTTCCATTAAATTGCAATATTCAGATCACTTTTAATTCTTAGTAGAGGAACAGGTTTGTCAGAAAAAGAATCATCTAGAGGCATCCTGATCTTCAGCATCAACTGAGAACACTCAGTGCCTTGCACGATCTAACATTTACTTTAGATTATATAACCCATATCCTGACACTGGCATTTGACAAGTGAACAATTTGAAAAATCTGTATTTTCAGAAGTCTTTGTGTTACCAATTTTAAAGTAGTCCTATACAAGACAGAATATATTTTTTCTCTTCTGTTTGTTCACAGCTTAGCATACATCAAATCCTGATACATGGAACAGGCATCAAATCTCGTATTTCCCACAGCGATGGTAGGAATGAAGAAGTGTTTAGGACCATGGCTTGACAAAGGAAGAAGGGTGAAATCTGAGAAAATATGAGGCAACTATTTGTCCTTCATACTCTTCCTCCAGAACACATTATTTGAACCCATCTGTCTCTTCGCCTCTTCTACATACACAAAGCAAGTCAGAGCCAAATGCAAAGCCCTGAAGTCAGTTGCTCAGATGACTTTGAGGGTTCCTTCTAGTTTTGCCCTCACAGAACAGCCTGTGGCTCCTCTACTGCCCCTGTACAGGACAGTGACTACAGTGAAACACAGCACAGAGAAGCTGATCCTCACTGACACTGGTGTTTCTATGGTCAAGGAAGAAACGAGAAAACTCAGCTGGCTGAAAACAAAGACACAGCAGCTTCCCAGGAAAGGTGGCCCCTCGGCCCCAAAATGCAAACAATTCAAGAGCTTGGGCAGCAGGTCAACGAACGGGAGTGTCTCCAAACACTGCCACAATAAATTCTGGGTTGTAAGTTAAACTTTCCCCTCCCCTTTACCTTTCTTGGCCCATTCCCCCAATCTTGGAATTCCAATTGCAGCGCAATAGGAACATTTTGTCTGCAGGTTCAGAGCTGAATTAGCCTGCCTGCACTTTCCATGTCCAGAGCAAAAAGGTCTGGACAGGGGAAGAGACAGTGTGTGCCAGGTACATGTCCTCTTCGGAGAGTTAAGTATTGAGTTTGAGCACTCAGCCCTGAATCACTTACTTTGCCACAATAAGCATTCCTCAAGATTAATCAAGCCATCAAAAGAAAGTGGTATATGCACTAGGATTTATTCCCAAAAAGCACAGCAGTGACCTTTTTCTTTAAAATAAAATAAATCTTTTTTCTTTAAAAAAAAATAAAATAAAATAAAATACCAACCTCTCTCTGTCAGTGACACTTAACATTATTTGGTATTTTCACACAGAACCTAAAATGTCTGTGAGTATTTAGTCATATTTTTTAAGCCTAGTTTACTGATAAGTTGACGGCTGGATTGAGAAATGTATCTTTTCTGAAAGACAGTCAACAAGCATCTAAGTAAAGTATTTGCTTTGCTGTACCAATACGAAACAAAATTATTATTACTTTTACCAATCATTTAGTACAATGAAACCAAAATCCCTGCACTCTAGCCTCAACACAAAGCTTGCTTATCTCCCTACGAATACATGTTTTGGCTTTATCCTCAATTATTATTTTTGATGATAAATTCTTCAACTCCTTCAAAGCAATCAGGACGTAACAGGGGGCTATTGTCACAGACTGAATACCAAATTCAACTGCCTTTTCTCAAATATATCCAAAATGTAACAAAGGCACATAGGAAAGATCGCTTTTCACTATACCATAGCTTACAGCAGGTTTTAACAGAAATGTACAGACATATACAAAATGATTAGGAAGTCATTTTTGAGACGATCTAGCATAATACTACCCATTTTTTATATTTAATTTATTAATACCTTAAATTGTGTACCAATTTTAGAACCATCCTCAGACCTGATCCATCCTGTTTACAGAATGACACAAGTGTTTATAGACAAATAGCACATGTCCATGCTATTAAGGATCATAACTTATAAAGCATAGAACACTGTTACCTGCTATAATGTGTAAAACAGAAGCTATCTATTGCACAAGTGACTCCATAAATATGGCATATGGCAATATGGACTTTGCCCACTCTCTGGAAGGTGGGTTGTTCTTACTCCACCAGGCTCCTCTGCCTTTTCTCCAAGCCCTACCTCTTCTATATAGAGTACATTTTATTTCAGGTTGATTATAACCCCAGCATCTTTGTCCTTTCCTTCAACTTCTTAGCCTTTCTCCTGCACCCCAGTGAAAGTGTTTTTCTCCACAACCAGCGGAAGGCCAGAGGTGTGGTAGGAAGCTGGCAGTGAAGACCTCAGTCCCTGCCTTGGTGGCAGGGGGTCATGGCGGAGGCAGCCATGGCCTGGTGGGCAGGGGCCTGCTGCCTCCCCGGTGCTGGCTTCACTCTGGGAGGGTGTGGGACAGGGTCTGGCACCCCCAAGCAGTCCCTGGGAGACAGCCTCACCGGGGGCAGACAGCCCCACTGTGGGACAGGGCGGGGGGCTGCCTGCGGTTACCAGGGTGTGGCAGCAAAACTTGTGGAAACAGCCCCAGGGGAAGCCCAGGATTTGTGAGGAGGAACCCCCTACCATGATCGCTGTACTTGACCCAGAAAAGACCCTGGTACACTACTGGCATCCTGTGTTTGTCCAGCCATTTCCACTGTACCCTCTACTGCTCTTAACTTGACCTCCTTACCTTTCTGTGCTCTCAAGCTTCTCACCATTAAGCATCAATTTGCATTTATCTGCCTCCTCCTCATTTCTAGTTTTGTTCTGTTCAGTTCTTAGCTTCCTTTTTTTCTCAAAAAAATAACTCCAGGAGAACCAGATGAAGACAGTAGGAGAGGTTTGGAAGCTTGTAACTTCCACACAGAGCAGAATCTTCTGAGAACCAGAAAAAGGGTCCCTGAAGCTGCATCCACCCCCTCCATATTCATCAAGGGGATGCAATGATGGCATTTACTCATATTTTAAACGGGTTTTCTTACAGTACCTGCTCTCATTAATTAAAGTGTAATTAATACACATCCCTTTTTCCCACCTAAGCCAGACTCTACACTTGTACTGTGCTGCAGTCCCTAGCTGCAGCTAGGTTTGAGAAAGTGGTAATTTTTCTTTTCTCGACTTTAAAGGGGAAAAAACTGATGGTGGAGAAAGAAAATGGATATATATCAGGAGCAAATTTTGTGCAGTGAGAAAAGATGTAGAATGGAGGATTTGGAACCCTCAAAGCAATTTTTATCTGCCATCAAGAACACAGAAGGCTGTCATTACTTTAAGTACTACATTGAAACTGATTTATACTGGCCATTACAGTAAAAGACCAGGATGCAGCCTTGTAGATCTACATCAGGCTTCCTCTTCTTTCTGTTTGGAAAAGGTCTGCAGAGCTCTAACAGCTCTTCATAACTACCCCTTTTTTCCCTGCTCCTTTAGGACCCTCCAAGAGGCCTGAGACTTCAGTACCTCCTGGTGCATGTCAGGTTTTAGTGCATCAGTCCTCAGGAAAAATAAAAAAATAAAAAAAACTGACAATGCACTGAACAGTTAACATAATTGAGAGCACACTTTCAGATAATGTTCTCCACTTGAAAACTCTTCTTTGAAAGAGACTTCTGATGAGAGATAAGAGAAGGTGTTGAAATTTTTGAAAATGTGAGTCTACAAGTCATGAAAATCAAGAATGGGACACCTGGACTACAGGTCTTCATCACAAACCCCACAAGACTGCTGGGCATTAGTGCCCTTATATTTAGTTCTTCACAAAAGTTTCCACGTTGCTATATGGCCGAGAAGTGTCTTAGAAACTTCTCCTCTGAGCTGTCTCCTGCAACTGCGGGAATGGCCACGACCCTGTTGTCTTCCCTGTAACAGATATATCAACAGAACTGCATACATCACAGAAATATTGTCACTTCCCACTAGGCTCACTCCTTTTACATAACATTCACGTCTTCAATGATGCATATGGTATCTAAGTATTGCTGTCAAACCTCTGACACACCATGCTATTTTGCTGTGATTCTTAGCTAGGATGATGAGAAATAGGAACTGTCAGGGTTTGAATGTCCTTATTTTTATAACTGAGGCAGCAGTCTCAGCATAATTTAATTAGATATTTTGTTTGGTTATGCCATTGACTTATATTCTGGAATATACCTGGAATTACTGAGAAAGTAATTGTTTTCTTTCATGTTGTGATAAAATGGCTTCAATCAAAATAATTATGTAGCTTCAGTGGTTATATGCATTACATTAACATTTACATATACACATTCAGCTGTGATATTCTCTACAATGCATGTAAGAAACCCTACGATCTCGTAACTACAGCTTTGTACCAAGGGGCAGCTGAAGCTCAGAACAAAACAACTCGGAAGAAGCAGGTAAAGCACTGGAATTGCCTACCTAAGGATAATGTTAATGATGATACTGATTTATACTGTGCTGCAGGGACATGTGTAATTCTGTGCTGACTAAAATAAGAAAAGAAAAATGGTAGTTGGCTCAGTATTAATTTTTCAGACTTGGTTCTTTTTTTCAGCTGGTTTGGGAAGCAATTTTAATGAATAGTAAATATTCTGAAAGCAAGCTGTAGAAAGGTATATAGTAGATTTGCGACTGAAAAAGCGAACAATCTTGGGACAAAAAAACATTCCGTGTCAATTGTGTATATATATATATATATATACACACAGGGGTAGGAAAAAAAAGGGAAATCATCTATGCAGGTTCAGAGGCCCAGCTAGGTTTCATTGCCCTGAGTTTGGAAGTAGGGAAAGTAGTGGTGGGTGGCCCTTGCCTGGTCAGTGACAGCAGGTAGATTTTGCTGCCCGCTTCTCACAAAAGAAAAAAAAAAAAAAAAAGCAGAGATGTCTTGGGTTGGTTTCTTCTTGGAATACTCATGATTTGTTTCGTCATAGAACTCAGAAGTGCAACCATAAGAAATCCTGAGAACAGACATGGGTCCTCCTTTAAGTTAGCAAAATTTAGCTTGTGATAAAATGCCATGTATGCAAATAATAACCATAGAGTTGTTTATTATTATTATTATTATTTGTAATCCAAAAATACGACGACTCTAAAGCTTTTTCTAGCACAATCCTTAAGCACGCTTCAGAAGCACTGCCTTGGTAATTCCTGCATAAAGCTCCATCACACAAACTAATATACTTTGATATAACCTGTCACAACCTTGCTGGACATATTCACAAGGGTATTTTCCCTCAGGGAAAAATCATTTCAGTTTCATGAACAGTAACCATGGAAATATGAGATCAGCCAAGGTTTCAGAAGCCAGATATATTTATCAGTGATTTCACTTTTCCAAAGCATGTTTAATATAACAGATATATAACAAACATTAAGTACATTAAAAAATAAGCTAATTGCCCCACACATTTATATGCATTTGACACAAACCCCAGTACTAAACTTGGATTGTCCTAGAACAAAGTATCAATGACTGCAGGATATAGGTAAGGCCAAAGGATCTTGCTTGGTATATGCTTCTTTCCTCACACTGTATTGAATGCTTTGTACTGTCAAACACAATGCATAAATGTTATCTGCTACTTTCACCTTTCACTAAAAATGTGTGTGTTTAGCTATCATTCCTGGCTGCTGCACTTTGGGTTTAGAACAACTGTACAGAGAGAGCATGAAGAGCTCCTAGGGTAAGGCAGACATGGAGAAACACACAGAGGGGAGAAGTCCTGCTCAGAGCAGAAAGCAGATCTCAACTGTACTGCAGAGAAATTTCTAAGGGGAAAACAACAACAAAAAATTCTTAAGAGCCTAAAGGGGTTGTATAGAATTCATTCAACCCAGGAAAAAAAACCTCTGAAAGCTGCTAATGTACAAGCAGAATAAACTTGCTGTACACAAATGTAAAGGGGAGGCTTGATTTTAGAAGTTCTTTATTCTGCCTGTATACCAGCGTGGAGACTTCCAATTTCCAAAACTAACGTGCTCTAATTAAGTAACATTATTTCTAGCAAAATCTGTATTTATGGAGTAGAATACTTTCTTGCCTTTTGGTATGTTTATTTTAAAGCAAGGTGAGAGTAGTTCCACCATGAGATTCAGATTCAATCATAGACTGAGCAGTGTTTTAATAAGGTATTTTAAGCAATTTTCTTTTTTTTTTTTTTTCCTTAGAAAAAAAATGGATAGGAAAGAAAACAGAATGGGAGTTTTGTCAGGCATAGACAGAAAAATACAATGCACTGCTCCTATTTTTATCATCTTATAAGTAGACAAAAAATAAAATTTGTAAGAGAATTGACCTCATACCAAAGCTGATCCCAAAGATTTTGGATACTAGAAGCATAAGTTTTATGGGGCATTTGCTAGTTTATCTGCCTATGAATCTCATGCTGATATGTAACAGCTTGCTCTTACATTCTGAAATCTTTCCATTCTTCTGAGAAGGACAACAAAGAAAATAAGGACATCCAAATCCAGTGTTTCTGCATTTGTCAGGAAAGATTTCCACAAAACACCTAAAAACATGCATTAGCTGCTGCAAACAAAGCTCTCCTGAAAATAAAACAAAACAAAACACAAACTGAATGATTTGAGGAATTCCATTCCATTTTTAAACAGTGAAATCTCAGCTGTACACATTCTCAACCAGCAGTCATAATCTCTGAATAAACTTACATGCTTCTCCTTCAGGGTGTAGTTTCACATTATACTTAATTCAATCTAACAGCAGGTGGAGGCCAGAGGGGATGGACCTGCTTTCCCCTTGCTTTTGTGCTTCTTCCCTTGTGTTAAATTTAGCAACTGTGCAATTGTACAGTGACTCCGATCAGTTTGCTGATCTGAGGGAAAACTCACCATTTTCCATGAGTTAGCTTTCCCTCCAAGCAGGGGTGAGTTACAGTGACAAGTCAAACTCAGAAAAGGAGGCAGAAGTAGCACACAGACAGTGATGTAAAAATGAGGGGTATTGTTTCAGCGCCAGTCTAGTTAGACCAAACTAAGCATAACATGAAATCATGTCCTAAGGCTGCATCTACATTACTGTTTCGGTCTGAAGCAGTTGTAGGATTTGAAGTGAATCACCAATTAACAACCATATTAAATGTTGGTTCTGTTAGCAGAATAGCTGTGGTGTGTGCAAACTGGATTCTTTCAGGAGGAAACTCAGCTGAAAATATTGTTTCATAGGTACACAAAATATTCACTATGCATTCATATGCCATCATGTGTCACCTCACTCATTTCAAGCACAACCAAAACTCAAAAGCAAGTTCTGTATCCCTGTCACTCTCACAGTCAGTCTGCAAGTGCAGTCATCTCGCACGAAGCTCAGAGAGAACAAACATACTGTCACTTGGCTGCAACGCTTGGTAAAAATTGACAATGCCACCTATCTGGGAGGCAATATCCATTTTCTGTAGGTAAAGCAGTAGCATATATTCAGAAAAGCTTTTCCTGTTTAACTTCTTTTTTTTTTCAGAAAACATTTAAATAGTCCACATTAATTCCCAGTTGTTTCATTGGATAGGGTTACACTTCTTTAAACTTGCTTTCTAAAAAAAATATCTGTCATATATTTAGAGTCAGCAGCTTCCACTGAAAAGCCATCTTTCCCTAAGACTTACATTTTAGAACACGGCTGTCCTATCTGTGTGCAAAGGACCAACGATTGGCACCTTGATACAGGACAGTAATTGTCACTGGTTGTCTTTTTTCTTTTCTTTTTTTCTTTTTAAATTTTTTATTGTTAAAAAAACAATCAATTATATGATTCTATGAATAAGCATAACTTAAAAGATACTAGTGCAAAACGTAGATTAAAGCAATTAAATATTTACCAAATATAAGTGAAATAGGAACAAAAAGAACAGTTCTTGTTCTTAGCAGAGTTTGAAGTTTGGAGAAATTTTAGTATATTCAGGGTAAAAAATACCAGTTTAATACTTACAAGCAGATGTAGAGGCCCACAAAAACCCATAAACAAGGTGTATATCTACCCCAGAGACTGGACCAGGCGTATTTCCTGTCTATAAGGACTGACTGCAAGCAGACTACATGCTAGAATGAGATACAAGTGTGCACCATGACCCTGCCCACCTTGGCTTCCACTTGGTAGAAACTTGGCGAGATGGACAGCGATGGAGCTACATCCACACGCAGAGGATTTCATGCCTGGACAGCTGGAGGACAAGTCGCAATGGGGAACAACGACCCTGCAGGGGAAACACTGGCAGTGACAACAGAAACCTGCAGGAGGCTGACCGCTCTGTTCCTCATTGTACCAGCATGCAGCCCGTCTCAGCTGGTCCAAATTCTCCAGAGGAGAAACTCAGGTTTCTCTCTCAAGTGCCACATGACCTAGTACTTTATGAAGAGAGTCTTCTAAAAGTCTAAACTCAAAGTATTAGTAATGAAAGAGTTCCACATGGAAGGCATTTTTATTATAATCCCTTAAATAAAACAATTTCAGATTGTATTTTTAATCAAGAAGACACTTTATAACATTTCATATTAAGTAGAGCAATTCATAGTATGCAAATTACCATTACTTTGAATATAACTGAAAACAATCTTTAATAATTCTGAATTATTTGGATCAATTGAATCTTTGGCTTGCTTTAATTACTTTATGTTTACAGTCTCACAGGAAATGTGGAAATCACTGAAGGCCTCACAATGCCATTTTAAAGAAACACCTGATATTATTTTCATTAATTAAAAGCATGATTTTGATTCCGGGAAACAGAAGAACAAAACAAAACAAAACAAGCAAACAAACAAAAAACCTGTTTATGTAAAATGCATTTCTGTCATTATTATATAGCTTATGAACTTGGCTGAAATATGAAAAGCTTCATGTGCTGCAGTATTGGAACAAAATGAATTTCAGGAGTAAGAATATCACTCTGAAATTGCTAATGTTGCTACAACTTCTAATAAGGTAGTGAATTGGTTTTAATAATGATTTTTCTCATATTTCTTTTTAAAACATCATCTTTATTTTAGAAAACCCAATGCAGTCCAAATTGGCATTTAAAGGTATTTTGGCCTGAGTTCTAAATTAAGCAATGCTGTTTTAGATGCTACATTTCCCATAAAAGTCATTTTGCTCTTGTGTATTTGAATCTTTTTTTCTAACTTGAAGAGGAACTTGCTCCCTGATGCTACCAAAAGACCATCAAGATGACAGTGGAAGAGATAAGAAGAGTCAGGCTGACTGCAGTGTCCTCTCAAGTAAGTAAAGAAACTCTACTGCATCTTCATTTACTCCTTCCCTCCCTCCCCATTTCTTTCATTGCAAGTTTTATGTTCAAAAATAAGCCAAGCTTTTCCAAGCAGTAGTTGATGGTGAAGCTTTCCCATCAGGCTTCATGTTATCATATTACAAACCCATGGACTGAAAAGATCCTAGCTTTAGAAAGTCTCCAACTTAAAATAAAGAAGGTATCACAGTGCGACAATCTTGGCAGAGTGCTGATGCCACGGGAGAGAATGGATGCTTTGGCAGAACTGAATGCTTCATTCAGCCTGAAATCTTCCCTTCTTCCATGCAAATAAACTGTTGGTTTTTTTTTGTTTTGGTTTGTTTTTGTTTTTCTTTTTGTTTTTCTTCTCCTTCTTCTGCATGTGGGACCATGTCACAAAAGAATTATAAGAAAGAAATCAACTTGTGTCCATAGGGTACAGCATCCAGGTCCAACCTTTTAGAAATGAAGCATAACAATTCAACAGAGAAACGGAACTTCAGTATTTATCTCTGTACAAACTGCATTATGAAAAGCAATTAAGATTTGACCTTCCTGATATAAAAATGGTCTGGTTGCTACTAGAAACTGACCTTGAACTTCTGCCTTGAAATTCTCAAAAATCTTATTTCTACAGATTTTCAAAGGGCTGAGTCTCCAAAAAAGAAAACTTGTAATCTAATAGAGATAGTTTAAATTTAGCTGTGATTACATTGGCTTCTCTTGCAATCCCCTCTTTTAAGAAAGGCCAATGTCAAATCAGTGCTGTAAGACTGGTTTTGGTGATGCTGTTTTTTTTTTTTTTTTTTTTGAAGTTAACCTCTAACCATGGCAGACTAAGTCAAAAGTAGGTATTGCCAACCTTATGAAAATCAATATAGAAGCATATCTACAGAATGTAATTAACCATGCATTTAAGATCTTTATTTATATGTCCATAGTTCTTTTTCATAAGAATGACTCCACTAGCAATTTAAATAGGCAAAATCAAAGGTCATTTTCTAAGTTCTTTAGCCAAGCAATACCTTTGAAAATAATGAGAGGTCATTGAATTAAAAATCAGCTGATAGACTTGTATCTTCCATTAAAAGCATTCCTGCCTGATTATAAGTCATATTGCATACATAATATTCCTCTTTTGAGATTTGGCTGCACTAAAATTAAACATCAGTTGAAATGGATTTAATGATTTAATTTTTGAATAGATTACTTTACAAACTTTAGCAACATTGGTGCAATACTTTCAGACTGAGCTATTCAAAGAAGCCTAAGGGAGAAAGGCAACCACATTTCACTGAAACAGATGAAATGTCAGCTGAAATAAGTGCATGTGTCTGCATATAATCTTCTATTTATAGCTATTATCAAGAAATATAGTATGTAGTATTTCTGACAGACCTTCATGGAAGTACTTTATTCACTCTGAGTGCAAGCATCTATGAAAGCTTTGTCATTTTTTCCAAACTTTATTACCTCTTGTCTTGGAGCCCCAGATTCCGAGCTGAGAACCATTACTGAATGGAATGTATTAGCAGCATACATAGGAGACTACGCACTTTTTTCATTATCATGAATTGATGACAAAGTATCAGTACACAAAGTGATCATTACTGTAGAAGCAAAGAGGCAGAGACCTTCAAAAGACCAAAGAGAAGGTGAGGAGGGGATGTTGTAAAGTCCCATATCTATTCCTAGATCAGCTGAGAAACAGACGCTTAGCAGAGAAAGAAAATCTCTGTCCTTTCAGACATCTTATTTTTCAGAGAGTACTAATTGGTGAGGAATTACAATTGTTAAGACTTCAAGACCTTGGGTCTTGAAATTCACGCATATGACATCATTCTGGTGAAAGAAATTATTTACCTCATTAGACACTCTAGGAAGGCAAAATCCTAGAATCACAAGGCAATGATCATTGCTTATCAAAAGACCAACACTTTTCTAATACTAGTAGAGAGAAAAGGCAGGACAGGAAAAAAGCTATAAATATGAAAAGAAGCGAAATCAGAATGGAAATGTTGAGAAATATATGGAAGCAGTAGAAATTATTAAATTGCAAGAAGGCCAAAAAATTATATTAAGAATAGCAAGTCATGTTTTATACCACAGAAGTGTAAACCAGACTAATTACAACTACTCCTTGTTTATACCATCAACTACACTGAAGAAGAAACAAATTGGCAGCTCAGAAGTAAAGCACATGGATACCTGCTAGGGATCTGTCATGCATGAAGGTGTCAACATGACTGGCTCATTCAGCTCTGGGGCAGGAACATCCTGCTCTACCCAAGGCCATTTCAGTTACTGCCTGTCTTACTGTAACGACTCCTGATCCCACTACCAGTCTGCTCTGTGTTACTACCTTACTTCATGTAATACCCAAGACATGTTTCACGTAGTTTGTTTGATGAAAGATACCAACTGTTTATTTCACAAGCTAAAATTGAGACACCTGAACTTGGAACAACAAAGCAGTAACATCAAAACAACGCACTCATGGAAAATGTAAATTAAAAGGCAAAATAAATCTTTTAAATCCTATCTTAATCATTGGATTAGATTAAGACTGTTTAGCAATATTACTGCTTAGCATCACTTAATATAGCTTTAAATTCTAACAGGATGAAGTGAAAGAATAGTATATCCAAAAAAACATACCCCAGGCTGGTTGCACTCATAACTAATGCCATGCTGCTACTGAAATACTCAGCTAACTACAGTTCTGTTCTTCACTAAAAGTCAGCACTAATGCAGAAAGCTGTATATTTACCATAATGTATTTTTTTAATGACTAGTCACAATTCTATCTCTCCACTGTGTATATCCAGCACTCTTTTAAAGAAAAGAAAAATCATTCATAGCCTAGATTTCCAGCAAATGCTTGAAATAATCAAAACCTGACAAGGGTTTTATTATGCATGTTAACAGGGCTTTCTTTAATTTTTACTCATCAAAGAATAAAAACCATGCTTATTTAAACATCACTGACGTTAGGGGGTTCATGTCACAGACTATCTTCATAATGTGAACAAGGGCATTTATTGTAACTGCATCAATATCCCTTTTTGTTGTTGGAGGGGAGTTTAGCTCAATATAAACTGTTATCTAAATTCATTGCTAAGGAACAAAATACTGTATTATCAGTGCCTCGCTGCAGAAACAGAGCTGAATTTTGAAATGGTTGTGTATTCCTGGGCCACCAAAGTAAATATATTTACAGGCATTACTGGATATTTATTTATTATTGGTATTTTGTTCTTTTATCTGAAAAATGCATCTATAACTACAAAAAAAAAAAAAAAAAAAAAAACCTTTAAGTGGAAACCTATGTAAAAATTAAAGCAGAATACCTGAATAAGATTTTTGGTTAATTCCTCGTTTCTTGGGTACTAAAACTAAGTCCTCATTAGTAAAGTTGGCGCATGCATAAGAACAAAACTGAGACATACTACAACAGATTCTTAGGTTGGTAAGGAGGATAACACATAACCCTTTACTATTTCTAGAACTTCTGATTAGAGCCAAAAATAAAGACTTGAGGAAGGTGAATGTCTCGCAAATCTCTAGCTTCAAATAAAAATGCTATTGTCTTCTTAATTACAGCGCTAACAGAAAACTCTTGAGGGAAGTGTAGACAACAGGAATGGAGAAGAGATGGATGAGAGAACATCCAATAATAAACAGACCACTCTTTTAACACCCAACTTTAACGGTTTTTTTAAACCAGGAAAAATATATATATATAAATCTGGGGCATATAAATGCTGCTGCAGAAGCTCTTTCAGATGGACTTCTGTAATATACTGCATAAGCTACGCCTCTTTTGCACATTTTATTCTATGTGATTAATACTGACTGGACAGAGAAAATCAGAAAGCTTTTTGTAAAAGCTTTCCGTATATGAAGTCACTTATATCCTGACATTTACATATTCCTAGGAAGGAAAATGCAATATATTCTAATGTAATATATTTAGCAGACTAGCATATAAAGCAGAGATAGTGATTACTTCAATTTATTAATAGGGTCTTCTGTTCTCGTCAGCAACTTGCAATGATTATTTCCTCCCAACAACTACATTTATCAATTTACATACACTACATTTCATTGACAAATTATTTGGCCATGAATTTCCAAAGATCTGCCAGAGCTTTCTGTTAATCAACTAGAAGGGGAAAATTGGATAGCTGAACTACAAAGCACTGATTATAATTGGATCAGTCCTGCGAGTGTAATAAAGAAATTGCTTGCAATGTTCAACATATACTAGCCTAGCATTTGGACTAAAAGTGACTCAGTATAGACTAATGGTTCCACGTTAATGTTCTTTAAATGTTGTTGTTGTATTAGATTGAAGTGGGTTTAGATTAAAATGCTACTTACAAACTGTTTTTTAGAATGACAAATTTTGTGATTAACATAAAAGTAAAAAGGAATGATTAACTGTATTATGTTATTCCAACCACATACACCTCAATTTATGGAAGGGAAGGTATTTCAGCACTGGCAACAACTTGGCTTTGGAGTGCAAGATCACAAAATGACATATAAATAAACCCCAGGTGCAACACTACAGATATTGTAAAGGTAACTGTGTTTATCACTCAGTGTACCCATAAACCTGAATCAAAAATTAAATATTAATACCTCTCTTTTACACTAGGAGATCAGGGAAAGAAGGTGGTGTCAGATGGGGAAAAAGACCAAAACTAGAACTTCTGTGCAAGTGTTAATGCTGCATTTTCTGTACTGTGAAAGAATACTGCAAGCCTTCAGACAACCAAGATGAAGGGACTGCCTGTCTGCCAGTGTTACCCTCCTAGTCCCTACAACTGCCTTACTTTCATAAAATCACAGAATCGCAGAATCATTAAGGTTGGAAAAGACCTCCAAGACCATCCGGTCCAACCATCACCCTATCACCTGTCACCCTATCACCTGCCATCAACCTATCACCCTTCATCCAGCAGAGCTATCTTGCCAACAGTACTTGCTGTCTTTGGCTCCTTTCTTGCAGGGCCTGACCTAAAGCAGGGTTGCTTATACCAGGTTCCAGGCAGCTCAGCAGAGCAGTTATCACTGTTGTGAGATGAGCAGTCTTCTCTATCCCAACTGGGGTTTGTGCTCCCCTGGGGGTGTGCAAGACAATCCACTGGAGTGCAGGAAGAAAGTATTTTTCATATTATTAATTAAAGTGTTTACTTAATTTTTATCTCATCTTTGACTAATTTCTATTTTGGTGTGCTTTATAATGTACGTAATATCTTAGTACAATAGTACACAATCTATAAATAAATAACTATACATACAGTGGGGGTGCATGCTCAAAAATGTTACACTGCCAGGGGTGCATGATCAATATGTTTAGCGCCTACTGCTCTAATTCAGCAGGGAGGCTGATGCAGGAACACTAACCAGAATCCGTGGAAGCTGCTCAGAAGTCAGTCTTGAAATTGATGACTTTTTTGGGGGGGGCAGGAATGTCATTAGGAACATCATTGCTTTAGGGAACCAGTGAAGCTGGATGAAGCCCTCACTGAAGCCATAACATATCTACCAAATATCTGAGGACTAGGATTTCTTCTTATTTTTTCCAATAAATTTTGAAGATAACATGTTTATCTAAGCTGAAGACATTCCTTTCATGGTAATCACTAGCTCCTGTTACCCATTTATGAATACTTTCAACCAAATCAGTAGCTGTATGGAAAACCTTCAAGGCATCTTTCACAGGATATTTGGAATTAGGCAAACTTCATGCGCTACTCAATTTGATCCTTATCCTATTGCAGCTATATTCACAGAAGTCTAAGTGATGAAGATTTAATTGAAAACAAAATACAACAACTTAATCTTGATCTACTTGTTTCAAGATAACATGACACAAATATAAAGGCTGTACTCTATCTTTCGTCTCTACACCTGGAGAGTAGGGTGCTCTACAGAGAGTGAGAGGAAGTAGAGAACTGGAGTGCAGAAGTCTATTTTTTTTAATTAAACCTTTGTTCAGGCAGATGAGCAGTGTTGAGACATGAGGTAAAAATAAAAGGGGTAGAGGAAAGCCAGAAGGAGGCACAATATTTATTCACAATTAGTAGTAACTGAGACTATATCTACTATGTGCTGAAAGCATGAGAGATTTAAAAGCCCCTTAAAGTTTAACACATTAAAATCTATAAAATCTTCAGCTAACTGCTGAAATGGCAATGTGCCTAGAGAGCATATAACATTAGCCATTCAAAGCATGTTGCTATCAAATTGTGAGACGCCTGCGGAAACGAACTGTGCTCATTCATCGCTTTCCTGGAATTCAGCTAAATATATTAATACCTCCTATGTGCTTTTGATATTTGATATATTTGAGTGTCAAGGAATGCAAAGTTCAGTTTCTGCTTACAGAACAGTCATGGTTGCAGCAGCACTGCTGAGATGTTTATCTATGTTTATCTATTCCAGTTCCTCCGAAAAAGCAGACAACAAAAAGGAAAATAATATCAGGACCAGTTCCTGTGCACATTATCTCATATGAACAAGGACAGACCTATTATTAATAATAATAATGTTAATTTCTAAAATGAGGAAAAAAAAACACCACCACCACCACCAACTCACAAAGACAAATCTTTTCAAAGTGAATTGATAAGTCTTAAATTTCCTGCAAACACTACACCTAAATACAACAGGATACAGGATCCACTTTCAATGCAGCAACAGAAATTAATACTGTAGAGATGAGTGTATTTCTGAAAACTATGTCTAATGAGAAACCTGTAACTTCCACCAAGACATTTTTAATGAAAATTTACTTTTATAAGAAGATTGCATTGAAGAACAACTGTAAATAAAACCATGACCAAGCTTAAATAAAATCATAAACCTAACTTAATGGAAAAGTAACTTAGTCATTTGCTAAGGACAGATAAACTACCTTGGAGGAGTTTTTGGCAGGAATTATTAGCAACTGTTCCCATATCTACACTAGTGAAAGGTGATCAGGACTTGTCAAAGTAAGGAGGTGCAGGAGGTAAGGGCTTTATTTTGGCAAACTGCAGTGTTTAGGCACATGAACTGGGTGGAATATAAACTTAGGCAATAGAGAAGGAGAGGAGGATGGTCAAGACAAGTCAAGGTCACCTACACAAGCTCAGAAAGTGAGAAGCAGAAAGTCAGGGTGATGAAGGGAAAGAAAATATAGTGCCTGACTACAATATTTCTTTGAAATGACACAAAATTGAATTTGTTCCCTCAAGAACAGGGATAAATAGGCTTTCTTTTCATCTGTGGAACAAAAACAAAACAAGCAAACAAAAAAACACAACAAAAACAAATCAAAAAAAAAAAAAAAAAAAAAAAAAAAAAACCAGACACGTTTGGAGTTCTGGGAAGCCTTCAGCTGACTGTACTTTGGCTTCAGCCCTGGTATAAATGCATTGCTATACAACTTCTGTTTCATGACCATTTCATTTCTAAACTGCTTTCTGCTTTGGGGATAAATCATGTTGTGTGGAGGGATGCTGTTGTCTACAGAACCAATGGAGTTTCATAAGCTGCAAGATGTGTATCATGGAGAGAAATATCTATCTGTGTATAAAAATAGCTGAAGGCAATCCAATGGTATTGTATCGACTTCTGCTGCCTAATTCCGTTGTAAAGATTTATTTGAATTGTTGTCAGGTATTCGCTGTTTCTCATTTCCCTGTACAGCCTTCCGGATATGCAGATCCTAATAACAAGATAGTATCTCAGGAACTGACATACAGATGTGATAACGACTCATAACAGCAAATGAGATTTGTTTTCAACAATTAGACCCCACATTTCTCAACTCAAGTAGCCATTTTGAATGGGTATTTTCAACTTTTGTCTTTGGTTTTCCAATGGTAAGAAGGGTACAATATGATTCCATGACACCTCTGCCTTGTCCTCCTGTTCTCTAGACTCTGCCCCAATTTCATTTTCCTCATCCTGCTCCATCCCGCTCTTCATTTCTCAGACCCCCTGATTCACGTGTGTGCCTATTAAATCCAAGTCTTCACTTTTTGTACTGCATCTGGGTTTTCCCAGATGCCTCACCCACCTTGGGTACAAGCGTTCCCCCTCACAAACTTTTCCTCCTGCATGCACTTGTAACCGGGATCCTACAGGCCCCTGGAGCTCTGCTTCTTGACTTCTTTACATTGGACTTTGGAGGAGCCCTCCTTACCCTGACCACTCTGGGGGATGGATGGGATAACACCACACTGACCGCCCTTCCAGCTCCAGCATGGCCAGGATGGGCAGGGCTGAGGGAGCTGGAGCCCGGCCCTGCTGTGGCCCTGGGGATGCTGTGGGGGCCCAGGCTTGGGCAAGGTGGGGAAGGCCCAGGGCAGGGGGCACAAGGAGAGTCAGGGCTGGTGGCAAGAGTCCAGAGCAACACCAAGAGCAGAGATGGTGATGATGATGATCTGAAATCCCTGTCAGAACCTCAAAATGCCTCTCAGTATGCATCTTGAGAAGAAAATATTTAATCTGGAAGGCTCAGCTTGACAAAACAAGGAACAACTGAAATCTTGGTTTAATACAAAACAGTTGGCAACACTAGTGATAGATACCACTTATAGTCTCTGTCCTCAGCATTGACTCTCTGAGGCACCTTGGCTGCCGTATTTCTGTTACAGTGTTTGATTTCAATTGCCCATTGCCATTAAATAATGTCACCATATTACAGAATCTGTTCTCAGCCATAAAACACCTACTTCTAAGATATCAAATATAAAATGGTGTCTAGTATGTTTAGTCTACAAGAAGTAAGCTCTAAAAATCAACTTTCCTGGACAAGTTTATTCAAACTTTCCTGAAAATACTCTAAGTTCAAGAACTTCACAATAACAAGGCACTTGCCCTCAGCATTATCCTCAGTTTTGTCTTCCTCCAGGCCTATCCAAAAACATTTCGACATCTGACAAGTAAGGATGGGGACAAAAAGAATTTTGCAAATTATTAAAGTAGAGCCCAACAAAGTATCATAAAAAGTAGAGCTCAAAGAGCTGTAGAGAAATAGTTGTGTCATTCATATCCCATTCTTGACAAATATTCTACGTGTTTAAGCTTCAAATGATAGTATTTACAGTCTCTTTAGGCAATCTACTGCAGTGCTTATCTGTCCTTAATGGTAAATGGTACTGCTCATTTTTTTCAGAAAATGGTTTGTTACAAGTGGTCCAAACACAGATCCTGATTCTGTAAGATATAACTAAGTTTTGTCAATAAAGATAAACGTGGAAATACTGATCTTAGGAAGCATATTTCAAATTAGTGCAATATCCAAGTGTCAGGCTTGCAACAAGACATAACTGTGAATGTGACAATTTTTAAGAGTTCAGACATCTCAGTATCATCTTAGCAATTCATTGAGTTAGAAAATACACTCTTGAACCGTCTTCATTGGCTTACTTATCAGTAAATGATTACATGTAAAATATAAAAGGTTTTTATTCTGTTGTCTTCATTATGCTTTTTGAGTTTTTAATTTTCTTGGTATTAGTGAAACAAAATAATGAATGACAAGCTAATTGAGAGAGAAGCAAAGTGACAACTGGCAACCCCAAATAAAGGGTTTTAGCTGAGAAGACCATTTCTTAAGGCACTAGAGAGAAAAATATCTATATCATTATTGTCATAGCTTCTCTGAAGTAGTGTGGATGAGATTAAAATAAAATCTGATACCTTAATTTCATAAACATGCCAGCGTTACAAGTTTGGCAATGCTGAATGTTACTGTGTTACTGCTCTCATGGAGGTGATATCTCAGGCAGAAAAGGAGAGTACTTGGCAAGTACTTGGCAAGCAGGAGAAGGGAGAGAGCATCTGTGGAGGGGGTGTTTTACAAAGTCTTGTTGGAGTTATTGCCTTCAGAGCTATGTCTAGAAATAATATGACCTACAATACTATTGCAAAATATGTGGATGTATTGTAAAAAAAAAAAAAAAAAAAAAAAATCGCACTAAACTCAATTGCTTGGACATTTGCTGGAAATTTGCCTTTCAGCAACAGAAGCTTATCTGCTGCAGAACCATGAAACTAGTTAGTCCCCTGTAGGAGATCAACAGGACAAATCTGTTTTCTCAACATGCTTTATTATAGAGAACTAGCACAAAAGAGAAATTTAAAGTAATGGAAATACCAAAAAGTTTTGCAACTTTTGACTACCTCATTTTTGTATTTTTTTGGTACTTAGAAACAAACAAACAAACAAACAATAATAATAATAATAATAATAATAATAATAATAATAATAGTAATAAAAGCACTGGCTCCCTAAATAATAGAATGGCTTGGGTGGGAAGGGACCTTAAAGAACACCTGATTCCAAGCCCCCTGCCATGGGCAGGGACACCTCCCACTAGACCAGGTTGCTCCAAGCCCCATTCATCCTGGCCTTGAACACTTCCAGGGATGGGGCATCCAAAGCTTTTCTGGGCAGCCTGTGCCAGAGCCTCACCACCCTCTGAATGAAGTAAATACTGGACTTCCCTACAGTGAGTACAGACAAATTCATACTTATGACAAACATCAGAGATCCACCATAATCATATAGTAGGATATTTATAATACATCCTTTATTATATATACATTGGCTAGCCATATATTAAAAGAAATTCTATACAACAATTGTTTTCATTTTGTCTTACAAATCAACTGTAGAGATTTTAAAAAATTAATATGCTTCTAAATAGAAAATATACCTAACATACCTCTAAATAGAAATAACAGTCCCACTGAAGAACAGAAATAAATAAATGGAAAAAGAATGTTGTCATCTAAATATGTAATGGTTACATGTACTTCTTTCCATGACTATAGCACATGCAAAGATAAAATCTTAAATTTGAAATTTAAGAAAGTTATAAACAATTCTTCATTGAAAATTTCCTTTCAGAATAATGAAGTTTTCAGATTAGAATCCTTCCTGCATCACTGAATTGTTTTTTTGGATTCACGATTATATGAAAATCAAATGTTATATCAGGTTGCTCTAAACGATCCAATCATAAATCTGATGGTCTCAAATAATGGTCTCAAACTAACTTATTCACGAAGTCTGGAATGTCTATTGCGATCCAGTGTCCATCACTGTTCAAGTCGATCTTTTGGCCAAAAGATCGAGAGTAAGTACAAGGCAAAACAAGCAAGGAAGAAGTATTTAAAGTATTTCCCTAACCACTCAGTATTTCCCTAACCACTTTTCTTACTTCTAAAGCACATCCTCTGACTTTCACACTCTTAAATGTGGTGTGGTACACATGAAGCCAGCAACATAAATTATTGACGTCAAACTCACATAGGAAATCAGACATGGTGCATTGTGATACGTGTCACATTAAGCAGAATCTGTCCATTCTGCTTCTTGGCAACTTAACTACTTCACAAAATTCTTATTCCTAAACAAAGACTCCAGAAGTGCCCAAATGCTGTATTTAGGCATGTAAAAAAGTAGGCTGACTTTCTGAAGTGCTGGGTTTCAGCCTTTACCTAGAGGAAACACATAAGCACAGTGATCATCATCCACCAAGTAGCAACTCAATATCATAAAAGTCACCAAAGATTTCCGTGATAGTTGAGTAGATTGTTGGAGACTAACACACGCTGAAACACCATTTGGTAAAGGGGAGAGCGTCAGAGAGATACATGCAGACAAAGACCTCTGTTATTGTGGCAGTATACATTTTAGTTTTCTTGGAAAAACAGTTATGTCATAAGAAATTTGGATGTTACTAGATCTCATTTTGCAACTGTTTTCTATAAGCATATGCTCTTTACAGTTTTGGTAATGTGCTTTATACAGCTACTGTTTTCCTGTCACTATCATTTCTTTTATTTTACCGTGGGAAGTTTCGAAGGAATCAGTAAGAATAATGGTAACCAAAGGGAAAAAAAGCAGGTATGCTTTTTCATCTTGGCATATGAGAAAACAAACTATTGCATCTCAAATAAATATTTTAGTTAGCATCTTTTTTTTTTTTCATTACTCATATTTATATTTCACTTGTCTATATTTCTGGCAAGGACCCTATAAAGACATACAACCATGAAATTTAGCAATTCCAGAATCTAGCACTTGCTGAGACAATCTTCAGAAAAAGTGAAGTATTAGTAAGACTTAAATCACTAAGTCACTTCATATCAAAACTATTGATGCCTCCCATCCGTCCTGTCTAACTAGAGCCACTTCTCACCAGGCAGGATCAGAGGTATGAAGCTATACCACTCTAGTGCTGCATAGCTATAAGCAGGTGCATTGAGGTATTAAAAATCACCTTGCATTACTTTCTGTATCCTGATATCTATGATTTAAAAAAAAAAAAAAAAAAAAAAAAAAAAGGTTGTATCGTAAGTTTATAATGACTAAAATTGAGCCACCTGGAGCTTCACAGTACAGCTGGATACACAGCTCCTTGTGGGCCAAGTGTTAGATGAACAAGAAAAATGCAAAAAAGAAAAAAAAAAAAGGAAAAAGCAGCCAGAACAGGCTTTTAGCATGTTCCTAAAAACGTGGTTTCTAGGGCACAGTCTTAAGACATACAAGAAGACTTCATAAAATTCCAATTCCAAGGAGGTAAAGCTGAGAACAATTTTCCTGGTATCTCCACTATGAAGTGCACTATAAATACCTCTTTGCTATGTGCACGTGCAGTTGTTTTAAGATTTTAGATCAAGATATGGTAGTAAACAACAATGAAAACTAGTTTAGCCAGACTACCATTGCAAATATAGATAGCTGCTATGTATGATAGGACATACTAGTTTTAGATACCTATGTCTGATACCACCTATGTAACGAAAATTAACAAGAAAAAATCCTTTTTGGTATTTTGAGTGAATTTTAAAGTCACTTAAAAAATCTAACTTTACAGTATTAAAATATGCTGATTATAAACAGTCCAGTTTGATTATTTCCTGATAAGAAAAGGCATATGAATAATAAATCTAGCTGCTACCAGATCACAGAATTGTAGGGGTTGGAAGGGACCTCGAAAGATCATCGGGTCCAACACCCCTGCCAAAGCAGGTTCCTCAGAGCAGGCTGCCCAGGTAGACGTCCAGATGGGCCTTGAATATCTCCAGAGAAGGAAACTCCACAACCTCCCTGGGCAGCCTGTTCCAGTGCTCCGTCACCCTTACCATGAAGTTCTTTTGCATGTTGGTGTAGAACTTCTTGTGCTCTATTTTGTGGCCATTGCCTCTTGTCCTGTCCCCACAAACCACTGAACAGAGGTTGGCCAAATCCCTCTGTCTCCTACACTTAAGATATTTGTAAATATTTATAAAATCCCCTCTCAGTCTTCTCTTCTCCAGACTGAACAGACCCAGGTCTCTCAGCCTTTCCTCATAGGAAAGATGCTCCGGGCCCTGTATCATCTTTGTGGCCCTCCGCTGCACTCTGTCCAGGAGATCCCTGTCTTTTTTGTACCGGGGAGCCCAGAACTGGACACAGTACTCCAGGTGAGGCCTGACCAGGGCAGAGTAGAGGGGGAGGATCACCTCCCTTGACCTGCTGGCCACGCTCCTTCTAATGCACGCCAGGATCCCATTGGCCTTCTTGGCCATGAGAGCACACTGCTGCCTCATGGTCAACCTGTCGTCCACCAGGACCCCCAGGTCCTTCTCCTCAGAGCTCCTCTCCAGCAGGTCGTCCCCCAGCCTGTACTGATACATCCGGTTGGTCCTTCCCAGGTGCAGGATTCTACACTTGCTCTTGTTAAACTTCATTTGGCTTCTTCCTGCCCAGTTCTCCAGCCTGTCCAGGTCTTGCTGAACAGCAGCACAGCCTTCTGTGATAATAGTGACATAACTGAAGGATGTATGGTCACTTCTACTGGAGACTCAGAGGTAGGATTTCACTTTAAATGGCAGAATTTAAAGTAAATGCAGTTGATTTAAAGATGATTTTTTAAATGTCTTTACCTATAGAGGTTTAATAATAAGAGCTTTAAGTTTTGGTTTTAATTTACTTTCTGCCTAAAAAGCATGCTTAAAACAAACGCATCATTTCATTCAGAGATCAATTAATTTTATTTATTTTTTTGAATAAACTACATTAAAATAAGAGGATCTTTATAACGCATATTCAAAAAAGTAAAATCATTTCATTTATTCAGTAGTAATAATAAAAACCCTTGTTTCAAGAAAAGGATCCAGAACAGGAGGATTTTTCTTACTTTCTTCCACAGTACTGCTGAGCATGTATAATTTCAGAAATAATAGTCCTTTGTTAATTTTAAATCCTGCTTTGTCACGTTCAAGACATTTTGTGTTACTTAGACAAACATGAAGGGCAAACTGCACTCACTGTTTTCACTGGAGTTTCCATTCACTCATTCCGCTCCACTAGAGGCGTAGTAATTCCTCCACGACAGGAACAGTATTACTGCCTCCCACAGTTATGGGCCCACACTTATTCCATCAGTATATTTGAAACTGCTATAGGGCAAGTGGTACCCATCGTTAAGTACAGTCCTTAGTGTTTTATTGCTGTTGTTGTGATTTTATATTAGCTGTAGGTCTCCACTGATACTTGCTAGCAAAGGTTATACATTTTTTTTTCCACATGGGTGAAAAGTACTCTAATGCAATTGGCTACTGACCTGTTGTGAAAATACCAGAAGAAGAAAAGAGATAATAAAAGTAAACCCCAACATGTATTTTAATTACTTGGTTGAAGCATGCTTTATTTTTCCAGAACTTTGATAATAGTTTTGTCCCCAAGGTTTTTGTTTGCCTTTTTTTCTTTTTTCCTTTTTCCTTAGAAGTGTAGCAGTATGAGGATGGAACTAGGCAGAATCACACAAGTTGTACTCAGGGAGAGCAAACATAAGACTGGAGAACGAAGCTTCCAAGGCAGGACTTCCCATAACAAAATTCTACGAAGGAGGAAGGGGGCTTCTTCCCTCTCTCTAATAAGACACTTCCACATTCAAACAGCTCTGTAATTGGAAAAGCAAGAGCTAAACACAGATAAATGGAGACCCAAATCTTGATAACTGTGCTATCACTATAATACTGACTGCAATGGAAACCTTAAGTACACTCTATTTGCATATATTAACAAGCTCTATGTAAGAAGACAGAGATATTAAAATCCATACTGTTGCTTCAGAGGACAGAAGTTGTCCCATATATTAGGTTGAAAAAAGATTAAGGGAATCCCAAATTCTTTCAGAATTCATTTGTTAGCTACAAATTTATTCTTCTGATCAGCCCAGTCCTCTTCCTTTTTCTCCTATGCAGAGATCAGTCTCAAAGGAAGACTGCCACTATGTTCAGATAGAGAGATGGGGTCAATAAATAATTTTCCCAGTAAGAAACACTGTTTTGTGAGGATTTTTAATTTCTATCAAGTTAATAAGAAAACACAATTATTTTCAACTTCAAATATCTACAGTTTCCCCTGTACACATATTGAAACCTCTTAAGAAAGTTCAGGACATAATCTGCATTTTTGGAACTATTCTCATTACTTGAACTTCTTAGCTTGAAAGGAATTGATTGAAGTAGGAAAGTGAATAAACTTTAAATGTTAATGTGAACATTAATTACAAAAAGTCATGGAACAGGATCAATCTCTGCTGAACCTGAATCTTTATTCTTAAAGGAATTGCCAAATTTTGCCAAACCCTGTAACTTACATCAATTTACTTTAATACTAAACACAAGCAGTATTTTAAAATTAATTCTGATTATTTTATTGAAAAAAAAAAAAAAAAAAAAAACTGTTAACTGCAGATTATCATTATAGCTACAGAAGTAACAGGATTAATTGGGAATCTACTAGGGAACTCTTAATGATTGATTCAAAAACTTATAACATTGTCACTTCCAGTTCAGTAGCAAAGATGTTAACATTTAAATGATTTAACAACTTAATGAATGACATTTGTTTTTATGGTTATTCTGGGAAGGGTAGCCTGCTTCAGACTTCCTGGGTTTATTCTCTTGGCTGAATAACAAAGACATAAAATTCTTCAAATTATACTGTAGCAGTAAAAGAGTAATTTTTAAAATGTTCAAAACTTTCAATAAAATTAGCCACCTTGTTATAAGGTATATCTGTCTAAAAAGCTTAGCTTCACAGGTGTTTATATCTACAAAAAAAGTATTTTGAAGCAAGTCTCTCTCTAACTCTACAGACTCCAGTCAGCTGGAAAGTCAGCATATCAGCCTGATTGATATTAATTTCATTTAATATTTTTGTTTGTTCTACACCCTTCTGTAATTTTTGAATATTTTAAAACTAACAAAGAAAGGTCATGTAGTATGTAAGGGAAAAAAGATGACCCAACACAAACAATACTAGAGTATTAGTAATTTCCTTTTTAAATCACATGCCAAGTCTATGAACTCCTATTTAATTGTACGTTTTCAACGTTATTTCAAGTACTTGTTAAAATGTTTTTAGTTAAAATGCTAGAAATTTTAAACTCTCCTATGTAAAACATTTTGGGAGCAATTATTTTCTTTTTTTAAACATGCAGTCTCCCAAATTGTTCCAGGTACTGGTTTGTTCTACAGAGAGATTAGTAGTCAAACTATTAAATTTCTCAAACAACTGAAGAGTCTTAAGAAACAGATGAATGACCTTGACACCACTGATGACTAAAAAGTCTAACTTCACTGACAGGAAAGAAATTCACCAAAGAAAAAAAATAATCCTTCCAAACAAGAAATTTCCCAGCCTCCACATCACCACCTGGAATAATCATAAGATAATAGCATTATTCAAATATTCGGGCAGCTTTTTTGAAATGCAGTCACACCATATGTAAAAATGAAATTACTGTGGGAATGCAACTAAAGTGCAAATATAGTATGGTACTACATTGCAAAATGTTACCTTCTCTGTGTTTAAATAATTCAAACTACTACAGATTCTCTAACACTAATATAAGTGTAGCTGGTAAGAAAGAACACATAGATTAGAATAAAATTTTCTCTTAGGGAGTTAATTCTTCATTTATTGTTAAGAATTTTTGTACTTAAATGAACGTAATCTACAGCTTCTGTTGAATTACTGAAAGATTCTTCTGAATTTTGCCATGTTAATGGCACTGTTACATATAGCATTTTTGTTGCATCTGTTGCATTCTACTGAATAGTTATTTCCTAATTAACATGTAAAACAATTTATTTAACTGAAGTGCAGTCTGAGTTACTTAAACTGAGTTTATTCCTATAGTGACAGATTTTTTCCAATTCCAGATATTTTTATATGTTTTTCTACTAGTATCACACAAAACTTAATACTAAGCTTGGCATATTGTACTTCATCTTACGTATTCCAAAGATATCACACTTCATATTTCCACAACTTAAAAAGGGAGATATGTCATACAGCATTTTTCCTGGTCTTTGAAACCCAAGTGCTATCATCTTTCATTTACTAACTTCATCTGAGAAAACAAACTACTGTGAAGAAGCTCAAGGGTACCAAATCTTTACTCACACCAAACTTACCAAGAGATCAGCCTGCTTTTGTACAACTGCTTAAATAATACTGCCATCATCCAAACAATTTATCAGAATAATCTAATTTAAGAAAGCCAGTGTTTAAAAACATATTTTCAAAGTGATATTATTACATTTTGATGTCAAGTTGGCAGCCTTAAGTAACTAAATTACATATGCAGGATGAAGGATCTCTCTAAAGCTTTTAATACTTTCAGTGATACAGATTCACACACTTATCAATACATCTCTACTCTCAGAAATCTCTGGCTGAAAATGATAGCTGGAAATAGGAATTCCACCAAACAGGTAACAGAAATAGGCATTCTTCTATTAATCCACTCAGACTACAGCAGGTTGATGAATTCCAAATATGACTAGTATCTTGTTACTGGACAAAGCAGATAACAATGACATAAAATTCATCCTCTTCTTGAGTTTGTTTGTTTTTTTTAATGTGGATCAGAATGCAAAATTCCAAAGGACTAAAATCTCATGTTCCCTGATGTATGTATATGCATTTTTTTTGCATACAAGATGATCAATGCTGTTTGTTTTCAATGGCAACTCATAACAGCAGCAAAATTCATTACCAGACAAAGGAATTAGTAATTTATACATTACCTAATGCTGCTCATGCTTCCAGTTTCTGATCCAAGCTTACATCTCTCTAGTTGGCTAGCTACAATCTGACGTTCAGCTTCAAGTTCTCGAGTCAGTCTCTCAAATTGCAGTTCCTGAAAAAAAAAAAAAAAAAAAAAAAAAAAAATGAAACCATTCATTTTAACTTCTCTCGAGATTAATAAGGTATCTCAGTACGTAACAATAATTGTGGGAAAAAAAAAAAAAAGCTAGTATAATATCTTACAGGAAAACCTTTTTTGTTTTAACACATTCACAGTTCAAGTTTTTGAGGTAACAACTACTCGTTCCTTCATCCACTTTAATTATACATGTCATAGAATCAATAGTTTATCAGGAATGGAATTTAAACAATTCAAGCCATATTAAAGTAATTCACAGTCCACATAGATCTCTTACTAGCATAAAAATGTCTTTGAAAAGGTGATCTAACTATATTGTCATAAGTAACAATTTCTATTACTTAAAAAAAAAGATGTAAAATTCTGCAGATGATCATATGGCGATGAAAGCTTTTCTAAATGAAGAAAAAAAATCAGTCATCATAGTACAGGCTACTGAAATAAATTATAATGAAGGTATATTGTTATGTACTGGTTTAATTTCAGCATTTAATAATGTGCAGAAAGGAAACCCAAAGTTTTGGAGAAAAGACATAATAAAAATCTGCCACTAATTGAATATATTTTCTTTTACTCTGTCAGGAAAGCCATACTAGCCCCACCAGGCAAGACCTCATAAATATATTTCTAACAAATTTACATTTTTATACACAAGAGATTATTTTATTAAATAAATAAATAAAATAAAAGTAAAAAATAAGTAAAATCCTCACTATTCCCTACAGAGCTGTATTTCCCACATATGGTATCGGTACTTTTATCGAATACAAAATAGAAACACTTTTCGGAAATGTAGTGGGTTTACATGGCAAGGTTTTGGTAGCAGGGGGGGCCATAGGGGTGGCTTCTGTGAGAAGGATCTAGAAGCTGCCCCATGTTTGGTAAGGGCCCCACCGCTGACCAGAGCTGAGCCAATAAGCGATGTTGTTTTGCGCCTCTGTGAGAGCATATTTAAGACAGGGAAAAAAACCGCTGCGCCACTTAGCAGCTGGGAGGGTGAGAGGAGTGAGGAACAGCCTTGCAGGCACCAAGGTCAGTGAAGAAAGAGGGGGAGAGGTGCTCCAGGCGCCGGAGCAGAAGTCCCCTGCGGCCTGTGGTGAGGACCATGGTGAAGCAGGATGTCCCCCTGCAGCCCATGGAGTACCACGGTGGAGCAGGGTTCCACGCTGCAGCCCGTGGAGGAGACCACGGTGGAGCCTGTGCCCCGAAGGAGACTGCGGCCTGTGGAAGACCCCTGCCGGAGCAGATTCCGGGCCGGACCTGCAGCCCGTGGAGAGGAGACCACGCAGGAGCAGGTGACCCGGCAGGAGTTGCTGCCCGTGGGGGACCCAGGTTGGAGCAGTTTGCTCCTGAGGGATGGACCCCGTGGTACGGACCCATATCTGGAGCAGTTCTTGAAGAGCTGCTGCCTGTGGACAGCCCACGCTGGATCAGTTCAGCAAGGACTGCATCCCGTGGGTGGGACCCCACAGCACAGGGAACAAGAGTGACCGAGAAGGAGCGGCAGAGAAGCGCTGTAGACTGACCATAACCCCCATTCCCCCGTTCCCCTGCGCCGCTCGGGGGGAGGAGGTGGAAGAGGGTGGATGGGGGGGAAGGTGCTTTTGGTTTCTTTCCTTTGTTTCTCACTTCTCTAGCTTGTTAGTAATAAGCAATAAATCTTACTTTCTCTCTATGCTGAGTCTGTTTTGCCCATCACGATAATCATTGCGCGATCTCCTTGTCCTTATCTCAACCCTTGAGCCCCTTTCATCGTATTTTCTCCTCGCTCCTCTTTGAGGAGGGGGAGTGAGAGAGTGGTTGTGGTGGAACTCGGCTGCCCACCCAAGTAAAACCACCACAGGAAATTATGTTTATTTTAATTTTGCCAGACTTTGCTGCCCTTTCATTTTGGTCATAGTTACATAAAATCATGTTCATACATAAAATAAGGAAGTTCTCTGGCCTCTCTATCCATTTGTTGAGAGTTGAAGGAGATGTATTTTGTGAATCCACTTGTTAAACTATTCTTGTGTCCACACAAATGCATTCATTCTCTCTTTCTCCCCCTTTTCTTTCAAAAGAGACCTTTTTGTGCTGCAGAGATATGGGAGAGGGTGCACGGGAAATGGTCTGGGCCCAGCTCTTATACCCACTAAGTGCCTCTGAGGAACTTGGCATGTGGAAGAAAGGAAGAAATGGCAGGGGCAGAGGGAAGGATCCAAAAAGTCTTTGTCCTCTCTGCTACCTAAAATCTTTGACCAAGAACCCAGTAGTATATGGAGGCATAAAATTTGTAAGTCTGTCAGTAGGGAAACAGTAGCTGAAATGGAAGAAGGGCTGGTGGCTGTTCTGACTGATTTAGCTGGGCCATCCCCCTTTGTTTCTATTGTTACCACCATGGAATTCTTTCTCTCCTGCACTAAACATAAGGGGGAACCACAACACAAGTTATGTACAGCAAGAAAAAGCTGGTGTACACTGAAGTGGCCACTAACTATTTGACAGAGCCTACTTAATTCTGCATTAGTTACTCCAACTACCAAGGGTACACTACCATCAGAAGAGTCAGACTGATGTAAAGAGCAACCAAGACGTAGCACTCCTCACTGAATGTTAATACTGCATTAGGAATCGTAGTTAATATTCTCTGCATGTGTTTTTGTTGTACTCCAAAATGTTTTTTTCTTTGTTGTTTATAGATAACACTATTAAAAATCATCTGATTTAGATACGCCTACTTCACACAGCGCATTTGCTTGCTCACCTAATAAAATCACTTGTTTGAAAAGAGAGTGTAGATCAACTTTCCAAGAGTTGTTATTCAAATCCTGGCCTTGTTTGGGTGAAATTATACACTTACTGCAGAAAGGATTGTAACAGAAATGTTATTGAAGTTCTGAAGAACATAAAATCAAAGTGCTATAGAATTTGCTACACTAGCATGCTTATACCTAAGCACATAAGCACTGAGAATTTTTGATAGCATGAAATAAAAGAAAACCAAATATAGTTTACTTTCTAAACAAAAGCTTTAACAGCTGTTCTATTCCGCAGTCTTTTTAAGTTACTTTATTCTATCATGGCAATGCTACCAATGCAGACTTTGAAGCGTAGCTTAATGGTTTCAGCCGTCCACCTTTACTTCCTGTCCCGGCTGAGGTAGGTCAGACACGTTCTTGTCCATGGCCTAACAGAAGGCACTTTTTTTTTTCCCCACCTGTATCACCTTTTCCTTTTCTGCTATCTGCATTGTGTATCTTCTCATACATTTTATGTGCTACATATTCCTCCAGTTAATCACTCCATTGACTACTTTCCAGACACTTCTGTATCTTCCCAACTAAAATCTTTATGCCTCAAGAAAAAAATGTTCTGAAGACAAATTATTTATGAATCTGTTCTTCAAAATACACTTTTCTGTATTTGACGACCATCATTTATCTTTCTTTTTTACTCCTTTCTGTTCTGCATTCCCTCTCTCATTTCCTAGCGTACTTCATGACTCATCCTCCACTAATCTCCTTCAGTCTTACTATACAAATTCCTATTTTAGCAAATTCCCTAAAATTACAGGTTTAGGTAGGCTTTCTCTCTAGACAATTAGTCCCTTATTGAGGGAACACTTCTCTTCTTGATATGTATAAATCCATGTTTTCTGCTTTCACTGTCCACGTTATGTAAGTCCTGCCCTGCAGAGATGAATGGAAAAGGACAGTTGTGTGTACAACCCTTCTTAAACAGGAAGCAGAGAGGTACTGGATCACTTACGGAAAAAAATATCCTTGGGTTCCTAGAGCATAAAAGTGGCGGGAACAGATAATCAGTAACTTCATTACTAGCTTGCTTCAATGGCTGCCATTTCTCACTTCGTCTTCTATCAGGTGACATCAGAAATTACCAAGGGAATGAAGGAGATGAAGGTGGAGGGATTGAGGGTGCGTGAGGGGGGCAGATCTGCATTTAATATAACAAAAAACTGTGTTTGGCATTCCCTCATGTGATGTCCAACATGCAGGTTCACAGACTTGCCTCAGGAGTGAAAGAAGAAAAAGATTCCAGTACAAGTAGGGAGAATCTGCTATTCCTTTTTATAAAGAATCTGTCAAAAAAAAAAATTAATAAGCTTCCTCCTCTTTGTATGAGAAGCAGTTTGAGTGACTAATATTTGAATAAATCCATATGTTTAGATTTCAAGCAGCTGTCATAGTGCAAGAAGACAGAAACTAGAAACAGTATTTGCTTACATTTTATAAAAATAACCACTGAACCTGACTCCATCATTTGTCTTATTTGTTCTGTTTACAATCATTTTCACCAGTTCATGCCATGTTGTGTTATCATCACAACCTTCTATTATTCATCGGAATCAAGATAATCTGAACATCAAATTTAAAAACAAATTCCTACCCGCTGATCATGCAAATCTGTTGTCAAGACAATCACAGAATGAAGAACTGCAGGTCCTACAATGCAACATCAAAACTGATCTAAGTAATGCCACGTCAAATGCAACCTCATAGACTGCAAATGCCAACTATGCCAATGCAAAGTGCACATGCAAAGGCAACGCAAAGCTGAAGTGACCAATCTGACAGTCCTTAGCACTTAGCAACAGAGAAAGTGTGGGAGTGTGAAGCCAACAGAAAGATTAGACATCATGATGAGAGTAATCCAGAGAAATCACTCAGGAGAGCAGCTTGGAAAGGGAGGAACTTCATGAAAACTTTATCAAATTGTTCTGAAGTACTAAAATAAGTACCTATCTGCTAGAGCATGAAACAATGTGTATTTAAAAGTCATAATTGTCTACTATCAACATTTTTTTGGGGGAAAAAAAATTAATTAGTCCACACAAGGCAACTGGACAGGTTTCCTTTTTCAGTGTGAGGCTTCTATTCCATCTACCCTCTGCAGCCACTAAAGCATCAAACAGTAAATAAGACTTGAGGCAAACCACGTGTCTAGCAGTGGTCCAGAAAACTGAACAGGCCTGACCCAAAATTTCTCATTTGTATCTGCCGAGTGGCTTGTACTGACTCATTTGCATGTCGGGAGCAGGAAAACAGCTCCAAAGAAATCTGGCTGATACCCAGATGATCTCATCTTACTGTGCCCTTTGTAATCTTAAAAGTAATCCTTCAATCCTTTCACAGACAGATGTGCATTGATGCTGAGCAAAAGGCACAACAAAATTAGCAGAGATGGTAAAAAGCAGCTGAAAAAAAATAATTTTAATTTAAACCTAATTTGATCTAAATTTAGGCTGACCAGCCTTGTGAATTTATTGAATTCCTAAGAATCTTAGTTTCATAACATTAAAAGAGAAAAATTGTCTCGCTTTTGACTGTAAACATGCTACATAAAACCACATTGGTGCACTGACAGTCATTTAAATCTTCAAATACAGACAAATAACAGTACTGAGGAAAGGTTGGAAATCCCTGGTGAGATGAATTGAGAAAGTTTGGTTACAGCTAAACAACAGAAATGGTCTTGTGGACTGAAGCCTTTTATAGAAATATCTTAGGAAATGCAGAACTTCCTAAGGCATACAGGATGTGGAAATGTACAACACTCTCTACCTTGTTTTAATCTATTCAATAAGAAAAGCTGTACCTCAATGTCAGAAGCAGTCTGTGTATACTGCTATGCATATCCTATGGCATCACGCATACTTTCATACACTGCAAATCTATAAACTCCAAATTAAGCCATTACTTAGCACTGTGGTGGCAACAGACCCTTCCTATCCTATCATACTGGAAACACAAGCAGCTGTATGCAAGGCATCTAATTCCTGTAGAAAACAGCAAAATCTAGAAAAGTTTAACTTGTTGGAAGTCCTGGAACAGCATTCAGACATGAATGAGACTCGACAGCCCACCCTGCATCTAGAAGGAAAACAGGAAGTCTTCATGCTTTCAGGCATGACTAAAAACATCACTACCAATGCCCCTATCGATCTGACACTGAATGTTGTTCAGAACCTTAAAAACTGGGCTTTAGAATGTACCATTCAGTCATTCTAGCTTCTCTACTTTCTCTGTCATTGGACTGCGTTTTCACTTGTACTGTTCTTATTCTTTTCCACTGAAGCATTTTATTCTTCTTCTCCATTTAATAACATTAGGGTGTGGGTAACTGCCCAGAACAAGGCAATAAAAAAGTTAAGATTCAAAAAAAAAATAATAATAAATAAATAAATAAATAAATGTCTTGCTAATAGCTACGAATGTACCTGTATGAAACTTCCAGGTGACATCAATTTGGAAGAAGCAATTCATACATTGAAGGGCAGGACTGCCATTCAGACAAACCTTGAGAAGCTGCAGAAATAGACCAACAGGAACATCATGAAATTCAAGAAAGAAAAAATTGGAAGGTCTGAATGTCAAGTTCCAAAGAGAAAAAGGAGAAGTCCTGCATGAAGGTTGGACTAATCTCACATAATCAGGACAGTATCTCCAGAAAAATGATGCGGAAGCCTAGTGGACAAGAAGTTGAGAGTCAGCAATGCATTCCTGTGGTGATGATGGCCAACAATATACTTTGCTGTGCTACCGAGAACTGGCAGCAGGATAAGGAAGTAATTATCCCTCTCTGTTTGGTACTCCTGAAGCTGCATCTTTTGGGGCCAAAAGAACAAGAAACACAAGACTTTAAAGACAAGACTTCAGAGGGCCACCAAGATGGTTAGAGGATTGAAGCACATATTGAACAAGGAGAAGCTGATTTATTTATTTATTTAGACTGGGGAAGAAAAGGTCTCCTGAGGACCTGATTACAAACTTTTACTACTTAATGCGGGATAATAGGGAAGACAGCATCAGACTCCAGTCATAGGTACACAGCAAATGAATGGACAAAAGGCAGCAGTGAGAGGTTGCAATAATGCCTTATATCCAGTCAGAATTTGCAAAACAAACAACAACAAAAAAATATCAAGGGTGGTTAAGCCCTAGAAGAGGTTGCCTAGGCAGGTTGTGGAATCTTAAATTTCCACTCTTTTAGTTTTCAACTGCACATCTGATTCAACACTGAAGCCAGTCCTGCTTGGCGTAGACCTGCGATGGCCTCTTTTAACCGAGACTTCCCAGGATTCTAGAACTGACAAGTTCTAGGAATTATTGTTCCAAAACTTTGCCAATCTGTTTTATGGATTAGAAGAAGAGACGTGCCCAGAATACATCAGTGACTACCAAACTCTAATGATCATCCTGCTTACAAAAGATACATTTGAGTTGATAAAAGTTGACACATTTTATCAGCCAGAACCTGTGGTTTTTCTAGTTAATGCACTCACCTACACAAGGAATTTTACAATCACATGCTTATTTACAGGAGACTAGCATGGCAATTCCCAATTTATGCTGGGTTTCGTATGGATTATTTATGAAGTCAAGAATAAGTATAGATGATCATGTTTAAATATTCACTATTTCTTCCTTTCCATGTAAGATTACTTCGGAGAAATCCCTTTCATGCCTTTAAAAACTTTTATGGAAATCAGACCCCATTTTATTTTCTATTTTTAGGATTCTGATACAAATGAGGTCACAATTACATTCAGTTGCACATTTCAGCTCTCCAGGCACACTGCCCTGGTTCCTCTTTGAGTTACAGGCAAGCCTTGCTCTCTGAAGGCATACTGCCCAATCGCCTGGACTTCTGTTCCTAGCAAAACTACATTATTTCTTCTCCAGCACAATCGTCAAAGTTATTCAAATTATCTTTTTTTTTCTTTTTTTTTTTTTTTTTTACAATCACCCACCCTTTTATTTCCATTTTTCTTTTTTTTTTTTTTTTACTTTTCACCCTTTTTCTTTTTTTTTTTTTTTTTTTTTTTTTCTTTTTCCTTCTCACTAGTTTTTGCATCCCTTGCCAACACGCACAGTGGTTTATCATGCACCATGATTGCTGATTGCTGTGGTATTCCACTTCCTCTCAGGCAAACTACTTCAGTCCCCAAAGTAATGAAATGTAAGCAAAAGCCTTGGAGTGTTAGGACAGGATTAGAACTACTAAGAGCTTTCTTATCTCATACGTTGGCTACTACTCCTTTCGGAGCAGCAATGTAAAGAGGATGTAAGATAAATTGACTTTCTAACTCACTTGGACTTGCTTTAGGGCTTATTAATTGTAAAGTTCAAGGTGGTAACAAAACAAAATCTCTGAGACACTGGATATTCTCCAAGGAGAGCGAGACAAACAGGGCCGGAATTAAGTAACAGATCCTGACTCTTCAGTATTAAATTGGCCTGAAATTGTAATCCTGGTTTACTCCTCAGCTGTCAAAGATTTACTAAATCTATGTTGAAAATAATAATGTGTTAAAAAATCCTTTTGTGGTGGTAGTTTTTGGAGCCCAGTTTTGCATGTTCAGGAAATCTAGTACATCAGACAGAACTGTGGACTTACGCCTTTTACCTTGATCTTCTGATACATACCTGTAGGGTAGTTCTGTTCTGAAAAGAGTAACATTGTCCTGTTATAGCTGGAAGATGCTTATGATGATGTAAAGATTATTTGTATGGTTTAAAGATGTGAAAATCTAAGAACGTGAAACTATGTGGTTTCATAAAGTGAAACTTCTAAAAATGATGTAGACATCGAAGCACCGAGAGAACACTTTTTGATTCTGACAACACACTAAGGTTCCACTTTTCTTTCTTCTCTGATCTACAGCCTGCTGTGCATTATGCCGAGATGCTAGTGATACCTACACAGAGGTGTCAGTATACTCACGAACATATGTGCGTACTAAAGCCACACAACTCTTTGCATGCAATGTTTCTGTCAAAGTTTATAAATTCAAAGTCTTCTCCAGCATCTCACTCATAAGGTTCTCTAGTTCTCTGTTTATACATCTCTTACTAGTCTTCCCTTCCCGAGTTTTGAAGTTACAGGTCATCCTAGGCATTGCATGCAAATGAAGAGTAAGCATTATAAATCCTGTCCAGAATGGTCTTCAGGAATTAGAGATGTATGGTCCTTTCCTCTTCTCTTGCTTCCAGTGGAGAAATTACTCAGGTGAACAATCTTCTCTCTTGTTTTTACTTGTCTTGTACGAGACTGATTTCTTAATCGATACATAGACTGTCAATGTAGTACATCCAAGAACAGACTGCGTAATTTGCAATTATCACTGAATGTTTGAATTAATCAGGATTATAGATTTGAATACTATCATGAGTAGCTATTAAAAAACTAGTCATTAATATGTTGGTCAGAGATTCAGAAATTATATAACAAAGCAAAACAGACTCGTTATTTTTTAGGATAACTTACGGTATGCAACCTAATGTCTACAAGGTTTTGCTGTTCTTTTCTTCCAGTTAATAACACAGAAGCTTGATTTTCTGCATACTTGAAGGACTCAGTTTGCTACACTTACTGAATGTGTACTTTCAAAAACATAGAGAATTATAATGAAACTGCTATTAATGATGTTTTTAAACAACAACAAAAGTCTGGTATTCTAGCAGACAGTACACTTATTAGTCAAATGAATTACATGTTTCTACTACTCTGAAGTAGTAAAGGAAAAAGGAGAGAGTCTTTCAAACAGCATTGGCTAAAAAGTTGAGCTTAAGGTCTGCAAGCCCTCAAGATTTGCTCATTTTCTCTCACAGATGATTCTGTGGCAGTGGCAGTTATATTTGATAGTCCAAAATATACTTCTAAATTTTTCCTCTTTCAGTACTTCTGCCATTAAAAATATGAAAGGATGAGAACTAGTACAATAATTAGACAATTCATTCCTTTTCTGGCTACCCTGCAGAAATACCATGCATTAAGGTAATTCCCAACAGATTCATATTGTTTCTTCTGAAAGAGAAAGGCAATTAGTAATGAAAATGTTAGTTTTAAAAAGGTAACATTATGATCTTAATGTGGTATGAATAGGCTCATCATTTGAACAAAGTAAAAAGGTTTTCATAATGAAATTACAGTCTAAAAATTACCTGTTTGAAAACAAGAAGGTAAGGAACACACAGTTCAGGATAACACTTGTAGTATGGACAAAGATAGTTTACTTAATTTGATTCTAAGGTCTTTATCTAATTGAATGAAAATAACTTATATGGGTTGACATTACAAAAACACAGTATGGAATCTGCAGTACTGGCTGTCTAGTAAGACAGATGTTTTAAAAGAGGTTAGAGAGGCAAGGAGGGTACAAAACTAATAGATCTGGGAGTCTTTACCTTCTCTATGGTTTGTACTGTCCACAGGAAAGGTGACAGCAAGACATGGCACAGAGACTGAACTTTGGATCCCAGTATAGAGTGCACTCAGGATGCCCACAAGAAAAGAACAAATTCTTGTCAGTCTCAAACAGTGCACAAAAGATGGTTTGACACCTTGCAGCTAAGTTGTTCTTTAACAGTGATCATTGTGTGATCAGATCTAACTTCCCTACCAAAGCCAGAAAATCAACCACTTATAAGGCACATAAAGAGAGAAAACACAGAAAAGCAACAAAGTCAAGCAGTAGGTAAGAGTTAAGTCCTCACAGGCAGCATGATATGGTATCCTTAACAACACCATATTGGAAGCACATGCAGGGCCAACACAGGAGTCAAGAAAAGCTTAAGACACAACAAAAAGAAGTCAGCACGTTGAAATGGGAAGGCAAAGGAAGTCAATGGAAACAAAAAGTCTCCTTCTGAAAGCTGAAATCATATTCTTCTTAAGTGACCATAAATACTGACAGATTAAACATAAAACCACAAAACTGTACAATATGGTTTTGAGGGGCAAATATCCAAAGGCATCAAAGCTAACAGCAAATCCTCCTTCAAATGCATCAGGAGCAAAAAGCTGCCTGGGGACTCTGTAGGGCCACTGGGTGATCAGGATACAAAAGCGTTCACTGAAGAGAAACTAAGTGATTCCTTCAGAAAGGTTTGTGCTAATTCATGGGAAATTCCCATGGTAAGAACTCATTGAGGGTGCCTTATGACAGAATCCGACAAAAATTGAAGTGACTTCAGAATAGGTTCATGAAACACAGTAACAAAATAAACAGTAGGAAAGTAGAAGATCAGATGGTATTTCCTCAGGAGTTCTGAAGGAATTAAAACATGCAGCACTTAAAACTGAGGCAGTACCTGAGAACTGAGAGACACTGAATTTGGTGCCAGTTTCCAGAGAGATTTTGATTTGTACCAGGTAAATTAGTAGGGCCTATCGCATGGAACAGAATTAGAGGACACTGTGATAAACATGAACTACTTATGCAGATGGCTTCTGTATGGCAAAATACTTTCTTAAGCAGAAGATGAAGAGCAGTAATAAAGGGTAAACTCTCACAGATAAATGTGTCCACCAGTTAAGTTCTCTTTCAACGTTGATTAATACACATACAATTGACTTGAAACAAGGATGGAACAAGAAGGTGACCATGTTTGCCAACGACACAGGTGCATGTATGACAGTAAGGCTGATTACATAAAGTTTTAAAAGGATCTTTTCATGGTATGAAAAAGCAGGATACAAAATGGGAGATGAAGTTACAGAAGGTAATCCTCAAGGAGCAAAAACAATCCTAACTTCACCTGCTCTTCGCAGGTCCTTCAACTGCCTCAAAACAGCTTTCATGAGTTTCATTATTTTCCCCAGAAACATAATACTGTGACTGGGTCTGTGGTTTTCTGGATCCACGATCCTTCAAATATGCTAAGAATTGGTTTTGTGATGATATCAGCCAACTATCTCAGCACCCTCAGATACATCTTCCCATGTCCCACAAAGTTGTGCTTGTCTGGTTTGTACAGATGGTTGACCCTTCTCTACTGTGTCTGTATGACTGTCACTGCTTCTTAACCAAGTTTTGGGGCCTGACATTACTTGTAAAGAAGGCCAAGTACCTCAGTCACGTCCGTGCCATTTTTAACGAATTTGCTGGCCCTATTCATTTTCAGGCCCACATCTATCTTGTACATCTGCTTCCAACTAACATACCTGTGGAAACTTGTACGCTATTCTTGTTATCTCTTGCCAATTTGAGCTTCAACTGAGCTTTTGTCTTCCTAATTGCACCTCTGCACATTGATGCAGTAGTGCATCATTCTATATTCCTCTTTTTGGGAGTCTGCTCCATTTTGCACTGCCCTAGTGCTTCTTTCTCCATTTGAGCTCTCTGTATCTCACTTTTTTTCCAGCTAATTTCTTTTTATGCCTGCTCCTTTTCCTTCTTAAGAGGTTAGATCTGCTCTTGTGCTTCAAGAATCAGCTGTAGAAGAAAATCAGGACTCCAGACACGTAAACTTTCCCACTGTGTTCTTGTAATTCTAATGACACTGAACTCTGACTGTACAAGGAACTCAATTTCTTCTGTTTTGTTCTCCAGAGTGTGAGGACTGGTGCACAGGCACTTGTGATCACGTCTTATCTGCTCCTTGTCTCCAAGGAGCGTGTCGTAGCCTGCCCTCTCACTCTGCTCCATACATGCTTTCATATTGTCCCCTCTGGCCTTGCTTGTGTCTAATTCTTTAACCCTAGCTTTAAGTCCGATATATTGTCAGAGAGAATTGGCAAAGATGTCCTTGCACCTATTTGATAAGTGGATCTCTTCTCCCCTTGGTAGCTCACAGTCTTTGGAGAGTGTTGCTTGATTATGGAAACTGAAATACTGTCAGTGACACCAGCCACACAGGTAGGTATTGACCTAAATGATAAGCCCACTTCTGCCTGCACCCTTCCCTGGCAAAACTGAGTAGAAAATCTGAGAACCTGTCTCCTTGACTTCAACCTCAAGGCCTCTGCAGTCTTGCTTAATTTTTTCCAGGTCACACTTCACAATATTATTGGTTCCCACATGGAAGGGCAGCAAGTCTTTGGGCTTGATGAGTCTTGTTAGGATTCCTGATGGAAGCAGCCAACGTCCCATGACTGTGTGTCAAGTCACGAGATGCACACCAGTTTCCGACAGAAAGGACTCTCCTGCTGCTGATACTCACTATTTCTTCTCCCTGACTGTTTAAACCTGTTGAGCTGTTGGCCTGGTTATCTCTTCCAGAGGAATGTACTCATCTTTCCATTCTATTGCCAAGACTCTGCATCTGTTCTTCAGTTGATTTTTTTTTAGAGAGGGGAGCTGCTGTCTTGCTGCCACAGGTCTCAAGCTTTCAGGGTGCCTTGTTCTTGTATTCTTTCCCTATTTAAGTTTGCTTCTGATCTTCTGCTTTCTGCACAGAGGCCTCAGATATTGCCCCTGCTACGTTGCTGCTGAAATCTTCTTTATTTCCTGCTCAGTCACCCTACTGAAAAATAACTTACCTGCACTGCCTGCAGTTCCTACGTCTGCCAGCTCCAAGGTCCATTAGGCCACATGCCCCAGAGGCGAAGCCCCTATCCAGACCCCAGCCCACTGACGAGCAGCAGGCCCTCCCTGCTGTCGCTTACCCAAGTGTCTGCATCCTCCCTCTCAGAAGTTCTGGCTGGGTCAATGCCTCTGTCATTGTAGGAACAGCCTTATGGTCAGCTATGGTCAGTAGCATCATGTCACCACCGTTTGATCACCAGCTTTACTACCACGATGTTATGCCACTGAACAAGTGTGCTAGAATCTAGAAAACTGTGAAGTTCTGCTCTTTTCATGTCAGAAATGACATAGCAGAACTGAAAAGATAGAGAGAAGGGCTGCAATGACGATCAAAGGTATGAAATGAATTTTCTGCCAGGAAAAACAGAGATGTGGTGCTTCCATCTGGAAAAGAAACAGCTTAGGGAGGATATGACCGAGGTCTACAAAACCCTATTTGGCATGTTCACTAGCTCTTCCAAACCAGAAAGTAGGGCATATCAAATGAATAGGAGGCAGGCTTAGAAACAAGTGAAAGAAAGTAGTTCTTTACCTAAAAGACATGTTTATTGATGTTTACTAAACACACAATGAATTTACTAGGTTGTCAAAATGTGAAAACAGGCAGGTTTTTATTAGTACATCGCAGTATCATGTATTCTTTCCCTCTTCTTACTCTTCCTTCCGCATACGGTAATTGGCAAAGTCAAATAGTCTGACCATGGACAGCTGTTCTCATTAGTGAAACATACATTTATTGCCACAAAACAGAAGAAACCAGAAAACAATCACATATATATATATTCATCCACAAAACATCCAGACTCAGAATCTGGACCATTCCTCCAGTATAACACAAAATATTTTTAATAAACAGCCAAACAAAAGCCTTGCAGTATTCGTTCCATGGAAATTTGAAGAGAATTTGATGCACTGTAGTGGATCTGTGGCTACGATTCTGGGAGATCAGACATAAAAATGACACTTCCAGAAGTATCCAACCTCACTAAAATAATGAAGCTGCATTCACAACAACAGTGATTACAGACTGTTGGTTCTAACACTAGTCATCTACCACCGAAACGTCAGTAGATGAAAATGGACAGAAGCATCTCTACAGGGATGTTACTCACAGCAGAGATACCAGATTTACAGCTACAGTACAATTATAAAATAAGAGCGCCATAGGAATCATTGGTATTTATCATCAAAATAAAAAGAAAAGTATTCAAATCAATGAATCAACTTGTTCCATAACTGCAATCAGGGTATTTCATTGACATTGCTGTTGAAGTCATCTGAAATTTAAGTCATTATTACAGCAAAATACAACAATCAAAACTGGATTTAACCCTGCATGATGAATGCAGAAGCCTTATTCTGGCAACATCATTATCTCAAACTATTCTGTGCAAGACCAGGTACATACAATGCATATCGTTACAGCCCCAGGCCATGAGTGCAGAGTAAGCAGACAGGAATTTGTGCTCCTTTTTCAGAACAGACTGGTTTTTGGTATCAGACTTGCTGAAGAAAGGCAAAGTAGAAAACAAAACAAAACAAAAAAACAACAATGAAACAAGCCAGACCACAATGAATTTTAAACGCAGCACCTCAAGCTAATACAATGGCAGTAAGGGGTGTGGGGGTATAAGAACTGATTTCCAGCCACAGTTTCCAAGCTACAGTTTCTCTTTTCTCCCTCACCTCCCATCTTAAATCTGTTTCCTCTGGCTGCAGTGGGAATGGGGGGCTCAGCGAAACGCATGCTCCCTGCTCGCTAGACCTGGCAGCGCCTGAATGCCACACACGCTCCCTCTGTCTCGACCACAGGCACCGTCACCATGGCAGCACGAGGAAAACCGCTCCTGCCATGAACCAAGGCCGCGCTGGGGACCTTGCTCTTACTTCACACGTACAGATGAAGCTGACATTTTTGAATGATCTTGGCTAGCTTAAGCTGTGAACCTGTAATGGCAATGTACACTTGCACAGCCTATTGAGGACACAGATTACTCTGGCCAGTTCCAAACGCCAGTCAAGCCACCTGCTCACACACCACTACCTCAGTGCCACACTAGGCCCTATCATGCATGACAGACATTTTTGCAGGATCACAGAAGGGCTGAGGTTGGAAGGGACCTCTGACAGTCATCTGGTCCAAGTACCATGCCCAGACAGTTACCATGCCCAGACAGGGCCACCTAGAACAGACAGCCCAGGACCACATCAAGATGAAGATCTCCAAGGGGATGCCAGACTCCACTACCTCACTGAACAACCTCTGCCAGTCACCCGCAAAGGACAGAAATGCTTTCTGATGTTCAGAGGGAGACCTGTGGCCCCACCACAGCTGAAGCGGAAGGGAAGGATCACCTCCCTCAGCCTGCTGGCAACACTCCTCCTAATGCAGCCCTGGAGACCGTCAGCCTTTTTTGCTGCAAGGGCACACTGCTGGCTCACGTTCACCTTGGAGCCCATCAGGACCCCCTGGTCCTTTTCTGCAAAGCTGCTCTCCACCTGGTTGGCCCCCAGCATGTCCTGGTGCCTGGGATTAAATGGTACACCCCTGCTTGCAACAAGACCTACCAAGGTTACTAAGGGAAATATTGTCTCAGGAGCAGAAAACATTGACTAGCCTTTCCAGAGGAGTCTCTGCAGTCCAGAATACACAAGTACTAGTGACATTTGCAATGCTAAACTGTAAGAATAGAAGAAAGACTGCCTAATTTGCTGGGTCTGCTCTGTTGTCTATTCCTTGCATATTTCAGATTATGTAACCACTTGAGGAGGAAAACGTGAAATCAGACTGATTACTTAGCAAGTGCTGGGAATTTGTGAAGTGATTTAGTCTTTGGCATAAAAAGGAAACCTAAATATTTAGTGTAGTGAAGTCAGGGTTTTAAGCCAAATTTCATCTCTACCAAAACTTGCATTATTATTATTGTGTTGGTTTCCCACTTCTAAAGCTTGATTTTTATTCAGTAAAGACTGATTTTTCTTATTACATGGCTGGCAAAGTCTATATGGTTTCCAAAAGCAAAGGCACTGGCATTAGAATGAAAGAAATAATTTAATGGGATGCACTGACTGTACTCACTCCACTCTACTTCATTTCCTCAAACAAGAGGCTGCATTGACTGAGAGAAACACTTCTTTGGCTCATGTCCATTGCACAGCAAAGTCAGAAAGTGAAAGAAAGGGAGAAAGCAATACAGCCTTCCCTCCCCTGAATACATTCCAAAAAGTGGGCGGAGACCCCTTTGCAACAGTGTTCCAGGATGCATTGGAAAATAGTGTCTCCAGCTACTTTATTTTTTTTTTTATTATTATTTTTTTTTTTTTTTCCTCCTAAGACCAAAATCCTCCACAAGTGTAACACTACTTCAAGGATTTTGAAAAATCTCACTCTTATAACAGATCCCATACAGTAGAACAGCTCCTCTCTGTTTGGTTTACCTGCTATGGAATTTACAAACAGTTTTATGCATGTTGCTACTCTGGGCACATTTTCTACGATTCTCATCGCTATGTTTCTCAGGAAAAGAGGATGGCAGGAATCTCTGTAGCAAGTGAGTATCCATTGCTCTGAATACAAGACTTAAGTCAAGATAATTCACAACATTTTACCTAGAAAAATATTCCATAATTTGACTCCCAATAAGATGGAGACTACAAAGTCACATACAGTGAAAGAAACTTGAGAAGCAGTCATGGGAGAAATAACACTGGGTTAGAAGGACAAGAACTATGTGTCCTGAACTATAAATTCAAGTATTTAGAGTTGGGAAAGCTTTAGATAATCAGATACCAAGACATTGTAACTACTCGAAGTGCCAACTTTTTAATGACAACCACCATATGTAAATGATCTAATTACAAACAGGAACACAAAATGCTTTGTTGAAAACCAGCAGGAGACGTTTTGAACAGTTTAGAAAGAAGAAAAAAATACACTTTAAAAATATTACTGTGTATTGTAGAATAACGAGGTCTCCTAATAAATACAGAATCTTATTTACTTAAGTTTTGCCGTGTGATTCAGATGCTAATTTCATGCTGCATTAAATGAACGACAAATAAAAACCCCTTTAAATGTTCACATCAGCTTTAAAAAATATATAGTTTGATACAATTTTGAATTAACCTTACAAAAAAACTGCATTTAAATTTGCAAGCCAAAATGATTCATAATTTTAATAGTTCTGGTAGTGGGAATGGAGAGAGAAGGGCCTGGAAGACATAGGATAAGCTACTCATACCTGCAGACTGACAACAGGACCCTTTGATTACAGAATAGCTAGATTCACCATCAGTTTAATTTATACTTAAACAGGCCTGAAGAACAATGATCTAAGGATTTTATTAAAAATAATTAAGTATTCTAATATTGTATTGATTGGGTTTGGCCAAAGTTTTATTTTGTTCATTTCAGAACTGACTACATTTCTGGTTCACACACACAATAGAAAACCAAACAAAGGCAAAAATAATTCAGTTAAATAAACCTACAGGCTTTCAGGCTTCTTTTTCCCCCAAGGATGAGGTTTGAAAAGTGCGTAATTTATCTTCTCTCTCTCTCTCTCTCTGTGAAGGTGCAAAGTGTCCAGTCTCATTTTCTCACCACAACAATAGCCTTCCAGATACCAAAACCACAAAGCAAGCCTAACGATTAAGTGAGTTTGGAAAGAAAGATAAAAAGTAAGCCAAAATAAGAATAAAATTTTTAAAAAATCAGCAACTGAGACAGTACACTCACTACATGGCTGCTGCAACAGTTGGACTGTTTTGTAAGATTAGCAGCCTACCATAAAATCCTTCTCCGTAACAGAGCAAACCACAACGTGACAGTAGATAAACTCCATTAGAGTGAATTTAAGCACATGTATCCATGTAGACAGAATATCCCAAACATCTGCCCATGTTTTTTTTCTATACTTTGTTGATGCTGCTGTCATCTGGACACATTATCCACACGTCCCCTGAAACCATGTATTGCAATTTCCATCAACTGAAATTACACCTGCTGAAGAGGGCAGAACTGATCGACTACAGCTTCTCCTGCTGTTGAGCTCAGACAAGCTGTTCATGAATTCAGCAGATGTTTTAGTAAACTAGGCCAAACTGATCTTTTGAAATCAATTTTCAACTTCACAAAATACATATATAAATAAAGAGTAAAAGTCAGTGCTCTTCACAACTGTATGTTCCCTACTAGGATGTGCTTCAGAATTTCCTCAAGGACCAGAACAAGACGATAACAAAAATATGTAATGAACAGTAATTTCCTAACACGTAGCGGTATTTTTACGTCATGACAGAAAGGCATCTGGAAACAGTAGGGGTGGTAGCGACTGAGCTTCCATTGCAAAGGAGGTCAACCTAGTGCCCGAAAGTTTCTGTAAAGATCACAGCAGATGCAGAAGCACTTTCATTCCCGTCACAGACTACAGATTTCATTTTTTTTCCAAATTGCCTTCTGAAATTAATTTTAAAGGGAACAGTACTTTTAAATAAACTTACTCTGTCATTTAGAAAAAAAAAAATCAATGAGAAAACATGAATTCCCTGTGCCATCTAAAAATTGCAGCTGATTTCTTCAAGCTAATAAAAAAAAAAACAAAGCCATTTGGTTAAGTTTTCCAGAAACATTAAAAATAAAAGTTTAAAGGAAGGAAAGTTACACAAGCAGGTTGTGCAACAGCTTGGGGAGCATGCCTGTGTCCCAATACAAGTTGCACTGATTTTATGGATAGCATTTCTGTTTTTCAACAGCCAGTATTAATTAGAACTCAGATTCAGTGCGTTTCCTGTCATACAAATGTAGAAGTAAGGACAGGATTCCCTGGCAGGACAAAAGATTTAAAAACAAATCCATTCAGAGTTTGTCCAAAGATATATCCAGAATCTATTTGGAGGTCACATCCAACCAGGCAATTTGTTTGGCTGCCTTATCTTGCATGCAGGCCACAGCCATCCCTGTTGTACTACTTACTAACAAAAGGAGGTTATTTACAGAAACCAGTGTCTGGACACCTTGCCTCTACATTTACCCAAGCTCATTTCCATTCTGAGGCAGTATAATGCTGATGCCGAAAACTAAAAGAAAGAATAGGAAACAGTAATAATCACTGCTGCCAGACTTCCCCTGCTGAAGCAATGCAGTAGCCCCAAGTTTCTGAACACACTACAGGAAAGAAATGGAATAAAGGGATAGTGACAGTCTAACAATATCGTAGATTTTGAGCATTCAAAATACTGAATTTATTTCTAGCAACCTAGTAACCAATAGTTGGAATCAGTATCTGAATTAATTTTTTGTTTTAAAAATCTCAATTTCTTTGAAAAAAAGGTTTGCAAATTCAAAAATATACTCTACAAGAAGCACTTTAATCCGCATGTATTTACAGACAAAATAATGCTGCACTCAAAAAAAAAAAAAAAAGAAAGCAGGTAATACTTGCATTTGCATTTCTGTTTATGAGCAAACAAGTCTTCGCTTATCCCTAGGAGCAAATTTACTATAGCCATATGTGCAATTTCTGAGCAAGTCAACAACTAAAAAAGAACATAGAATTCAGTTAAAAAAACAACTTCTGCTTTTAGATGAACTCATGCAATTCCCATTGAAAAACATACCATATGCTTCAGTACATAACATCAGGTAAGAGAAGGACAGCCCTAAGCCAGAGCAACCTTCGGGAACTTCGCAAGCCTAATGCCTAACAAGGTAGGATGGCAGCAGCGATCACAAGTAAAAGCCTAACAGCGGAAAGGAAGTGATGCAGCACTGCCGGAATCACTGACACCATTGTTTACTCCTGATGTGACGTGCTTTATTCCTAGTTGAAAAAAAAATAAAAAATGACAGTAATGTCAAATTAAATGCTGTTTCTGAAAGCGGTATGAGGCAGAGAAGATGACTCTCACAGTCAGGAGATCCAGTACAAGTAAGACCACTATGCAGTCTGGCAGAAGAGACACCCTTCCAACTTCTCAAGGCTTCCTCGATGGTCTCATTAACCATGGAAACACTTCAAATACGAGAACACCTAAAAATAACCCTGATATAATTATGATAGCTGCCCTGATGATAGGTTTGATCTGGAATGGTGTGTTGGACACATATGCCTTACTTGCTGTCACCTGTTGTGATTACAAGAGACTGTCTCCTTGTCAGTGCTGTATTTCTGAACCTAAACATGGGCTGGATGATAATCACCACCTACAAACAAGTGGCTGTTCAGTGACTTTCTTGTTTATACACAGTAACAATAGTTCGCAGTCCAAAGCATATGGGATTTGGCTACTAATTCAACCAGTGAACACCTTATCCTGTGAAACACTAGCACTCATGTCTTAAGAACGTGCACCTGCAGGAAAGTAGATGACAAACTGAAGCCGCAGCCCAAATAATCCTGCCTGTTTGTCTCACATATCATCAAGCATGATTTCCACTGTGTAGTGGGTTTACGTGGCAAGGTTTTGGTAGGAGGGGGGCCATAGGGGTGGCTTCTGTGAGAAGGATCTGGATCACGCCAGATCAGTTCGGCAAGGACTGCATCCCGTGGGTGGGACCCCACAGCACAGGGGACAAGAGTGACCGAGAAGGAGCGGCAGAGAAGTGCTGTAGACTGACCATAACCCCCATTCCCCCGTTCCCCTGCGCCGCTCGGGGGGAGGAGGTGGAAGAGGGTGGATGGGGGGGGAAGGTGCTTTTGGTTTCTTTCCTTTGTTTCTCACTTCTCTAGCTTGTTAGTAAAAAGCAATAAATCTTACTTTCTCTCTATGCTGAGTCTGTTTTGCCCGTCACGATAATCATTGCGCGATCTCCTAGTCCTTATCTCAACCCCTGAGCCCCTTTCATCGTATTTTCTCCTCGCTCCTCTTTGAGGAGGGGGAGTGAGAGAGTGGTTGTGGTGGAACTCGGCGGCCCACCCGAGTAAAACCATCACACACTGCATCTCAAAGGCTGAGATGTATCACGTCATTTCACATGACGAGGGTATAAATATATAATCACATACTCAGTGGTCTATTGGTGTTTCCAGAATACCAGTACAGGTGACATTTTCTACAAAGGGAGGAATTCACAAATATAGTGCATGTGATCTTGAAGCAGTGCTGTTGTTTGTATGCAAATCATCACTGACACATGGGGAAACTGACCAAATTTAAAGATCCTGACACAACAGGCTAACAAAGATGTCCTAAACATGCAGGTCTGGGGAAGGCACTATAACAGCTTATCCATTAAATGAAAACCTGTAACTTTCAGGTAATGTTTTCAGGTAGTCCTCTGGATAGTGTACTCTGAGCACACAGAAGAACTCCTTCCCAGTCTCTTGATCCATCCTACTTTACTGGAACCTAATATCCAAATGCACACAAGAACACTGGAAAGGTGCTTTGGGTCTCACTCAACACATGGTGATGGATTTTTAAGTCTTGCTGCTAGCTTCCTTCCTTCCGACCATCGATCTCCTGTTAGCATGCTGTTAAAGAGCAGCAGCCTTTCCTTTGGAGTTGGAAGGATTGATCTCTGAACTAGAAGTCTGAACAAAAAACAGACCCTGAGAACCTTTTAAAGGATCTGCATATTGTTTATCCTCCCTTTCCCTCCACGAAGTCTAGACTTACCTTTAGGTCCAGCACAGAGCTATGACTACAAAGCAAGTTAACTTCTGGCCCAGCCAGCCACCTGAAAGTGAGCACTTAGCTCCTGAGAACAAAGGAAAGCATGCCTGAGTTAAAGTCCTAAACATACCAGAACTTAGTGACAATATATGACATTCAGCTCCTACAATATTTACTATGAAATACACAGGTTCATATGATAATTTAACATTAAATTAATGATGTAATTTTAAATTACCGTTAAGCACTGTGAAAATAACACACTGTCAAAGTAAAGGGTACTGTGAACAAAACTGTTAGGAAGAGTGTTTTGTGAAATGTTATTCTTCAAAGGCAACTTGTGGAATGAACACAGCATTACATGCACGTTCTAGATAAAATTCTTCTTTAAATGCAGAGCTCATTTTGATATTGTTTATATTTATGTAAATCTGCACAGTATATAAATGTGCATGTGCTTTTAAACAACTGCAGAACTTTATTTAAGAGGGACAGTGGCACTTGAAAAGCCCTGTTATGGGAACACTTCAAAAGAAAAGGTTTTTCTTATTTAAATATTTATTACAATAAATTGCATAGGGTACCTAGAGCAATAGCAAAATAATAGCTGAAAAGCTAACAAAATAATAGCTATTTAACCTTGGAAGTAATATTAGAACAATGGTCTTAAAAATAAAATAAAATAAAATAAAAAATAAAACATGGATTGTCTGCACACCAGTAAATGCAGCTATCCGTGGTAATGAGATCCTGGAGATGCATTCTGATCTGCTCTAAAATGGATGTGAGAAACATCCAGAGTTGAAGCCCTATGACAAAAATGAATGAAAAATCTATATACTCCATTATGTTACTGAAAATAATTTCCTACCCCTGTAACTACAATTTCACTACATTTCATGTTTTGATTGTGAATGCACAGCATCTCTTACAGAAGCTCTATTACTTCTGATGAAAATTACTAGCAATACTGTAGCAGAGCATCCAGGCTTAAAGTAAACGGAGTCAAAAGAAGGAAATATGGTTAATGCAACGGCTACTCAATACAAGTTTTATACTACATACGAGGATGTGAATAGTTAGAATAAAACTGTTCTATATGCTTGTTCAATTAATCATTTGGAAGAAAAAAAAACTATTAATTTAATCCTAGCACCACCATATTACTTATTGGGAATGATTTTTAGGTATAAGTGCTTTGTAAAAATTAAAATAAGTCAGTCTTTGAAGCGTTATAAACTTTGAGCCCATGCTTTTCTACTGTGACGTCTAACCTCATGACTGTTTAGAAGGAAACAAACTTAATAAGGATGCTGAAGAGTTAGTTAAAATGTTTTTCACAGTTTACATACGTTTTTTGTTCTTTTAACCACATCTTTCTAGGTGAACAACTTCCAGCAATTTCTGTAGATAAAGCCGGTGACGTTTCCTCCTCCACAGGTTATATATATACCATTTCATTCAGTATGCCCAAAGTCACTTAAAGCAGTTGTGCAATTGCTGAAATGTTACACTAGAAGACCTATGACCCCTGAAAGCTCAGGTAAGTCTCTTCCACAGCTGGAAACGTACCATAAAGCAACCCAGCACAGAGCTACTTTCTCTAGGTCAGTTAAGCTGCACTAACTTCAGAAGATCTCATTTTTTTTTATTTTTTTTTTAAACCATCTGAGAACTTGTTCTGGCTTTTATTCCAAGTCACTGATTTGGTTAGGAAAGAGAAAGCACTGGAAACAAATCAAAATATATATTCTTTAACCCTGCAGCCACAGGTTTCCAATTTAACAGCACTGAATTTCACATGAGAACCAAGGGACGGTTCCCTCCCAGGCTAATGGCAGGGACTAAACTGATGGAAGTTTTTCTGAAGGACTCACAGGGTAAGTCTGAGCATCAGTTAGGTGGGAAGTTTTTTAAGAAATTGTCATAGCCTAGTAGTATTTGGCTGTGCACAAATAATGGCTTCCAGCACTAGGTAAGAGACAAAAAAATAAGTCACTGGGCAGTGAGAGCTGGAGAAAAGGAGCACAGGCCGAGCACGAGAACTCGCTCCTCAGAGAAAACTCACAGTGAGCCATTTGTATGCTCAACACTCAATCTGAAATGTGGCCACTGAATTTTTAGCACATCCAAACCAGATGAGTCAGCTGTCGAGCCAAAGGAAAGCTGCTCTGAAACCAGAGCAGCGCTGATGCATAACGCTTCATCCTTGAAGGAGAGCAGAAAAAACTGTAGCATTATTTTTAAACCTCTGCTATCAGATCTTTTTATTTATCTGTACTAATTGACAATTTATCATCTCTTGCAGAAGAATTTGAAGTTTCCCAAGTTATAAGTTTCTTGCTTATTGACCAACATGTGAGAACAAACAGCTCTAACAGTCCAAAAGAAAAACATTACAAGGTTCATGCTATCAGGGGGGCCAGTGATAAAATATAAGCCCATCTGAAGATAAGACACTAAAATAACAGAGGAGAAAAAAAAAAAAAAAAAAAAAAAAAAAAAA
>CM021766.1:82351635-82521547 GCA_011076525.1 Nettapus auritus | reverse complement strand
GGGGGGGAGAGAAACCGTAAAACACTCCTTACCTTAAGACTGAGCAATAAGGCTAGTTTAATCTAGAAAGGTTTATAACATCATCTAACCCCCACAGCAATAACTAAAGAGAATTCCCTGAAAGATATATGTTTGATTCATTATGAGCTTTGGAGGGTACATGCTTATTCATTTAAGCCAAAAACCACACTCCCCCAATACACAGTATTAACACACAACAACATACTTCTACATCTACTTCTATCTTGAGTCAATACCTCGAACCAATCTAACGATCTGTACACTTTTTTTGGAGCAAGTATTAGACTCGGGGGGATTTGTTTTTCTCTCAGGCTTTTCAGGTATTTCTCTTGAATTAGACAAAAGATGAGGCCAGTAAATAACCTGTTAATTTACAGGCAGATCTGTACACAGATCCATGTCAGAGAACAGTCCGTGCTCAGACTGTTTCATGCAACTGACCTGCGCATGAAATTAATTTAGTTAGTTCCTTGAGCAGTCAGCCCCATTTCCCTGGGACCTCGGCTGCACCAATGAGTTGAGCAGGTTGTAGCCATGCATCACTTCCACTCATCTTCCGTAACGAGTTGCAAGTTAGCCGACCCATCTACACTTAAGTCGACCTGGAAAGCTTATTGAAGACTTTGAGGTTACACGGAATTATGAGGGACACAAATCCCACTCTCTCTTACTCAATTACAGCCTGACGAGAAAGAAGGAATCGATCTTCTGGATACAGCACTATTTATTGAGCAGCTTTTCAAGGGTACAAGCTCACAGCAACAGGTCCGCACGCCCAAAGCACACAACTTGGAAGAGGCATCTCGGGGAAGGAGCGATCAGCCCGTCAGTCTGCCTTATCTCAACGGAACGCCTCCTTCACTCCACTCTTCACCCGAGGCAGGCTGCCACAAGCCACAGCGTCCCCGGCCAGGACAGGCAGGGGGAGCGAGGCACGGCCGCTACCCAGCGGGCTCCAAAATGGACGCCCCTCGCCCCTCAACCGCCGCCTCCCGCGGCCGGAAGCCGCCCCCAGCCCCTTACCTGCGCCTCCCGCCCGCCCGCAGCGGCTTCAACCCCTCAGGGCACGGCGCCTCCCGCCCGCCGCCACCGACTCGGAACCGCGGCGGGGACACGGCGGGGAGTGCTGCCGGACATCCCCGGGGCAGGGCAGGAGCCGGAGCAGCGAGCCGCCCGCCCAGCCGGCTGGGCCGAGCGCAGCCAGGCACAAAGGTCGCCATGGCAACAGCGCGCGTGCCCCCGCCGCGCCGTGCAGGCAACATTTCATCACCCCGCTTCGCCCCGCCCACCGCCGCGCTTCGCCCCGCCCACCGGTCCGCTTCGCCGCGCCCACCGCCCGTTCCCGCCGGGCGCCCCGCTGCGGGCAGCCCCCGCGCCCCGTCATGGCGGCGTGCCCCGTAATGGCGGCGTGACCCTTGCGCCGGCCGCCTTCTCTGGGCACAAGTCGCGCGGCTGCTCTAGGACGTCGAGGCGGAACAGCCTTGAGCTGAGTTCACCACGAGCTGGGTGGCTTGGCTTGGTGGTCCCCACAGTGTGAAACACCACATTCTGGGTGCTTGCTGCTGCATTTAAACTTGGTGGAGTTCGTCACATGCAGCTGTGAAGCTTTTCTCTCCCATCATAGAGTTGTATTGTAGGTTCATAAAGTACACTTGAATCGCAAATCATGCAATCGTATCGTAGATTCATAAAATACAGCTGAATCACATCACCTAGATTTTCCCTCAACTAACTGCACACTTAGCCAGCAACACTGTCCGTCGTTCCCCATCACCTATGCCCACGCACAGCACCAACAGATGAAGCTACAAGGGGAGGGCCACCTGCCTCTTCCCTCCATCCTGCCCTCGGTCCCAAGCCCTGGCCCATTGCCCAGAAACAGCTGACCCCGTGGGATCCTTACCACCCACCCACCCACCCCTGCAGTCGTTCATGGCCTTGCCCAGTGGCCTCGGCACAAGAAGATGCCAAAGATGGCGATGAGGCGCAAGCGAAATGGTTGATGGATTCCCACAAACTCCCGCCAGATCGCTGGGTATGAGGTCGCGCTTGGGAAAGCTTATCATGGGTCTTTGGAGAGAGAGGCGCAAACGGGTAAGCAATTCAATTATTCCGCTCAAGTCAAAAAGGCTTAGCTTGCTCCCGAGGATTTACTGCTCAAGTGCCTTCTTCGTGCTGCACATCTCAGTTGGCCAACATCTACGCAATCTGAACACTGGAGGATAACAGCTATTTGATTATTTTGTATACAAGGTTCTTTCACGAAAAACAGCCTTCTCTTTCACAGAAATACGAGCTTCATATTCAAATATTTCATCTGAATAAAACAGCATCAGTTTAGACTCCAAAATGAGCACTTCCCTTAATGATGCTTTTAATGAAAGTAAATGTACTCATTTTACAAAAAAAAAAAAAAAAAAAAAAAAAAAAAAAACAAAAAAAAAAACATTGCTGGCGATGTTTAGCTAAAAGGCTGAAGTATTAGACTACTTGCATTTTAGCCTTAAAAAATAAAAATAAAATAAATTCAATCTAGATTTTCAAGAAATAGCCCCTTTCTACTTACAAAGTAGAAAAGTAGTTCCCTTTTCTGAAACGTGATGGTCAAGTACCTACCATCCTCTATCAATCAACAAGTTGTACCATTAGCAACTGGGAGTCATAAAATTTCAGTGCGCATTTCAGTAGTCTTCTCTCTAAATGTCACAGTGGAGCTGAGGTGAGTTCTGCCTCATTTTATAGCACACCGGATATGCATTTGAGAAGGAGAAAGAGCAACATTTCACAATCTGAAGAAAATAAACAACCAGTGCTGACTCAGTTTCTACCAGCCTTCCTTGGGATAAATCCACTCTTCCTGGGGCAGAGGTGAGCACAGGGGCTCCCAAAGCTCCCCCAAAAAGGGGTCAGAGGAAAGAAAATGACTAAGCAGTCTCAGAGGGGCACCTGGGCTTAGCATTAAGAACTTCTTTTAAACACCTGAGGAGGCCAATGCACTAACAGAACAGGATGCCACCAGCTGTTTGTCCCAGAAACTTTTGGAAGGAGAAATTGCAACAATTAACTGTATTTCTAAAATTTCAAGGACATAAAATGTTGCTGGGGGCAATGAATGGAAAATACCTTGTAATGCCCTTTATTTTAGCTCCCAAATTGCAAACATGCTGGCTTCCTTGTAACTCTGCCAAACTGTAAGTGTCACTTAAAGAGAACAATGGAACAATTTATTGTTCTCTGTTGCTGCCTAGGATGTAGAAAGAAGATTGTTTATGATAAATTAAAGGTCACAAATAAATGGCAATTTAATAGAAGAAAATCTACTCCACATGAAATAATATCTCCAAGAGCTAATTAATTATGCAGCAGTCTGAGCACGTTCTGTTTCATTGAAACATTGTGAATGGCCATCCTGTTTCATTTCAATGTGCTAATATGCATCACCATCTCAGAAAAGCTCTGCTGGAAAAAGAATGCAACGGGTACTGGAAAGTCATCGCATCTATTGCAGCAGTACACAGAGCATGCAATCTAGTAATATATTTATTAGAGAAATTTATTATGACTATCGAATACAAAGGGATATCACTCTTGTTGCAGAGGTCAATGATTTTTTGTAAAAATGGATTGGCACTGAGTCATGAGAGAGTTGTTAAATATCTGAAATTTGCACAGATTGCAGTCTTGATGTAACTGGATCCTATCTCATATAAAACTGATTGATGAAAGTGGAAGAAAGCTATTTTTATTCTAAACCTATATAAGCCCTTCATGTTGTTAGAATACATACTTCTTTCTCATCACAAGAAATCCTTTAATTTGGTCAGATCCTTAAGTGCTTTGTTGATGTTTGACTTCAAGATGTGTGACTGAAGATGTGCAAACTTTGAGAGTTTGGACAAGGAGAAATAGCAGGAAATTCTATAATATAGTTTAGGCTTTCTACTAATACTCATTACCCTTAAGTTGGTATACTGAGAATGGAGCTTAGGTATATATGCCGGATTTTTCTGTTGGTTATGCGGCATATGAATGGTTCTCTAAATCATTACACTGACATTCACTTCATATTAAATCGACATAAATGCACATGCCTGTCTTCTTCACACTGATTCTTTAGGAATCATTTCCAACATCTCCAAACATCTAGAGTGTAGCAGCTAGATGCATTCTTTATAATTTAAATGGAAAACAGCAATATTCAAATCTATTTTATTTATTTATTTATTTTTTTCAGAAGAGGTAAATCTGTAAACATTTCAAGGGAGCAATACCAAGGCCAGAGTTAAAGGTTAGCTTGTGCTCTCCTTTATGTGTCTAGTAAGCCAAGAGGATGCATACATGCAAAAAATTGCTGTGCAAAGCAGAAATAAGATTACTACACTTAAAACCACATAAATATTTACTGAACTAATTTCATACGGAGTTCTATTTTCTATTTTTTTTTTTCTGTCTACTAAATCCTTTCTAGGGCACATTTAGCTGTTCTGCTTGACAGTCTATGCATATGTAGGCAGAGATTACTCCAGAATCACTCCTCTTTCTCTACTACCATTTTCTGTTTTGTGACATTAAAGTTATCATGAAACAACACTGCAATTACTACAAAACTTCAGATGCTTTCCAAAGACTCAGACCTATGTCCCATTTTCTTCTGGTGCTTTATTCACATTTAGGTTTTGATTTGAGGTTAACAAAAACAAACAAGGTTTTTGTGTTGTACTGTGCATGGTGACTCTGTGGACCCCTACAATATCTCTTGCATTGCATGCTCAGCTCAGTCAAACAGTATACATAGGGAATTTTGTTCTTCCGTTAAAAAAGAAGAAAGCCTTTTTCATGGTCTGAATAGAAAGTAACATATAACATTTGTTTCCACCAACTTCCACTCTATGTACTGCAAAATTAATGAATAGCAGAATTCTTTTAAAAAGATAACATAGTGCAAGCAGTCTTTAAAACTTACCCTGTTACACTGTCTGTGGGAACAATCACTTCACTGATTTTAAGAAAGAAGAGAAAATGACTAAGAACTAGAACATATTCTGCTAAACCTAGAAATTCTCTACCATTTTATAACAGCTTTAAGTATTCCTGAAAGTTCTTCCACAGTAACAAAATCTTTGCTGAATAGGAGCCACTTTGAAGCAAGCCAGTAGAAAACAAGACAATTTGAAAAGGGTTGTGCACATCCATGACTTGCTGGTACCCAGAAGTAAAACACAGTCTGACTCCAGTGGTAACTGATGGGTGGCAATCAGAGTTACTATGGAGAGCTAGTGCTTATGGAAGTGCTGTTATCAAACCCCAGCTAGCTGGGATAGTGGTGATTTCTGCAAGTTGCAAAAAAGGTTTACTGGATATGCAGTTCAGAAAATGTTTGAAAAACAAGATTTACAACTAAAAAGTTCATACGATGTTTCTGGATTTCTCATAGCTATACAGTTTATTTGTATTTTGTGCATATGATTTTAAAGGTAAGGATATCCTTTATAGCAATCAGATTTGTGCAATCTGCTGAGGCAACATTAGAACATACAACTTTTATTATAATGAGAAATTATATATCATTGGATTTCTCTTACGCACACACACGGACACACATTCTATTTCTACAATTCACAGAATTGTGTTGTGTTACTATAAGCACAAACAGGACCAGTTTGTAGTTTGCAATTTGTTAACAATATTTCCTCTCGTAGTTAAAAAAGAAGAAAAATGGCACACCAGCAGGCACGACTGCTGGTTAAGTCTCCAAGAATGACTCGGTTGCCTGTTGACTGCATCAGAAAAATCCACCCAGCAATGCTGAACACAACGCATTGGCATAAAAAAACCTACCTGTTCACTTTAGTTGTACATCAAAAAATTGCTAGTAAAGGTTTTCCTATCAACCAAAATCTAATTATCCAATGCTGATTCAGAGTTCAAGGTCTTATTTTTTATCTTTCTGACACATACTGCTAGCTCAAAATACTAGGATGGAAAAAGAAACATCACATAACAAGCAATGAAAGGCTTTCTTTTCCCCTGACTAGCAGTATTATGCTGAACAATTGACAAAGAAGGGGTGCAGGAGTCCCCACGCAATGAATGATCTTACACACTAGCAAAGGATGCCCCTGTTGTTAGAAGTGCTGTTCCAGGAGACTAGTATTTTGCACAGTCACAAGAAATAAAAGGCAGGTGCTTCTTCTGCAAGTGCATTCAGAGTATATCTCACCTCAACAACTGATTTGTCACAGTGGCAATATGGAACTATGGAAAACCAAATTAATGAGAGGATATGCTTCACTGTTAAAATCTTAGAGGACTGGGTGATGTGTGCTATTTAGCCATTAAATATCGGATATTTTTTTTCCAGTTAAAAGTTATTCTTCAAATAAAGGAAACTTCAAAGTCACTTTATGTAATAGTAAAGTAAGTTCTGTGGGGAAAAAAAAGAGGGTATATTAAAAAAAAAAATCAGTATTAGAACTAACAAATTGAATGTATTATTACAGTGGTATACTGTACGGCTAGTGTGGTGATCAGTGACAAATACCTTATCGCCACAACACAAAACAATGTCTGTAACCTAATTCCACTTACTACTCCTTGTTTGATGTATAAAAACAGCAGGTATAGTTCAACACCTGCGATGCTGAAGCTTTGTAATAGTCAAATGTTGTGATGGGCTTTCTATCAGGCTAAAATGAGTTCAAGAGCCAAGGGGGCACTTTGAGTCTGCAGAACAAGCACACTGTAGCTTCACGTGTCATAACAGACTTGTAGAGAGTAACTTCTTCAGTCTTGCAGTCACTCCAAACAAGCAGAAAGCTTTTAAAGTCTGACTTTGTGTCACAAGGCAAAGAAGAAATATATCCTTTTATCTGGGAATTCATCTCTGACCAGGAATAAAGACTTGCTGCTCACAACAGGTTATCTTCCTTTTCTTTCTGGATACAAAACTATTCTACTTGCCTGGTGGCATGAGCCTGCTATTTGCCTCCAAAAATATCTTGAAAATTAAGGTATGCCTTTTGCCAAAGAACATGGTGCAATGTAAGAGACGAGAACAAAGGTGAAATTTTGTATGGAGAACAAAGATTTTGGTTTTCAAGTAAACTTCAGTATATACAGGTCAGGAGCTAGTAATTAAAAACATAATGGAAATCCATGATGGGGGTGGACAGTACTGGCAAACATGCTTTTAATTAGAAAATACTTTCTGTGTCAATCTTTGAATTAAGAAAATCAATCAGAAGTGAAGATGTAGACATCTTTGCTTTGCAGAAGTAGCAGAAGTAAGTACCGCAGTAAGAAGCTGAGGAATCAATTTGACCTTTAGTCAGAAACTTTACCAGCTCTGCAGAAATAATACATTAAGCAAATAGTCCTAACACAGGCTGAGTTACTAAGCAAGCATGGGAATTCAAAATCATCCTAAACTCTGGCCTACCTGCATCAGTAAATCCTGCTGCTCTGTAAAACAGACCCTTCCAGGATGCAGCTGCAGCTTGGTGGGAAGGCAAGAATGAGGAGGAGGAAAGCCAAATTCTGTGTTCAGTTCAATTACCAAGCAGATGTAACTAAAATTTTAGAGGCAAAATGGAAGTGTTTTTAAGGTCAAAGATGAGGGGAAATGTTGGGAGAGGGTGTGAAGGAGAAAAAAGCCATTTCAGACTTCTCTTTTGATAGTTTCAATACTCCACTTTTTGAAAATGTCCATATACTGCTTTTTTTTTTTTTTTTCCCCATGTATATTTAAAACGTACATTATGAAATCATTGGGCACAGACATAATGTTAACAACTTCTCTTTTTTCATGCAAAATTTCTTTGACAGCTTGGCATATAGTTAATCACTTTTTAAAACTGAATGCACCCCAACACAGAGGACCTAATTTTCCAATCTGTCAGCCAGAATTTGTCATTAGCAAATTTTACAAAACAGATTAAATACTTCATTTTTTTTTTTCCCCTTGTGCTTGTGGCTTGGCAATGGGATGAAGAAAATGTGTATTTCCAGCAAGATTAAGGAGTAATTATCAGTTGAGATTAACCAGTTATACAAATTTAATGGATATCTATATCGGTTGTGCAAGTTCTCAGAATAAATTGATGAATGATTGCTACAAATGAAAACAAGTTAACCTGATCAGAAGGAGTCATGGAGGCTACATAAGAAAAGGAGAATAGCTAAAGAGCAGGGAGTGAATCTAAGGTTCAGAAAGCTATTTGTGCCATCCATACCAACATAAAAGAGAGAAAAGTACTCATTAATGACTGCACCCATCCTTCCCTCGGGGGTGACAGACTCATTAACCTTTGTGAGCAATCCTATCAGGTACAAAATAAATCGATTTCAGATAATTCTTTGGGAAAACCATGACTGCTTAGCTACTGGGATTTTTGTTCAGGCTTTTGATCAGACAGAGGTAGAGGTGTTTTTTCCTCCAAAAAAACACAAAGTGCACCTGGTTCACAAGTTTTATTAATTATATAATGTCTTAGTGGAACTGGAAGATATGGAACTATACTCACATAGTTTAAGAGCCAATATTCAAGGCCTTAAATACTACTATTTAAAAATAATTTGCAGGAAAAAAAAAAAAAGAAAAAAAAAGAAAAAAAAAAGAAAGAAACACTGTTATGTATGCTCAAGAGAAAGCAAGCAATTTGGACAGTGACTAACAAACTAATTAAGTGACTTAAACTTTTACAAACATCCTCCAGTCAATCATGCATTCACTCTAAAAACTTACTTACAGGTACTATATTTAGATAACATCCTTCCCACACAACCAACTTCATTCTGCAGGTTCATCATCTCTCTCAATATCTCTCTCATTACCTTTTCCTTCCCTTTCACCCATCTCACCCCTCTCTTTAGGTCAAGCCCACTTCCCTCAAGAAACAAAACAAAAATACCAGCAACCATCTGCAAGCACACTCTTCTTTCTGCTTCTGTGCTATCTCTCTTTCTGCCCCTCAAACAAACTTAAAAATATTTTGGAGAGAAAAAAACCTACAGCCAATTCTGTTTATGCTGTCAGAGCCTATGTTGCAAGTAGCTCACAGCATGGTAAGCATGAATAGCAGCAAGAGCTATACATCACTTTCAGTCTAACTTGCTTCCTATCTGTCTCTTTACACTTCAAAATGTAGCACAGGGCAATCGGCATCACAAAACCCCCCAGACGCTCCCCTACACCCAACCACCCCAATACAGGTTGGCCTGGAAGCCAGACCCATCGCTGCCCACTCCAACACCATAAGGCCTCTGCACCCACAGGCCCAGCACCTCCATTTTGGCTCAGCCTGGGCCTGCAGCGCTGTTGTCAGCCCTCCCCGGGGAGCAGCAGCCTGGTGGCGGACGAAGGTGCCCATGACATGGGCAGGGCAGCAGCCTCACTGCACCTCTTCTGTGTCTGAAAGGAATAAGCAATACACATCGCTGCATAAAATATCCTTCACCCCACCTCTACTTGCCCCACCAGCCCTGAGTAGTGTTGAAGTAGTGGATGAGAATTTTTCTGTGCACATGGCACTCCTCCACTCTACTTCCTTCTCCCCCTTCACAAATTTCCAAGAGATTTTGGTCATATCGCCTCTTCCCATGCAGGGATAGAAATTTGTTGCCTCCTTTCTGTTTTTGGCAAGAGCTTCTGCATGTGACCTGACCCATGCTGAGCTGTCTGTCAGCCTTTACACCTTGCCTGGGAGTGTTAAAGTCAAAATCTGCATCCAGGCTTTTAGAGAAGCTGCACTCCTGGTGAAATGTTTGTAGCTGCTACTGATTCAAGCTGATGATACACTGTATGGAAAACATTGGTGGAAATGACCTACAATAACTAATGGGACTGGTCTAAGGACTTACTTTGACACCGCATTATCTTTAAAAACTGGAAGATGCAAAGTTGCATCATGCTGATCCACCTAAGAGCTCGAACTGACCTATGTTAAAAATATCTTCTGGGAGTGGGCGAGGAAAGGCAGCGACACATTTCCCAGAATGTCTTACTAGAGAAAGAAAGTGAAGCCTCCTAAGAAGTACTTTTGATGGCTGTATAAATTTCCAAAAAAGAATGGCTATAATCTTCCTTAACTCATGCCTCTTAAAACATCTTTAAAATAGCTGACTTTTGGATTTATCCAGTTTAGGATTTACAGTATATTGTACTACCTGTAGCTGTAGGTGATACAGCTTTCTAGCCATAGTAATACAGCAAGACTTATAACCATTAAAAAGTTGTGTGGTTTTTATGAAAAGATTTTTTCTCATGCAGAATAAAACAAACTGCCTTCTCAACCACCTTGAATCTTAAGCAGATGTAAATAAGTGATAGTCATAATTGATAATCATAACTATGTTTCTGCTCCTTCATGTTAATGAAGACAATGGGAAAACAAGGAAAGGTTCAGTAAAAAGAAAATTCTTTTGCCAGCTGTACAGCAGTAAGTACTGGAATAAAGTCAGTCTGGAGATTAATTCACACTACTTCATAAGCCTAAAGCAAATTACTGAGCCTGTGGGAACATAATTGAAAGCAGTCAGTAAAGAGAGCATAGAGCCTAGCAAAGCTCTTTCACCAGCTCCCATAGCCTGTGGGATATTAGCTATTAGTGCTACTTCAGGAAATCACAACCAAAAGCTCAGGGAGGAGGGCTTGTTGCCTTGCCTCATGAGCAGTTTTTCACTAAACAAGACTAAGACTTAAAATGATGTCTTAGATGTCAGAATTATTCCTTAAACTCTTAACCAATTCACAAGCAACTCCCATTTGGGGGAGTCCATCATTGGCTTTGAAACATCAGGGATCTGACACAAAGGACTGTGTAGTAACAGAGAAAAACATGAATGACTAAGTCATTCAGAAAAGGTGAGGCATTTCCTGGCCTTTCTGTCCCATCATGGTAGTTGTTACTCTTAATGCATCAAAAAGCTGGGTAAAGCACTTAAAGTGCTGGGCAGCACTTAAAGCAGAACACGAAGCTAGCTGCAGAATGTGTACACTTGTTTCGCTTTTTCCAACTCTCTGCAACCTAACATTTATAAGCTATTTTTGTTATTCTTTTCCAGTCTTTTTGCCCTGCCTCTCACAGCTTTTACTTCTTATATTAGAGTTCCTCTAATTATTTTCCTGCATCCTAAGTTAAGGGCAAGTATTCTATTCCTTCTTTTAAATTTAAAATAGTATAAAGTTCACATGGAAGACTAGTTACAATGCAATAATCTTCTTTTGTAATTAGGACAGCTGCTTCACAAATCTAATAAATTATATTGCACTTAAAAATGCCAGGTAGTTTTTCAGTTCAGGATTTTGCACAAAACAAAGAAACCCCTAGCATATTACTGAATACCTAATTAAGGAAAAAATGGCTATGGCATAAAAGATTCAAAGAATCTTGTTTATTAGCCCAAATGTTTTGTCACCTGTTGCTACATCACTGGAGGCAGAAACCCCATATACCTTCATAATTTCTTCTATAACAAAGACATTTGAATTACCTAAGTCAAATATCCAGGAGAAAAACAAAAACATAGAAAGTAGCGTGCCATATGTGAGTCACGTCATATTTTTCTTAACATGAAGAGATTTTTAATTTGATAAACTTACTACAATTAAATTCACAAAGTAGACATTAGCCATATAGAGCAATTAGGTGTAAATATGGAGCTTTATTTAATACCTGACAGTATTATGGCCTTATAATATGCATGTAAAATTAGATTTAAATGAAATGTATAAGTATTTTTTATCTGACTATAAGTTAAAATATACTTTTTTTTTTTTTTTTTCTGGGAAAAAAATAATAATACAACACTTTAGAAATGGGGGAAAAGTTCTTAAAGTCTAAACCACCCCTATATATTACAAAATAAGTTTTTATTGAACCCCGAAACAGATTAGAGATGCACTGCTGAGCTAATGAAAATACCAGAATATAATATTTTAAAATTATATGAAGATTAAAGTAACAATAACAAGAATTGTGTATCAGCTTGGAGCATAATGCAAATGAATATAGAAGATGTACAGAAGAAATTTTGAAGTACGTGCCCAACAATGATTATTCCATTTGATTCTACCATTATTGTATACATTTGTGACTAGAAGTGTGAAAAATACAGACACAGTATATAGTACTTTATGGAAGGCCACTTCCATAAAGAGAGCAGTAAGGACCGTTTCTATATAGAATTCAATTTTTATTCTGTTATCCAAAACAATTCTTTACTCTGGAAACACAAAATGCCCATGGTGCCAACACCTATTATAAGTACTAGGAGATGAACATATAAGGGCATCATTTCAGTGCTTCAGGCGATTTTGCTACTGCCAGCCATGTGTCCACACAGTTCAACAGTTAGACACCATGGTTAGAAACACACATTCCCCTAAGTTACATTAAAACATTAAAACTTTCATTTTTTGAATGAGAAGGGCTTTGGAATGAAAATATGTGAGAGTTTAAATACATAAATAAAGGCAATGAAACAAAGTAGCAGGCTATGTTTTTAACTTCATTGTACCATATGAAAAAATATAGCGCAATATATTTATTATTTTCAAAATGGCTGGGACAAAGAATAGTACAATGAGGGTGTGACACAGAACCTGTCAGGCTGTTTGGAGAAAAAAAAAAATAATAATAATTTTGAAAAGAAAGTTACATGGCTTTAGCAGTGTAATAGTCTTACACAGTACAGGTTTTGCATCAGCATTCAACCAAAACGGCACTGCCATGCAATTCATTTTAAACTTATTTTACGGGTTTTTATTATTATTATTTTTTAACTAGCAAACAAAAAACTCTGCTGGTTGGAGAAAAGATCAAAGCCTTCAGAGTATTCAATTAATCAGTGGTACATGTTTCAGATTTGGTCTTGGGTGGAAAAGAATGGCAAATTAAAACCCACATCCTTCTCTCTTCCAAAGAAATCTTTGTTACTTGAAATCCAGATATATGAAATAAATAGAATGATTTTTTTTTATATGAAATAAATAGATTTTTTTCACAATAAAAACAATATTCAGGCCAACAATGTCACAAGATAAATGTACCCTGAAGTTAGTATCTCCTGAAGAATGCGAAGCCCTTCTTTCTTCCCATCTTCTATCATTCTCATGGCCTGACCTCAACAACTGAGTGCTCTCTCTCAAAAACAAATACAAAAGTACAGCTTCTCTGTATTTACTGGATCGATGCTGCTAGAAGAAATAAAGTGCTTGGAAAAACTACCGTAGATGTGCCATGTCAAAAAATTTGCCATGCACAAAGTAAATTTAATATTTATACTTCAATCTTGCCCCCTTTCTGATTTTAAAACCTCTTCGTACCCTCTGGTGGGCAATCTACAAACACAGAACTGTTTGTCTGAGAAGGTCAGCTCTAGGTACTAGAGCCCTGGCAAATGACTGTTCACCACTCTAAATGTTTTGCACATTGTTTTGTGTCCAAGTTATGAATCATTTAGATGTAGAGCTTAGGGATATGGTTTAGTGGGGACTGTTAGTGTTAGGTCAGAGGTTGGACTCGATGATCTTGAGGTCTCTTCCAACCTAGAAATTCTGTGATTCTGTGTGATTCTGTGATTCTGTAATTAAAGTAAAGGCTGAGGTCTTAGGAAAGGAAAGAAGTTTATTCTTAGGAAAGAAACTGCAAGGATGTTTTGTGCATTATGTTCTAAATTCTCTTAATTCACATGGCATAAAAAGCCTTTTTTTTTTTTTTTTCCCACAAGAATGGGTGAAGTGGTGATAATTACTATGCTGAATCAAGGCCCTGGAGCGTGTCCAAAGAAGGGCAAAAAGGCTGGTAAAGGGTCTAGAGAACAAGTCTTATGAGGAGCAGCTGAGGGAAATGAGGTTATTTAGCTTGAGAGAAAAGAAGGCTCAGGGGAGACGTTACTGTACTTTACAATTACCTTAAAGGAGATTGTAGCAAGGTGGGGATCAGGCTTTTCTCCTAAGCACCAAGTGATAAGATGAGGGGAAATGGCCTCAGGTTGCACCAGGGAGGTTTATGTTGGCTATTAGGAGAAAGATCTTTACCGAAGGGGTTGCATGGCACTGGAATAGGCTGCCCAGGGAAGTGGTTGAGTCACCATCCCTGGAGGTCTTCAAGAAGTGTGTAGATGTAAAACTTGGTAGCATGGTATAGTGGTGGACTTCAGTACTAGATTAAGGGTTGGACTATATGATCTTAGAGGTCTTTTCCAACCTGAATGGTTCTATGGTTAACAGCTCACTGCACACCAAAAACATTATTAGTAATCTAATCCTTCTGAAAGAAATAGAAAAAAAAAAAAGGGGGGGGGGGGCGGGCACATAATTTCCTTGTTATGTACCTCGTGCATCATTCGTTTTGCACTGTGCTGCTACACGAGTTAGCAATATTGACATTCACAATGGAATAACAGCTTCAGTCACACTTTTTATAAGGATAGCTAAAAAATTACTTTCAGAATATACTTGTACCTTCAGACAAAGCAGATCATCTTATTTTTGTAGTGGTTCCCAACAGTGTTCTTCATTTTTTTTTCAGACTTTCAAAGTGTTTTCATCCAATTATTTTTGTACTGTCATACTCACTCTATTTTTTCACAACTCAACATTTAAAGATAAATTTAAAAATTTAAATAAAATGCACTCCCTGGTTACCTGGTTTTCTTTTATTTCATACATTCAATTGCCCTAATAGTGTTGTTCTCCCCCTTACTTGGATCATTACAGGAAAACTTGCAACACAGGCATACCAACTCTGTACTAATCTCTGGAGTCCTACTCTAATCTCAGCCTGACTGACTTTTCTTTATGTAAAATATATTTCATGTCACTTTGAATTCCGAAGGCGAATAATGTTGGGACAGGCTCCTTTGGGCAGTTCAAAATGATAGGTTTGTTTGGTTATTATTTTCATAGTTGAAGATGGAAAATTAACATAATATTGTTAATGATGCTGATACTTCCAATTGGCATTGCATGCTTTATCACTGGGCATGTTGAGCCAATTTGGACAAAAGGAATGACAGCATAAAAGTAGTGATGTATGTACTAATCATAGACACCAAAGGCCATACTGCCTCAAGGGTGGTACTATCTCAGAACATTGCATTGCACAGAGTAAGGGTAAGGAATCCATAAAGAGACATTATAGTGCAGGGCCTTTCCAGACATAACTCAGGATCCCTTTCTCCAAGGTTTTACTGTCACAGCAGGAGAACCAGGATGCAACTGGAGGAAAGGAAGAACATCCAAGACTATGCTATAGCCCAGTATCTCACATACAGGTTGTGTGGCCTCAATATCACTTGACTGCTGTGAGAAGACACACACTCTAGACCTACCAAAAGACCAACAGGCTAGAAAAGGAAAAAATAAGCCAAATGCCATTTAGGACTAATATTTCCTGAATCCAGTTCCCAGATTCTAGTCACGTGAATTCAGACAAAGGATTGCAATTACTTCCAATAAGGTTTAATAAAAATACTATAAAGCTGAAAATATTCAAAATCTGTGAAATTGATGAATTAATGGATATGCAAAGTCACAGCTTCTATGCAATCAAGATTTGTTTGATTCTGAAGCTGTGATTTTCCTGTGCAGCTCCTGTAATATTTACTCTTGGTACCATCTATAGGTTGTCCTGACTGTAAAATGATTGTCTACTGAGACAATCAAAGATGTTATGATCACCCATATACTTTTTTTTTTTTTTTTTTTACTACAAATGTTGTTGGGCTCACATTAAGCAGTATTAAAAATTCAGTTGTTTTTTAAATTGCATCTAAGTGATTTGTACCTTCAGAAAACATGTCAGATCTGATTCACTGTCCTGGTTTTGGGTGGAATAGAGTTCATTTTCTTGATAGAGACTCATATGATGATGTGCTTGAATGAAAATGATGAAAATGGTGATAGCACACTGATGTTTCAGTTGTTGCAGAGCAGAGCTCACACAGAGCCAAGGCCTTTCCAGCTCCTGGTGCTGCCCTGCCAGGAGGATGCTGGGTGTGCCCCAGGAGCTGGGAGGGGACACAGCCAGGACAGCTGGCCCAGGCTGGCCCAAGGAATGTCCCACACCATGTGGGGCCATGCTCAGCAATAGCAGCTGGTGGAAAGGAGGAAGAGATGGACATTCAGAGTGATGGCGTTTGTCTTCCCAAGGAACCATTACACACGATGAACCCTGCTGTCCTGGAAGTAGCTGAACACCTGCCTGCTGATGGGAAGCAGGAAACAAATTTCTTGTTTTGTTTTGTTTGCACATGTGGTTTTGCTTTGCCTTGTAAACTCTCCTTATGTCAGTCCATGAGCTCTTGCACTTTTCCAGTTCTCTCCCCATCCAACCTGGGGGAAATGAGCGAGTGTCTGGGTGATGCTGACCTGCCTGCCAGGTTAAACCACAACATTCACCTAAACCCATCTTCATCTTCATCTTCATTCATCTTCATTCATCTTCACTTCTTCCCATTTTTATAATTCACTCAAGTAGTCACTGTATGTGTTAAAATTTAAATTGCAGTCTGAACAGAAAGACAAGAAACAAGATCAAATCCAAAACTTCTGTGAAAGTGGAAAACCAATCTCTTCACTCAGCATACTGTAAAAATGCAGTATTTTGTGCAGACATTGCTAGGCTGATATGAAGAAATATGTGTTTTGAAGTTGTTCCTAGAACAGAAAATAAGTAAATAAATAAAAAACCCTTCATTGATATGCCATGGAGGAGCACAGCAACAACAACAAAAAAATAAAAAAATAAAAATCAATCAACTTTAAAATATGCAATGTTATTATAACGTATCATGTGTTGCATAAGTCTTGGACACGTGTATCCTCACTGTGATAACTTCACCATTTTATGATGGGGAAGAAAATAAATTCCTGTCTCTAAATTGGAGACATGGGTTTGATGGATGAACCACTTGGCAGGTAAGGCATTGGCTGGAAGGTTGCACTCAAATTTTTGCAGTCAACGGCTCAATGTCTAGGTGGAGGTTAATAAAGAGTGGTGTTCCTCATGGGTCAGTATCAGGACCAGCACTGTTTAATATCTTTGTCATTGACATGGACAGTGGAAGGTGAGACACTGGAACAGGTTGCCCAGAAAAGCTGTGGATGCCCCATCCCTGGAGGTGTTCAAGGCCAGGCTGGATGGGGCTTTGGGCAACCTGGTCTGGTGAGAGGTGTCCCTGCCCATGGCAGGGGGTTGGAACTGGGTGATCTTTAAGGTCCCTTCCAACCCAAACCATTCAGTTATTCTATGATTCTATGAAATCTGTTCTTAAAGTTTAATTGCAAAAGCTGTACTTGCCATCAGCTAAACAGGAAAAAAAAAAAAAAAAAAAAAAAAAAAAAAAAGATGCATGTGCATGTGGTGTATGCCACATTTCAGTTTGTTTTATGGAATCTAAAAGCCTAAAAGGTAAAAATAATAACCAAATCCACAAAACTTCCTCATATTCAATTTAGGACCTTGTGTGGTTTGGTGTCTCATCTGAACTTGAATGCTTTTTACAAACCACTAGCGTTTCTGGAGCATTTTATTGAGTTGTATCCTTTAAGAATTACCCCACTTTAAATTATTTCTTGTAAGAAATATTAATAAGTGTTTTAGCTTTGGAGTATAAATAGGGCCTACATGAGAAGGAAAAGCTCTTTAGTTGACAGATAGTTTATCTAGGCCTAGCTGAAGGAAAAGCAAAACAAATTGAGAAATAAGATGTAAGCGTTTAACAATATAGCAAATAAAAGAGTCACTTCCCAGAACTGTAATGGATTACGCATCACTTTATATTTTTAGATTGACTGACTTTGTAAAATGACTCAACTGAGCAGCCACAGCTTTTGAGATGGATACTATGATTTATGCCTGAAATTTTATGCCCACAAAATGCATCCTGGGTTATCAGAATGGCTCCCTTTATTCTTCAAGTCTCTTGTATCAAAATCTGAATGGATGACAACTGAAAGCTCCACATAAAGATAGTTGAAGATAGATAAATACAAGTGGGTAAAAGGACTAAGCAGATAGAAAAACCTTTTTTCCTTCTAACACAGAGGGGGTATCTCAACCTAAGAGTAAGAGTATACTTGTTTATTGCATGTGTGCCAGAGGGGCACAATACCAACAGGCACTGATGTAAAGAGAAGCTTTCTTACTGAAAGGTGTAATCCACTTCATTAAATCAGGAATCAGTGAAGATGTAATAGGACTAGAAACAGAAAGCAAATCAGAAAAAAAAATGATTTGAATATTATCACAAAAATGAAATATTAGCTAACATGTTCTTTAATATCATAGTTGATAATAAATATTTTTGATGTCTCATTATTAGAGTTGTATTGTATTTGCCAGAGATAGGCAAGGATATAGGACATTTTGTTTTCTTCCTTAACAAGATGTGGTATAGTGTACATAGTGAGTTGTGTGACAAGCTTCTACCAACATTTTAATGGCTTAATCAAGCACTGTTGAGTACCCTTCTCTGGCATCCTTCCTACCTACCATGTATTCCCTGTTTTATATGTACCCTGGAGCCCAGATTATTTAATTAGCCAATAAACAATAACAGCAAAAGGTTTACCTATTGCTCCTTTTGATTGTTCAACTGCATACTATAAACCGATTATTTGTTGCCCAGTGCTGCAAACTGATTACCTGATTTAAAGCTCTTAATTAAATAGCCATTCATTAAACACACCGTTAAATAGAACATGTGATATTTTGTAATTAATACAAATTGTTGCACACAGTATCTTTTAATTCAATAGATTTATACAGCCTGTTAACAGTATGTAAAGCTTGAACAGAAAAAGAAACTGACTGAAGAGAAAAAGGGATAAACCATATACTTTGAATGGGAAATAACTACATGGCAATCAATAGCAAGTTATTATTTATAATAGCTATTATCATTTTATATCAATTTTAAACAAGGTTACAATTTTCTAACTGATCAGCCCCAATTTTCCATACCTGTACCTACACCAGGTGTTTGGCAAGAGGTGATCGCTGCTCCCTCCACAAAATTTTTGACTGGGGATGGCATCCACTAGTATTAGAAGAAAGCAATCAGACTCCCCTCCACCAGATATATGCACGTAAATGCTGCAATGCATGGTAAAGAATCTGGAGTTGTTTCCCTTCCCTGGTAAATCAGTTTCCTTCCCAGTCTTTTTTCTATGTTACAATTTGCTTCTCCAGCTCCAGTGCTGCTTCCCCTGTCTTGCCTCCTGCCAGTAAGCACAGAGCCTTCCAGTTGTGTTCTTGTCACTTGGTCACTACAATTTTTTTTCCTAAACTTCTCTGTTTATTTATCCTGAGCCAGCTGTGGCTAGTCAGGCCATACTTCTTTTTTCAGACAGGAAACTATTTATTTTTTTCCTCCCACGACTATGCATTGACTGTGACTAGACGCGAGATGAGATATGGAATGAAGGTTATTTTTATCGTAGTAGCATAAAAGGTAAGATAAAGACAGCTTCTGCAACTCCATACAATGAAAAGAATACTGCCATGAAGCATCTGGTTAGCTTTGGATACACATGGATGCATATGAAAAACAATGGCCTTTTTTTTTTTTTTTTTTTTCAACAAAATAATTTTAATCTTTAAAACACTGTGCTTTTGCTGGTTTATTCTTCAACAACGCTTTCATTTGCCTGTTGCACATGGCTAGATTTTTGCCCTCTTGCAGAATAAATCAGGATCAACAGTGTAAACTCCACTATTCTTGATGAAGAAGAAAATAAAAAGAAAGAGGAATGAAGTATAACACCTTACCTCTTCAAACTAAAAATCTTCACATTATGGAAAACAATGACCCAAAAGCTGAAGTATGTTTCAGGTGAATTTTTTAATTAGAGGGCCCAGAAAAAAAATAATAATAATAAAAAAAAATCCCTAGCATATTCTCTGTGTAGAGTCCTTCTGGTTTTGTTTGTTTGTTTGTTTGTTTTTCTTTTTTTTTTTCTTTTTATATATTAAAAGTAGACAAATAATTTCCTGGTTGGAAGCTTCTGAATAGTGGTGCTTTCTTGTAGTTTGAGTTCATCTAATTTTTTTTCTTTTGTCAATTAATAATAACTTGATAAAAATAACTTTATAAAAAACAACTGTATAATGCTTACAGTTTAACCCTCTAATGAGAATTAGCACAGAATACCAATTTTATTCAAGTGCATTTAAAAATCTTACCTACTTGCTGCTAAAAATGAGTTATCTGAAAGTCAAATCAATGTCAAAATTAAATCTTGGTTTTATTTTGCAAGAGGATGCTTGTGAAGATCATAACATCTGCAAGATTAAAGCAGTTTTAGTAATAAGGCGTACAAGAAAAAAACACATTTGATTTTACTTTCAGGGCACAGCACTCTGTGTACCACACAATTGGCCTTGCACCCTGACAAAAAGCTTCAGGCTCCATTAGTACAGCTGTCTATGCTATGGCATGATGATGAAATACACACCTTAGTAAAGCTGCAACCCAAATTTGTTTGGCTATTTGAGTTACATGACAGCACATATAAAATATTTTTCCTCACTTCACCAAATTTGAAAGCAACTCTCAGACAAAATAGTCATAAAGAAAGAGTTACAGAGAAGAATATGGTCTTTTAATATAATATTAATAGAATATACAATTCATAACCCATCTTGACTACTTGTAACTGCTATTAAGTTGCAGGCATAGTGCAACTCCAAACTTAATCAGTCATCATGAAACCTACCCTTTTCTCACCTTTAACTACAAGAATGAACTGAAAGGTCTTGCTACATGCCCTTTATTTACAACACACCTGAAAAGCCTTTCAACCCTGCTGGATTACTTATCAAGGAGATACAAATTTACAGCTGCGCAAAATTTGTCTGCCCAGGTATAGGACTCAATATTTAATCAAAAGAATTGCACTGATTTCAGGGGTCCGTGTATCTGTTTCTAAGCTGCAGTGTGCATCTCCACACAAGAAGCAGTTCTGAGAATATCGCAGTTCTGCTGGTAATGGCATATATTATTTAATACTCCTGAAATAGTGGCCTGTACTAAAGAATTGAGTCCTTTTCTTACATTAATTTATTCCTGTATAAGTGCTGTATTAAAAAATGAATATTCTCCATTAGACAAAAATGCAGTCTAGTAGCATTAACTACAGTTCTTGTTACCCCCCCCCCCCCCTTTTTTCTCATGGAAAAATGCATGAAAAAAACAAACCAAGTGGTTAAGTGCAATTGTAGCCAGACCAGACCTGTCCTGACTCCCTTCCTGTTTTTTCCATGTACCCTACACAAAGGTATCCCCCCCAAACAAGGTATCCCCCTATGCTTTTATCTTTTCACTGTCATCTCTTTTTCTCCCTCTTTGCATTCATCTCCATTCAGTTCCTTCCCTAATCCAATCAAGCAGCCTTGTGCAACTTGCTTGTACTCACCACGCTACTTAGGCTGGGAAACTCCTCTGGAGGGGGCAGGCTCTGTTTGCCAATTCCAGCATGGCAATGTTTGTATTTCTTTATCTCTAAATATAACTTCTAAGTATAGAAATACGGTTTATGTGGGGCTAAATTATCTCTGCTACAGCAATATCTCAGTATCCAATTGCTTTTTATGTATTTATCCTTACCTACCCCATTAAGGAGGGAAGCGTGGAGAACTGGGGAACAGAGAAATTGTTCTAACAACAATAACAAGAAGAAAATCACATAAGCATCTGCTACTGCATTGTCCACAGTGTCTCAGCACCAAGATCCATAAGAATCATTATCTCTTTTCTCAGGATGAAATTCAGCCTCTGTATCACCAATATCCTTTTAAGTGCTCCAAATGGTCTTGCTTTCGACGCTGTAGCTTCTAAAAGTCTAAATACAGTATAGTGTATCAGTAACCACTCCGCCTCCAGCTATTTCAATATCTGTCACAATGAATATGGAGAGGAGCTGAACTGACCTATATCAGCGCTCACACATACAGTTAGTTTATTTTTACAGCTTCAGCACAATGGGTTTGTTTGCTTTATTTTAAAATTTTAGTTTGCTGAAAGAGTGACAATCTTTGCATTGTATTTTCACTTACATGCATGTAGAAAACAAACAAACAAACAAACAAACAAAAAACATAAAGGCTTTTGTTTTCAACAAACATTTCTGAAAATTTGCAGTGCATTCAGTTTTCATTCTCAGTCTGAAATATGAGTTGCTATTCACAGTGGAAATCTCTCTCTCACTAGGTGCAAGTGAAAAGCAGCTAATATTTCAGGGTATTAATATAGTAGATTAAATTATTCATTAGGAAAATATAGTAACCAACTAAAAGTAACTTCAGTTGATATAAATCTGCCAGCACAAGGAAATGACTGTAGTATTTTTATAATAGATTGGTTAAGAAAAAAATTGCTTAGAGCATTAGGAAAAATATATATATATATATATTTAATGGGAAGTTTTCTTTGGGCATCTGAACTTGAGAGGCATAGAAGGCCAAAAATCCAAGAGTACAAGCTAGAACAGCACTCCTCGATAAGATAAAAAAATAAAATAGTATTATTTCATTACTACAATTGTAAAAAAAAATGCCCACTATGTTGTCAGAAAACAGCACGTATGCAGAAGGTGTTTTTTGCTTTCCAGAAGATGACCTTTCAGAATCCAGTATGGATGAGAAATATTATGGCGATGCAGATTATGGGATATACTTCTTTCAGAGATAATAAATGTCATTTGTGATTAAGTTTCAGTTACGTTCTACCTTAATTACAGTTCAGTATATTACAATGACCAAAACATGAACACTGGCAGAGATTTTTCATGGTCCCGAAGATGTGAGTTCCTGTAGTGGGACTGTGAAAGTGTTTTGCTACGTAAGATGGAGCATGTCTTTCCCACTAGGTGAATTTGTATGGGGAAAACAGCAGAAAGACATAACAGAGTTAAGAATGACTTATTCTGCACATATAGATCCTCCCTCATAAAATGCCTTCTTCGCACATTAAAAAAAAAAAAAAAAAAAAAGTTTCTCAAAGCTGGTAAATCAAATTACTCAAAGAGAAATTGTTTGTGTCCTTTTCTTGGCTCTTATTCACCTAACCAGAGAAAACAAATTTTGATAGATGTACTGCTGAACCCTGCTAATCAATGCATTGCCAAAAATATTTGCTTTTGTAAGCAAAATGTGTTATTTTGTGTCCTGAAACAGCTGAATCTCTTGCCTTACACTGCTGATAGTGGGTCATGAAGGGGTGTAAAAATTGTCTCGACCAAGTGGACATACATTTTGACAATCTGCTGACCACTACCTAATCTTGTTATAGTGTTCAGGGATTTCCCACACAACATAGTCTAAAATTCAGTAATAAGCAAGACCTGAATGGAGTCAAATTAACAAACAATTTAAATAACACAATGTTTAATTGCTCTTCACAAAAACTCATGTAATAAGGCTATATAATTTATACCCAAAGCAAAAGGTATATAATTGTAAGAGAGATGTTGATGTGACGAGGACAAACTAGGAATGGATAGCTGCCCAAGCCAGCACATCCTAGCATGGCTGCAAAGGATGATGACAACACCAATTAATGGGATCACTCTGTGCACTCTATTAGATAATTATCCAGATAAGGTCAAGGCTCGCATTCTCCTCAAGTGCTTTGATAATGGTTTATTACAGCAGCCCATTTCAAGTTACATTAGGCTGACAGTTGGTGTATGGAATACATTTCAACACAGCTGCAATGAACCAATCTGGAGGTTAATGGAGGGGCCTGGCAGCCAGACGTGTGGGGCTCTCCTCTCCGGGCTGCCTCTGCGAGGGCTGAGAGCATGGTGTAGCACTCCCTGTGCAGTTCCCACTGCGTATGCACAGTGGTGTGCATTACTTCTGCAGTCACAAAAGCCCTGAGCATTGTACAGACAGCTCCTGCCTCTGTGGGATTCCTGCTGATGAACATTTAAGACAAAATGCCTCTTGCGGCATCAGGGTCCCACCCCTGGGATTCCTGTTATTTGCACGAGCCCTGCATAGATACCACAGTCAAGCCCTACATCGCCAAGCAATTTAATCATTTTAATGAAATCCTCTTTTCATCTATATTTTATTTATAAATCTGACTTTTCAGAAGCATATTTCAAGAATTAAAAAGTACTCCAATGTTGTTGTTAGATAATCCATTTAAAAATTATTCAAGGCATATATGCACTTGCAAAGCTCTGGATGAAATATAGAACTTAATAAAGAGATACACCTTTTTCTTCCATTGACTTCACTGAACTTTGAATTATGCCCGTAATATTTTAGCTGCTTGGTGCCACTCACTGCCTTTAAAACACCTGCTGTAGTTGCAGACTCTATTCATTTGATATTAAGTCCTGCTTACAAGAGTTTATTTATGGATGAAGTCTTCACAGAAGGCACATTATGACTTCCCTATATAATGAAAGCCCTTCTTAAATTTTTTAATATTCTGAGAAGCCAAGATAACTAAAGCTAGCTTCTTAAATCCATACTTGAAGCAGCTGTTTGAATGACCTGATTAAAAAAAAAAAAAAAAAAAAAAAAAAAAAAGAAAACTTTGCACATTTCCTCTTGACTTCAGTGAGAGCTGCTGAGTTCTCAGAACAGAAAATGAAGTCACATATTCAGCTGCCTTACTTTGATTTAATTCATCCTGCCACGGTTCAGAAATTACGGTCAGATAGATTTTAAATCAAATTTTCAAGTGCAAGCTGTAGAGGTTTCTCACTTCCCAGGATTTCACTTCCTAGATTAGGAAAGGAATTTGGCTCTCTGACTTCAATGAGATTACACAGATAAAAACAAAAATAGGTTATTCTCTCTCATGTCTTAGATTTAACAGTCCTATAAACTTTCATCTTTGAAACTTTTTCTAAATATCAACTAATTAATCCTTACAAGATTGTAGGAAGAAAATACTCTATTTTACCACTTGGAGAAGATGAGCTACAGCCACACCTGCAAAAACAAGCATGTAACAGTGGGTGTACAATCTCACAAGCTCTGTACTCAATCTACACCACCAGACCTGGGCATCCTGCTACACGCACACACTGTCCCCATAGGCCTGTGCTGCTCAATCGTTTATCAAAAGAATAAAGTAAGTAGTGGCAGTGCACATGCATCAACAGTCTTGCTGTTACTGCATAATCTTTTGATTATGCCATTCTACCAGTTGACTAAAAAAGCTGTCTCAAGACAGCATGCTATCTGGAAGCACACCTCTTGAGGTCTCACAGCAATTCCTCTCGTAACAAGAAAATCACTCTGCCTCCAGTGAAAGGACACTGCCAGAACAGGTGAGCCAATGAAAGGGCTGACTTCAAATGATCAGTCATCCTTCTTTTTCTGTTGGGAATTCATGGCAGATCATGGCTGTGAGTTCACAGTATGCTTTACGATTTTGCTTATGTGCCTGGAATATAAGCTGCCTAAATTGTGCTGATCATAAAAAAGGACTAAGTATCTATCCCAGGTATCCCTAAAGTGCCTGGCTATAGGACACACAGGCCCTAATCATGCACAGCAGATGCCTTCACAGAATCCCAGAATGATTGAGGTTGGCAGCGACCTCTGGAGGTCATCTACTCAAAACCCCCTGCTGGGGTGGTTGAGAAGGCTTCACAAGAATTTCTGGGCAACCTGTGCCAGTGCTTGGTCACTTGCCCAGCAAAGAAGTGCTTCCTGATGTTCAGGGGGAACCTCCTGTGTTCCAGTCTGTGCCCATTGCCTCTTGTCCTGTCGTGGGGCACCATGGAAAAGAGCCTAGCTCTGTCCCCTTTGCACCCTCCCTTCAGGTATACACATTAATCAGATCCCCTCGTGAGCCTTCTTTTCTCCAGGCTAAATAGTCCCGGCTCTCTCAGCCTCTCTTCTTAGGAGAGATGTTCCAGGCCCTTCATCATCTTTGCAGCCTTTGCTGGACTCTGTCAAGTATATCTAGGTCTTTCTTGTACTGAGAAGTTTAGAGCTGTACCCAGCACTTCAGGTGTGGCCTCACCAGTGCTGAGGACCTTGTCCCTCCACCTGCTGGCCTCACCAGTGCTGAGCAGAGGGAAGGGACCACATCCCTCCACCTGCTGGTGACATTCCTGAGCAGCTCAGAATACTGTCAGCCTCCTTTGCTGCTAGGGCATGCAGCTGACTCATATTCAATTTGATTTCCACCAGGACCTCCATGTCCTTTGCACTCTTGATTACCTCAATATATAAATTTGGCATGATAACTGTGGATTGCAGAAATAACAGTGATACACCACATAAAAATTCTGTGTGGCCTGTTATGATGGATAGTCAGAGAAATGCATGCAAAACTCTCATCAAACAAGATGCAGTCTGCACTTGTTGGGGATTATCTTTATTAAGAGACATTTCAATGGCTTAAGTTTTTCTTAATAACTTGTTTCCCCAGAACTGACTACTATCTGTAGAAGTATTTCCAGAACCCAATAATACATTTTTATTATTATTATTATTATTATTATTATTATTTAATCAATCAAGGGAACTTTTAGTCGATTTGCAATTTGTGACTATAGAAAGTATTACTGAGATGTTGAAGTTTAGAAAAGACACTGTATATGTCCCATACACTGTCATGGAATACTCCAGCAAGTACACAAATTTGAAGTTTAAAGTATGGGCATTTGGAGTGAGTGAAGCATGAAGAGTCATTCCTGAATGCATATATACCAAGCAGCAATTTTTTTTCTGGAAGCTAAAAAAAAAAGTCACCTCTCTGATAATATATTTTACTATTTTGTTACTAGTTTCTCCCTCTATATTTGTGACTGCTAAGCAATAATTTACAATATAATTTAAGAACACTTTGATTTTTAATTTGAAAGCAAGAATGATTCTATGTTTCTATGGTTCAAAGTCCCTCAAGTATTGAGTAATAAATCTAGCAGCAACACTCATGAGGCACCATTTGCCAGATTTGATGGCACCAAAAGTGAAGTATGCCATCTAAGAATGAAACATTTTGAAAATACTTAGACAACTTCTGTCTGGGATGTTTTATGTGGAATATGTTGCCCTTATGATGGTGGAAGAGTATGAAAGAGACTGCTTAGAACACACCAAATCAAAAACCTTTAATGCACTCTTTAAAACAAAGTACTTTTGCTCTTCAGCGTCTGCCTCCTTACTTTCCTCACCACATCAAGCCTGCCACATTCACATCACAGGAATTCTCTTTTTAAGTCATGCCTGCCCAGCCACCAAATATGCACAAGATGAAACATCCATAAGTAGAGCCACTTCCTATTAGACCCAAGAATCCTTAAAACCAATGGTGTACAGCGAGCCAGATTTAATTTCACACCTCTTTTCTAGGATGATTTCTTAGAAATATACTATTATTTATCTTTCTTCCAGGTACAAAATGTGATTTTATTTCTCACACTAAAACAGCTTAATGAAGCAGACATTAATCCTTACATGAATGCTGTACATTACAATGTGCTAGAAACAACCCAAGTTTTGATCTGCAAAACATTCACAGTAACAATCAATGCTATAAAAATAAAAATTAAAAAAATAGTGAGAAATAAAGTCTAAACTTGTTTTGTATAATAAAGACAGGTCTGAAAGCAATGTTGAAAATTACTGTTTCTCTTTTAAAGGAAATTTAAAGAAGAACATATCACTGAGTATGCCTAAAACAGCAAGACTATTTCTCACTCTAATAATCTAAATCTCTTTAAAAGTGAGACTCATCAGGACACAGACACATAATGACACCTTCTGAAACCGTCAACAAATCAATGAAGATAAACAAACAAAGGAAAGAATGAAATTGAATTAGGCTTGGACAAGAGTGAAACAGTTCATTTGCTTTTGGATGGACAAAATATAACTCGAAGAAGCTGTTGCTAGGGAATGGAGGGTTGGAAAAGAAATGTAATTTCTCTTATTTTTCTCATGGTAAGGCCCAATTGTTTATTTGCTTGTATTTTAGTGGACAGAATTTTGGGCATTCTGCACTGTGGGAAAAAGATGAAAACTGAGTAAAATTGTTTATAATTATTAATAGAATATTTTTGATATTTATATAAACTAACTTTACATAAAATATTATGTTCACTTTTACTGTTAAACATCATATTCTTGTATTACGTGGTCAAGTTGGCAAAATTAAGGTTTACATTTCTCTTCTTACTTTGTATTCCCTGGCTGAAATATTTCTTATTGTAGTACACAATAAACATGCCTTTGTCTTGGAAGGGGCTTACATATATCAGATTCCGTACTTACATCATGAAAAAGGTCAGTGCATATTTTACTTCACAACAGTGGCACAGTGCAGGATGAATAAAATCTGTTTATAAAGCTGGACTGTAAGACTGATTTTTAGGCAATACTCTTGCATGATTGGAGAGAGAAGCTCCACTTAATAACAACAACAACAAAAAAGTATAGCCACTAAGCTAGCTGTTAAAAATGAGGAAACAAGCAAAAAAAGATTACAAAATGCTGGAATTGACTATTCTGACTTCTGATGATTCTATCACAGTGGAGCTCACACCAGCATATGTGGGAACTGGAAGAATGTATCAGAATGACAAAATAGCAGAGAATATTCTTAAAGGAGTTCTTGCCACAGAAAGGAATGCAGTCTGTTTAAGCCAATTAAAAGTTTTGTCAATGAAAATAGTAAAACATACATGAAAGTATGGTTACTGAAACCAAAATTTAAAAATACTCTGAACCATTTTTCTTGTACTAAAAAAAAAGTTTATCTCATTTATCAGGTACATCTTAATTCAAGGAAAAATTCTGCATCCAAGTAGATGATTCTAGGTTAAATGCTGTAACAAATATATATTTTTTCATCTATATAGTTGCTTACAGTTCAAATATGTTACAAATGTTATCACTTACCAGAACCAATAGCATTTCCTCATTGTAAGTGCACCAAATAGGGAATATTGGTTGAAGTGGTAATAATTATATATTTGAATGAACTTTTAAAGTGGATCTACTGCATAGATTGTTGAAACGTTAAAGCAATTAGAACTTTTTTTTTCTTTTTTTTTCAGCAGATTTATTCAGAAAAAAAAGTCCATGCAACAGTGAAGTAGCTCTTGGGAAATAATTACTAAGATAGTAAATGAAGTTCACAATCAACAAAGACGCTAAGTTAATGAAGCACAGTTTCCTCATGAATAGATTATATACCATGTCACGCTAACCAAGCTGTGATACAGGTCACTTGAAACCATATCTTGAGAAAAGAAACAAACAGCTGCACGAATGATGGCATCCAGATCTCATTCCTGCTGGAACTGATTTAACTTAGGGAAGCTGCAGCTACTCATCACTGCAACTTACCCTAAAGACGGTAATGAATGCAGATGTAGAAGAGAGAAAAGAGAGAAAGATTTCTGGTAGTGATAGCTATTGTGATATATCTATGATGGGAGTGACTTCAATAAATAGTTTCATCAATTAACAAAAGCTCAAATTTGCTTCTAAATAAATGCTCAGGGAAAATTTACACAGCAAAAACTGGGGCCTTTTCTGTGGTCTAAGCTAGGAGAATAAGTACACGATAGATCACATTTGCTATCTATGAGAAAAACAAGAAGTTATGGATCTGTTTTGTGGTATAGTTAAAATCCATTTTGTTGCAAATCAACAGATTGGCATATTGTTTAAAATCTGTAGTAGATTTTTTTTTGTTACCATTCAAAATGCAGCTTGGATGTTGCAATTCAGTATATTGCAAATAGTTTTCAATGTCTTAGTTTATCCAGAAAATGGCAGCACAAAGTACCAAGGCAAAAATACCACATTTGAAAAGCAGATTGCACCATTTGGTTCGTTACAACTGGGAGGATGGGGGCACATGGACCATGCTGGAAGCTCATCCCTCCCTAGTTGCAAGGTGTTCTGTCAGGTGAAACATTAGGAACTTACTCTAGCACCAGCCCTTCTCTACCTCAGCTGGACATCACTGTCTGCATTCCCTGCTGCTGTCTGCAGCTGGTTTTAAGACACATTTCTGCATGGGCAGCTCTTCAGGGCAGGCTCTGTCAGCATCCTTTCTCAGCAGACTCAGCAACAGCCACTCAAGATGGAGACTGCAGTTCCCACATGGAAGGCTCCATCATGCAGAAGCCACCTACACGCTGGTAGATGACTCTGTGATACACTTTGATACACTTTTTGAGCATTCATATTGTTGTACAGGATGTGGAGTTCCTCATTTGAACCCTTTTTACATCTAAAGTGACAAAAGGCAGACAAAACTGGATGGGAGAGAAGAGTCTCAAATAGGATCCATGCAACAAGGCAGGATAAAGCTCCAGTACCAACAAATAATACTTTTTGAAGACTCATGCTGAAAGAAATGTGTATTAATGAAGCTTTAACATAGATTTACATACACTTTATCATGTTTTTAAGGATCAGGAATAAAGTTACCTGGAAATATAAAGTTTCCTAAGGAAGTTAAGACATTAGTTCATAAGGACAACGATGGGAGAGTCCCAGTGAAAAGGCTTTAAGTACTCACTCTTAAGGTTTAGGTATTCACAACTCCATTAAGTTGTTGGTCGTGGTGTCAGTAAACTCACCCATCCTGGCCTTGTTCTGAGTGATTTCTACTGTCATTCAGTGCTCACTTCAGGCCAAGCTGGCACCTGACTGACTGCTTATAATCCAAGCAGTATTGATCCAAGTGGTTCTGGAAGGTTGCCCACTGGTTTGTGATGCTGTCATATTCCTAGCCGTGGCCAGCCTTACAGAGGTGCCCAGTATAGATGGTATAGCCAAAGTCCAGGCAGTGCCTGGCAGAGAATTTTAGATGTGTGCCTCACAGACCTTAAGCTTTGAGGAAAACAATTCAAAGTTTTAAGACATCTGGCAAACTACAATTCTTTCTCTTTCCGCCACAATATTTCCTAGTAAGATTAGGGAATGATATTTCCTAACTATGGCAGCACATCTGTAGCTATGCAGTATTTCTTATGTTGCAAGCTGTACCTTTGTCCTTGCTTTCTTGTGTTCATGACATTCTTTTGCAGAACCTTGGAATCTGTATGGCTCTGCCACAGTTTCAATTAACAATAAATTAATTTTATTTTCTTGTTTGTTTGTTTGTTTTAGAAGTTGTTCCAGCAGGAGTTTGGCTAAGTGAATTCAGGTAGGACAATCCTTTTACCTGAAGACAATATAGTGTGATACAGAGGAAAGACATAATTTGTGAAGCCTGGGGGAAATCTGTGTTGTTTATTCTTTGTTGTAGTGCAGAAATACAAAAATTGGTGATGGGGTAGTAGTGAGGTGTGACATGACACAGATCTTCCATTTAATCTTCCTTTCATTTAATAGAAAAACAGAAATAAAAAACATATCATACACTTGGAAGAATGAATGCTTTGCTTTGGATCCTCCTCACCATAATATGAAAACTTAATAGTTAAACCAACAGATGAATCAAGGAAGGACAATGAAAATAACCTACTTAATAGGATACAAAAGCCTGACAAATTTTATCAAAACAGAAAGGGGATATGCATACAGTGTTACTTCACCTAGAATATATCCTACTGTGGGCTTACCTAGTTTCTTTTATTGTTTCAAAACAGATATTATTTCCTGTTGGAACTAAATGTCTGCATTGAAAAGTATCCAAAAAAGTCTTGCCAATTTAATGAAACTTTAATTGCAACAGTAATTGCATGCGCTTATCTTATTTGGAAAGAGTATTTTACTGATCCCTTCATGCAAAAATTAGAAAGTTTATCCTAAACTGTTGTAATACCTATTACCTATGAATTAAATCCAGGAATAAAGAAAAAGGAATATGAAAATAACTGTAGCTTAATCCAATCCTTTGAAATGATTAATGATTTTATTATATATAAATATATATATAAATATAGATATATATAATATAAATATATAAATATAATAAAATCATTCATCATATATATATATATAAACAAAGAAAACATGCCAGGATAAGACAGCATCTGTATATTCAGCTTTTTGAACCACTGAAAGGATTATTCATGTTTATTTAAGAACAGACACTGTCATCTTCATTTCCATAGGTAATTGCTTTTCTAGCCAAGTAGCCCAAGTCACTGCTAGAGTTTTAATGAGGAATAAGGTATAAGACATAGCAAATAAATATGGCAGGAACTGGCACAAAGTCAGGTTTTCATTTCCTTCTGTGAGGACCCAATCTGGATTTACTTTACAAATTTCCAGCCACCTTTTTAATATGATTACAAATCAAAACATTTTATTTTTTTTTTTTTTTTTTTTTTTTTTTTTTTTTTTTTTTTCTTTCCAGAAGCAATTGCAGCTGAACACTAACAACTGCAATAAAACTAACTTAAGTAGAAAGGAACTTTGTTGACACGTCTCAGTGAATCCTTTACAAAAAAAAAAAAAACATATTTCTAGAGCATAACATAGAGCATTGTTCTGTGGAACTTTCTAACATAGCATGAAATTAATCCAATATACATAAATTTAGAACCAATTTCAACACAAAATTCTTTCTCATTGTTTTAACTTCAGTTTTCCAAAGATGTAATCTAATGATCAAACACATACCCTGATCTGAATTCATTAGAAATTCTCATTAATATTCATCCATTACATTAAAAGCATTCAGGTGGAGAACTGCAAGGGCACTCAACTTGCAAGTGATCAGAAAGCAAAGAAGTTTGACTTGCGCCATATTTCAACCAGATCAGAATTACAGTCTAAAATTACATCAAATATATTAGCTCAAGTTAACCCCTGATGTTGCAGAATATCATACCAGCTCCTCAGGAGATAACATCTCTGTGCTTACTCAAGTGAGTAAGAGATCTATCTACAAAGATCTATCTACATTTCAGCACTGGCTAAATATTTATTTTCAATCTAATTCATTCTACTTTATTCTTCAGGAAAAGGTAATATTCACTACCTCTGATGTATAATCAAATCATATACAAGGGATTCCTTTAAAAAGGTTTATGATTCAGTGTTAGGTTGCAGTTTGGGATATTAAAGCCTTAAGTCATGGAAATACTTCATTAAAGATTAGGTGATAAAGTATTACTTCTGGCATTTTCATGTTAAGTAACAAGACCTAAATAACTTGGGAAATGCTAAATCCTAGCCTGCTTTATAAGCTTCCTTCATTATACATTACATTGTATATTATTTCAATGTAATATACAATGTATATCTCTTTCAATCAAGAGAAATAAAATAGACAACAGTATATGTCTACACGTACAAAAATGATTTCAACAGGTCAGTTGCCACAGCTGGAGCACCGTAATTCCTCCAAAATTTAAAATCTAATAGCAGCCCCCTACACAGATTTTGTTCTCCCCAGCTCCGGTCAGTTACTCAGCCAATGTATCTACACTGTCATATAAAAATCCAGAAGTTAGCTGTAAATGACAGGCTGCATTATCACTGAAGAGAAAACTTGCTTGGACCAGAAGCACTCTGGTCATTTCTTGCAGTAGGAAAGTGATCAGTTATCCTTGCTAGAAGATGCCAGGAGGCATGGTATACATTTATTAGAAGGAAACTCCAAGCTGATGACACCATAATACCAGCTTCCATGTTCTAGGCTACTAGGGAAGTAAATGCTTATTGTTTCTGCACTCAGATTTGTATTGATGAACCTCCTAGTGGAACTGGAGAAATGGGAAGAAATGAAGCTGCTTTTGCAGGGCTTGTTCAGATCAGAGAAAACTTGTAAATATTCAGACAGCATGCCTCTATTCCTTTAGCCTTCATTGCAGCAAAGCATTTAAACACAGTTAGTTTCAATTGGCTTTATTGGGATTTAAGTGCATGCTAAAGTGCTTCTAATTGTATTCTGAATTGACATCTCAATGATTAACAGACCAAGAATATCGTCTGCTGCTATTACCAGGAATCCAAAGGGACTTCAGGCAATAGAGTGGCTGGTCAGGAGCTGAGAAACTGCTTCACAGCAAATCTGAAGACATTTCAAGAATGACATTTTCACTCCATCTGTTTAAAACTAGGATCATATGTACTAGGAAATCAACACACATGGCAGGGATTCCAGAGGCTTCTGAAATACCTTTTATGATATAATTATTACTTAAATCAAATTAGAAAAGGTGTTACTGAAAACACCATTTGCTAATTTTACATACAGGAAAAGTTAATTACTGCCATGCTCCTGCAATTTAGGAGCATGCAAGAGAGAAATCACTAGATTTGTGTTTGAAAATATATATTAAAATTACAAGTAAAAAGAGAGATAATTCTACCTGAAAGAGATTTATGAAGGAATTCTTACGTGAAGGGAATCTACCAGTTGGTAGTTTCAGTTTTCTTGCATGGACAGCTTTCTCTTACTAGGAAGGAATGACTATTCCCACCCCACCCAGAAACCTTTTTAAGAAAACAGAGAGAAAAAAAGTATTTATTTATTTTTAAAAAGGAATTAAAACATAACCATCAGGGAATACAATTTTGGGTCAAGTCTAGACAAGTGTATGGCTTGAAGCCAGACCAGAGTATGATAATAGAGTTTAAAAATTCTATTTAAAAAGAGTTTTAGTACTCTTAAAATTGTTATTATGTAACATTAAATGCACTTAAAAAGGCCTTTAAAGAAGAAATTCCCTTTTCTGGGTTTACAAGATACTTCAGTTAACAAAATTCCCCAGGAAAATAAATATTATTACATAATATTTTAAGTTCTTACTGACTAGGAGACAATTCTTTGTGCATGAAAAGTAATGACACATTGCAGTCAGGCTGTTATTCACCTGAGAAGTGGCACAGAAATGCTACAGGAGTATCCAAGACTACTCCATTTTAAGAGTGTTGCAGTGACTTTCCTTGTAAGATTACCAAATATTGCAGGGATTAGGCCAAAGCAGCAGTGTTTTTGCTTGTTATTCTTGTAACAGATGTGACTTATTTGTAACACTCTTATTTGTATCTCTCACTTATTTTTAAACATCATTGTAACCTCCATCTGCAACACTAGCTTTTGCAGGTGTAAAATTAGAAACCCTATTTTCAGGGTCAGCATGTAAAGCTCAGATTCAAGAAAGCACTTAAGTAAATGTTTGACTTTTAGTATGAGCTCAAATGCTTTACTGCAATTGTTAAAGGGGTCTGCAGCAGATTTTAAAAATATCTTCTGCACTGAATGAAAAAAACAAAACAAAACAAACAAACAAACAAAAAAAACGCCACCACAATGTGGACATTAGCTAGCAGAAAATGAAGTGCCCCTGTGGAGTGAGAACTGTTCTTATATTAAGCACAGCAGGGAAACTCTCATGTTCCCTGGCTTGCCTGTATGTTTCTCACTTTTTGCCAATAAACTGCATAGATTGAAAAAAAAAAATAGAAAAATAGATTATCATTCCCCAAATAAAACACAGTAAATTGGTTCCCATCACACATGCCCTATGACAAGGCAAGTACTTCGGTAAATTTTGACTAACTTTTGGTTTACTGGCCTTGGTTACAGAAAAAAAAAAAAAGAAAAAAAAGAAAAAAGAAAATTATTTCAACAAACCTTTTCTTCCTGACTAGTGAAAAAAAAAAAAAAAAAAGACAAAAACAAAACAAAACAAACAAACAAACAAACAAACAAAAAAAACACTGATTCCAGTCATCTCAGTATTTAGCAGCTGGCAAAATTTTCCCCTGTAAATAAAACTCAGTTATTTAAATATATGCATGACCAGATATAAGTAATAACAGAAATAAACAAAAAAAATCCTTATTTAAATGTTGGCAGCTGGAAATAAGGTTATATAGATATTAATTTGTTGAATGAAATTCTTTTTAATGCTGAAATAACAATGGGGTGCCATAAGCATAGCATGAACTAAACTTGCCTGGCTTGCTGGGGAAGCTGACCAGGGCCTCTGCTATGCAGCTGGTAGAGTGGTTACGAGCAGGAGCATTTCCATCAGTTGAACAAATCATTGAAAAAGGTGAAATACACACAATCCAGGGGTTTTATCTCCATTCACACTACTACTTTTATTCAGCTGATCACCATGCCGATGTGACCTTGTAAAACTGTTTTTGCTTCTTACTTCTGAATGACTTCTTGCACATTTGAACAGTGCGTCAATGTCCACTAATTGTAATAACCACTTATGTCCAGGACAACTCCATGCCTTGAAGCCACACTCATCCCTCTTCCTTCCACTTAGTCCAGAGGTCTAGTTCCCTTTCTCTCTCTAAGGTATGTGATTGTGGGTCCTATACATACAGATTTTGGCAGCTAATTCATAAGGTGAGGAAGGACAGCCATATTGCCTTGAAATGTTTTATTTTCTATCAATGAAATAAAGACAACTTTGCTCTTTTAATGAATTAACTGTTGGTTTTTGTTTGTTTGGTTGGTTTTGTTTGTTTTCATTTGACTTTTACATCTGATCAGTTTTTCCCTTTTATGTGTGTATCATGAAGTGATGCTTAAGCCAACCGAGTACTGTCTAGTCATTGCCTTTTTAGGTTTTTCAATTTTCTTTAAGCATTGGGTCAGTGTCTGTTGTGCCTGTTCATACCAACCTTAGTTTTACTTCCCCCTTTGCAGGGAAAGTAATAACATTCAATCAAATTCTTTCCTAAAAATGCATTTGGAAATAAGCATTGTCATTATGCTTTTCTGAAATACAGAAAAATAATTTGATTTCCTGCTTCAGGCAATCACTGAGCTAATCATTTTGTAAAATCAAAACTGGGACAGCTGAAAAAAGTTGGTTTCCTTTCTAGTATTCCTAAAGACTTTCTCTATTAAAAAATAAAAATAAAATAACAATTTAAAAATCCTTCTTTTTATCCAAAGTCTCCCTAGAGGCAAATTGTCTTTTCAACCTCATGAGGAGTTTCTTTTATAACACAAAGATGACATACTCAATAAAATCTTCCTTCTGCTCTCTCAGTTTCTATTTAAACAGGCATATTCTATTAAGCAACCTCCAAAAATTGACTGGAGAAGAAGGCTCTCTCACCTGACTGAAGGTTTCCAGCTCACCAGTTTCATTGCTAAAAAATCATCGTCTAACCATTTTCCGTATTTAAAAAGAAAAAAAAAAAAAAAATCCCTCACTTTTTACTGCTTCATCCTTGAAGAGAGCCTTACTGTTTAAGCTTTAGTGTCTCAGCCCCATGGGCTGCCATCATCAACCCATGTAGAAAACAACAATAAAATGAAATCACCCATAGAGGTCATTCCTTTTGTCCTGTGGTAATATGAAGAACCGAAGACTAGCAATGAATTCCACAACTTTAACAACCTGAATAAATTGTGAAGTACAAAACAGAATGAATATAGGATGTGACATTCATTTCACATGAGTCAATGCACAGAGGTGCAGTCTGAATTCTGCAAAGATATCTTCCTGTTTTTATTGAAGAAAAATGACAAAGAAAGGAGATCAAAGGAGATCAGCTGGTTTTTATTTTTATTTTATTTTTATTTTATTTTTATTTTATTTTATTTTATTTATTTTATTTATTTATTTATTTTGCACAGCAAAAAATCAGTTTTTAGATCTGGAAAGTGTGAAATAGCAAATAAAATACCATCCAAATGAAAGCATTCCAGAATTGTAACCAAAGTAAAATGACTACAACAAGACTTCTTATTGTTTCTCTCCTCTCCCTCCCCAAGACAAACCAAATCCGCCAAACCCTACCCTAAAACCTGTTACATAGTTCATTATTGAAATAAATAGGCTTGCAATGACTCAGCCTGGAGGAGTACAACAGAAAAAAAATATTTAAAAGCACTGTCTTCTCACTGAAAAAAGCCTTCAGTCAAGTCTGACTCATCAAAATGGCAATGTCATTGAAAATGTTCATTCACTCATTTTAACACAATTATGTAACTTAACGTAAATACTACTTTTTCATATGTGACAAAACAGAACTGAATATTTAGGAGAAAAAAAAAAAAAAAAAAGTCACAAACTAAGTTCTCTAGATGATCTCTTAATGACACAGCTTCAAGGACCCAAACATGACTGTCACTTTAAGCTTTTTTAGATGAATATTTGTAAGACTGTTCCAATACATATGATAATGTATACCACCCATGGAGAGAATGAAAAGGTTAAAAAATTACCAAGATTTAATTTTGTCAAGGAACTTTCTATGACATTTTCTGCACACTCAGACACTTAATGTGCATGGACATTTAATTCATATGTTTGATTCCAGATTTTCAAGCAAATATCTAATTACTCCATTTACGGAAATTCTCTTTGCTTTTGAATGCAGTAATAACTCAGAATGACCGTAGCATCAAGAATGTTCCCTTGACTAACATGAGAGAAAATTACAAAGTGGCAAAGGAAGAGGTATTTAAATACAGATGTGACTTTAGGAGACTGAAACCAGTGGATTAATTTAAGAAAGAACCTGCAGTTTTCAAAATGGTCTAATCAGTGACCACGGATACAAACTGCACATACACTCCTACCTTTTCCTGAAGAAGGTGCATGCTTGCATAAGTTAGGATAGTTAGCAAGGACAAGAAGAAAGGCATTTGAATCAAAGAGGTGCACAAATGGTTCCCAAGAACAGAGTCTTGCTGCAAATACTGCTAAAATATGACTTTTGGGAACAAAATAATAGTAACTTTAAGAGCAATCTTGAGCCAGGTCTAGAGAAAAGGAAATAGAGTATTAAGGAAAATCACAGAATCACAGTAGGAAAAAAAAAAAAGTGCAGATTATATATGTATATATTCTATACATAGTTACACTTTTTGTATGAAGTTAGAACCAGTAATACCAGGAATTTCTGAAAAGACTGATGGAACTGTTGTTGACCACAGTTCTCCAATAACATGCATATAACTACAACTCACTGTATTGAGAGATTCGTGTGTGTAGCTTGAACATCAGTGTGGCATAACAAAAAGGATGAGATGCACTAGAACTGTGATCACATAACAGAAGCACCTGGAAAATCAAGTGACATTTGGCAGCTAAGCCTGAAACACATTGTGAGAAGTCCAACCAGGGAACTGCTATAATACTTAACCAATTTATTCAGCCTTAGAGAATGCTTTAAGTACCTGGTTGTATGCCCACTGTATAAATAACTTTTCTTTTATATACAAAAAAAAAGAAAAGAATAACTATTTTATTTTTAATCTAAGGCAACCCCAAAAGGTAAATACAATTTTGTAGATTCAGCATCTTCAAGTCTTTCAAATTCCTAATGCTTTCTCACAACAACAGGACCCCACATCTGATTTTCTGTTTTTCATCTGTTTTTCAGGGAATCCTAAAATTCAGGGAAACCTCTCTGGGCAACCTGTGCCGCTGGTTTGAACACCCTCACAACACAAAGGCATTGTCCTCCTTGCAAAATAATAGAATTAGATACAAATTAAGTATAGTACGTACATTCAAGGAACAATTTCAAAAAATTCTGATAGGAGAAATGATCAGGAAATACTCCTGCTTATTAATAGTAGTAGATGCTAAAACGACAGTTAACAGAATGCTACTTTAAGGGAGAATTTTCCAGAAAGAAAAAATAAAAATAATCTGTGCTTTTCATTTTTTTTTTTTTTTTTTCACTCAAAAAAATACCTGAATGAATAAAACAAGATTTATGTGACATTTTAGATTTTTTTTTTTTTTTTTTTTTTTTTTTTTCCACATCTCTTTATGGGCTTCATTTGAGTATGAACTGAAATCTCACAGAAAACTCTGAAGTGATCAAAGCTGAGTCAATGCTTTTCCTAATTCTACTTTCCTCATTCTACTTTCCTGCCTTGTGTAGGTTTCTCTTAGGCCATTCCTACCAAGAAAACCTCTTATCCTTCCTCACATACATGTGTCTATCAAGATGAAGGTAAAGAAAACTAAAGCCCAGCTACACCCCACTCCTCATACCACACAACTAGATGGCTTCATGAAAAACTAACTTCAGGTAAGTCCTGTCAAGGAAAGACATCACAGGTTATTAAAAACTTTTCTGAAAGAAACAAAAGGGTTCCTTTTAAGTCTGTGAGATCAAAGTACAATACACCCTCTCTCTGAACAATCTGCAGATTTTTTTTTCTTCAAACTTCAGTTTGAGAAAACCAGGGAGCTTGAAAAATGGTTTAAAGGGAATACTACTACATAAATTATGTTAGTCACAATGGATTTAATAGAATTTTTCTTCTGGATGCTTCAACTGGCAATTCAAATAAGCCCATATATTGAATTTGTAATCACCAAAGATGGTGACTGGCAATAGGAAGGAAAAATACATCAGCAGAAGACATCAGCAAAGACATACTGTATATACCATCTATGTACTCTGTCTTGTATAGGTTCTGCTACCCGTAGAAAATAAACTTATTTTTTAAATATATTTTAAGGAGAAGTAGTGGAGTAATGACAGCAAGCCATAAGGCTGTGCAAAGATGAAAGTTGTGCTGCATCTCACTCAGAAAAATCTACATGAGACATCTTATCCAGCTTATGAACTGCATCTGCTTCGTACCAGAAGACAGTAATCCTCTGGCAAAGCAAGGCACTGTCTTCACTTGGTTTGGATTCTAGGGGGAGCAGTCAAAAATGACATAAATCCTAATGACTTTTCTGTATGCAATGGAAAAACAATTCGTAAACATGGTTAAGTATGGCATTGTAAATTCTTTAAATTCTCTAAACACTGGAAAACAATCTAATTTTCTAGCAGATTATGAATTTCAAAAGCATACGTCGTGTATTTCCAAAACAAAACAAAATGAAACACATTACAGATTATGTCATAAACTGATCTTCCCTATCTTTAAATGAATAAATAAATCTTTGTGATATTAATGATTATTTTGTTGTTCTTCACTCTTTCACTCTCCTCAGAAAAATAACCATAAAAATTACACAGTGTGATGTGTGGAGTCTGATTAATGTGAACAAAACATAATAGTACGAAGCTACCAAAAACATGTGCTTGTGTCTAGAATATTTATAGTGAATTTAATAAGACTGTATCAGTTGTTCTCAGCACAAAAATGTTTTCGCTGCTTATGTGTAATGTCTAATGTCTAATGACTATAAGAAAAAGGAGCAAAAAAGAGGATTCTCAAAAAATGACTTAAACAGGAAAATGCAATGAACCAAAACAATATCCATAACTTTAATGTATCTACTTGAGAGCTATTTCTGTTTGCTTCCACTTTTTTTTTTTTTTTTTTTTTTTTTTTTTTAATGTGCAAAACTTAAGTTCATAGAAGAACTACTTTTCATAAAATGTATTTATCATGGCTCATTTTGTCTGCCTGCTGAAACTGTAACCCTTCAAGGAGAGGGATCTGTGACTAACAAGTCAGGAGTTTCAGTCATAGTATTTAGCAAATGCTCTCAATGGCAAGTCTACACCTGCAATTTCTTGGGTTTTACAATGCTAACATAAGGAAAAACCCAAGTCATTTAATTTCATTACCTCATTTAATTATATTCATAACTATAAATCATTCTTGATAGTTTTTGAGGCAGTCCAATTTTGTAGGTGGACTGCAGAATTGCAGCTGGACAGATAAAATGAAACAGACCTGGAACTGAACTCAATAGGAAATAAAAGTAGGGAAAAAAGCTATATACCTGTCAAATGTTAGTCCAAACAAACTGGCTGAGGAATAGTTATGCGTATCTGCCATCCATTGGCTAGAAAACTCAGCTAGTAGCAGCTTTTGAGGAAAAAATGGTACTGAGATAAGGGAAAAATAGAGTCTCTGGGGAAAGTAGCACAGCAAGCATGTGCACACTAAGCACATAATACCTTCTAGATCCTGGAAAACTTGATACATTCCTGAGTATCAGGATAAAGTGGTATTTTATCTATCTGTCAAGAAACACCTAACAAATAATTATGTTCTTAGTGTTGATCTATGCATAAAATTACAATTACTATCAGTTGTCTCCTTATCTTCACTGAAAGAAGCCCATGCAATAGCTGTGACAGTTCCAGCTCTGTAGTGGTCAGCGTGTTGCCCTATGTTGAAAAGTGTTTTCTCATTTACCTTTGGAAAATTTTCCCATCTATAAAAAGAGGAAAGCTACATAACATGCTATTATCAAGATTACAGAGCAACTCATTCAAAACTAGGACTTAACCTCGCCCCCCCCAAAAAAAAAAAAAAAAAAAAAGTTCAAGAGAAATCTGCCTATTTCAAGGCATGTGTTGGGCATATCCTGGGGATATATACATTCTGTAATCACTGAGACCATTTTCTTCACATTTTGTTGAGGAAGCTGCAATTTACATTCCTTAGCTTTAGTCTTAATGCATGAATAGACAGGATAGCTGGATAGTTCAGGCACTCCAGTGATGTACTATACAAATTAACTTGAATTTAAATAAGTGTAAGGCTTTTCAGAGTGAGTCATCACAGGTTGTGAGTTAGTCACATTTCTTTATCTTAAGAAAACGGGAGCTGTGCTTTGAATATATAAAACATTGTATAAATGGAGTACAACAAAAGGTCATGTTCTACGCATTTCAGATGGGTAATGCAAAATAAATACACACATTTGACCACAATTCTTCTGTGCCCCAGTTCCCCACCACTAATAAACTAAACATATATTTTTGCATTGTAGTACAGTGCATACTATTGAAAAGCGTCTTGGAAAAGCCAATGATGAAACTGAAAAATCTATTTCAACACAGAAATCAAGTGGTTTTAATTAATAAGACCTGAGGCTGAATGAAGGTAAAGCAAATTATTGAATAGACAAGTGAATACTAAACACTTTTTACAATAAATAAGGCAAATGCTCTGGAAAACTGTGGTATGCTCACATAACAAGAGATTATCTAAATGTGAACACAAATAGGTTCCTTACAAATCTTAATCCTAATGACTCAAGTTTTGAGCAACTGATTTAATAATCCTGAGTTTTATTCTTGTTCTTCAACCATTTCAAAAATTAATAACAACATATTTGGTTCTATTGTACAAATTACAAAAAAAGAATGATCAGGGGAATGTCATTCTACTTCTCTGAAAATCACAAATTCCCATTTCCTTGCTTTAAAATACTTTTCTACCAGCATCTTCATTTACCTCCTACTTCAGAGTTCTTTCTGTAGGCATTTATCTCTGGAGTGAAAGCCTGTCAAATTCTTTTGAAATGTAAGGATGCTACATCCTTTAAATTCTCCTTATCTTTCTTACCACTAATATCTTCAAAGAACTCAAACAGATTAGTTCAGCATGACCTCTTCTGCCTGAATTCAAGCTGGATATCCTTTATCAAAATGTTTTACTAGGTGTTATTCTACTGCATTTTTAAAATAGATTACCAAAGTTTTCCTCAAAATAGGGGCCTTGGGATACTTCCCCCCCCCCCCCTTTAAACAATTTTGTAAGAAATCTGAAGCATGATATCAAGTATTTAATTAATCTTTATAATATCAAGTGAGAGTTGAGAAGGATTTTATTTGCAAATCAGTTACCTTGTAGATTATGTATATATTTTGTTAAGGATGTATCTGTTCTCACTGTACTGCCTCTCAGGTCCCTGCACAGAGTTTCTGTACTTGTTACTTGCATCTTTTGCTAGCACTATATAGTTTCAGGTAGCATGTAAGTTGGCGCATGTTCTCCATAGATGCTCAAGTCCTCAGGCACATTTTCTCTATATGCACTTTTTAAGCACTCACAACGATCTGGGTTAGAGTCAGAATGGAAAAGAAAATAAGAGGAACCCATACTCAGACCACCTCTCGGTGCCTGAGATTTTTACATTTCTCCTGAGCTGCATTTCACTAAAATTACACAGGACTGCTAACAATTTTTATCTGTCTATTGTCATGGCAAGAAACTGACCCTGATATACATGTGGAGGAGTACACTATTGTTAAACTGAAGGAAGGTAGAATAAATGGGAGCTGGAAGAAGCAAGACTACCAATCTTACGGGGAGAAGAGAGAGCCCACATGGAAAGTCAAATGACAGCAACAGATTTGGTCACTACAATGAACTACTACAATTTTACCTTTTCTCCTCAACTGTGTGACTGTTTCTTGTGTGATTTTAGCCCTTCACCAAAACCAATATTCTGTCAAAACACTTGCAATAAAACCATACTTATCCTATATAAATAGCAAATCATCTCATATCTTCAGCCTTAATAATATGCATTTAGGCCTCTTTATGTGGTGACTAGATTTTCTTTTTCTCAGCCTCCACTTACAATTAGAAAATCTATCTTTCAAGGCTGCTAATGTCAGTTTACTCATTGTCCATTTCATTATTTATACTTATTTCTATAATATTAATACTAAATAACAGTGGTCAAACACTTCCCTTATTTCTCTGCATTTCAATGTTTATGTTGTGTACTTATTTCTACTAAGCCCCAATGATTTCTGTTCCTTTTCTAGATATTTTAGGTTTTCAGTATGACTTTCAAGTATGGATTATTCAGCTTTTTAAAATATCCCTTTACTTTTCAAATGTCCATTTCACAGATGCTTCTGCATTTTCCTCCACTCTTTCCATTTTCTTTCAGAACTAGTACAGAGCCAGGACTGGTCATGCATTGGCATCACTGGAGCTGAGTCCTAGACCAAACACCAAAGCTTGCTTATTCTCCTCTCACATATTACTCCCCTACATCTCTCTCTCTACCACCCTCACAGGGCTTTTGTTGCTCTGTTCTCTTTGTGTACTCCTGCCTTGTAATGTTCTATTTCCTTTTCTATTTTAAACAGCAACAACAAAAGCACTGTGTCATTCTGCCCCAAAGGATGGAGGATGCTCTCCCGCATCGTATCCGGCCCTGCAGCATGCTGTAACTTGGTGTTCCACCTCGTGGTTCACTCAGAACATCCTACAGAGAAGCTCAAGAGGCTGGCAGTGCCCTTGCATGGCTCCCGGGGCAGCACATTCTTGGCACCAGCTAGACCCTGCTGTGTGTACTGAGAGGCTCCTGCTAAGCTGTTGTGCTTAGGAGACCATTTGTGTGAACAGGGTGAACAAAACTTGCTTGTCTTTGTCCTTATTCTGTCTTACTGCCACAGTTTTTATTTTTATTTTTTATTTTTTGCCAAGTGTTCAGTGTTGAAAACCACTCCTCTTTTTTCTGCTTTTGCTTCCTGCCAGATTTTCCTGATTATTGATTATTCTTATAATTATCTTGCATGATTTTTTTACTACACAGGTATAATGTACTAGTTTAAATATGTATGTCATCATACAGTGCAAATAGAAAACAGATTAAAGCCTTATTTTATAACACCTACAGTTACATTTGTTGATGATTATGCTTGTATTTTATAATGAAGAATCAACAACAAGAACCTCATAATAGTATCTAATCCTTAAGAATGGAAGTTTTTTTGTTTTGTTTTGTTTTTTTTTTTTTTCCCTAGTCAAGTTTAAATACCTAAGTCAAATGAATCTATCTTGAGCAACTAGCCTGAATATAATTAAGTGGTATGCTTACAGGAAGAAGGCTCTTTGGTATGATTCTTTATCTTCCTTTTTGGAAAGCAACTATAGCAGAAATGCATTCCATGCATTGTTTGTTTTTTTTTTTTTCCAGAAGCAAACTCCAAAATACTAGATACACCTTCTTTGCCAATATTTTATGATGACACAGGCTTATTATCATCAGTATAGTGTTTGTTTGAAGTAATTCTTTTAGATTTTTCCTGGCTGGTTTGTTGGAACTAAACACCTGTTTTCACTGAGTTCATGATCTAGGGAAAAAAACAAAATCAGATCTCCATTAGGGAGAACCTGATTAAAGGAACAATCTGTACTCAAATTTCAGTTAAAAACATCAGTCCTTAGCTCAGCAGAAGTGTTAAAAGTGTTAAAACAAACAAACAAACAACTCCCTATCTGAAATGCAGGTTATATCCCCTTCCTTGTTATATTTTGTCTTTTACTAATTTAAAACACATGAATTCATAAAGAAAAAAAACCAAACATATTAATAAATATGAAAAAAAAAGTCCAGATGCTGTCAAATTTTATTTTGTTGAGGGGTAAGATTACAAATAGATAGCAAATATTTTCAAAAAGGGAAAAAACACATCTTTGATGTGTCTTATTTTTAAAGCATCACTGTCTTTTTTTTTTTTTTTTTTTTTTTTTTATAGGCAAAACCACTCCGGTAGTCAGACAATTTCGTGTAAAAATCAGAGTTAAAATGTCATTCTTGAGAAGATGTATTGGTCCTGTTACAATTTATCACATTTGAAATGTAAACTTCTTAATGTACTCACTGGCTCAAAACCAAAAAGTGTTTATTTTTTTATTTATTTGTCTTGTTTTACAGGCATGCTTGGATTTGGTGGAATCCCTGCAGCAGTTTGTGAATTATGCATGCAAAAAGCAAAAATATCCCTGTAGTGGATATCTACACACCCACAAAACAAAATAAAACCCCTTCACATCAGTCTTATCACTACTCTACCATTTGCTGTGGAATAAAAAGATAAAATTTTCACTTCTCTTAGCCAAGATTGTCAATTCAGCTTATAAAATCTAAAACCAAACTCATGTTTATTTGAAGTTCTAAAGAATTATTTAAATTGCCCTTTTTAATGTTCCCTCTTAGGCATTCTACATCTTTCAAACACCTTTATGCATAAATATCGATTGTGGCATACAAAGGATGTTTTTTCTTCTTGTTCGCAGTTCTTTGATTTGAATCAAAATGAAATTAAGTCACTAGTTTTAAAACTCATTTTCTATGTTTATTTTATATCTTTCAAAAGAGTTGGCTTCCTTTCGTTGGTAACCATGAAGACATTTCATTTTCACTTAAAAATGACTAAATACAGAAATGAACAAAGAAGGTTTTGTATAGTAAGGTTGCAGACAAAATTAAAGGCAGTCAAGATAAAAAACAGATTACTAGTGCACTTAATTTTTAGGAAGAACATCTTTTTAGGAAGGATGAAGGATATCAGGTGGAATAAGGGTATTGAAACAGAAATCACTGCATCCAAACTGAAAAGAAAAAAAAAGTAATAGAGCTTACCAAACTCAAGTCAAGAGCTGGCATAATGTCCATGACTAATGCAGCTAACATAAACAATGCTACTGAATGAGAAGTATCAACAAATGCATCAAGTGACTGTAAAATGTGAAACACAAACCAAGAGGTCTGGAGGTACTGCAGATACTTTGAACACATCTGTTCTTGACAAACACCAACCGACATTTTTGGACAGTCCTTTTGATGGCTTCCATTTTGTCTTCTATCTACATGTCTGTACCCTTTCACCCCCAAGGCCAGGGGAGTGTTTTCCAAAGTCTCTGTGGATGTATTTTGCCCTGTTTTTCCCCTGTAATTGCTCTCATGCCATTATCCCTATGGTCTTGCACCTGCAAACTGCACCAGCTTTGTTACGGCAGTTCTCAAGGGAAACCACCACCACCAGTCATTCCTCCTTTCTCCTCTTTACCTAGCCCTTCACTGTAGCTCTTGGTTTACATATGGGGAAGCAAGAAAAGCAAGCAGAGAGGTTAACAGCCAAGCAGTGTGCAGCTCTGCTGCCCTCGATCTAAGTGTGCTATGAGAGGAAGATGGCTGGGAACTGGCGTCAGTCCTGAGTAAAACTGTAGGGAAAATGCTATGAGGGGAAAATGCATGAGGTCTGCTGCCCTAGAGAGGACACACAGGGAAGGATGCCTGTCTGGGTTTCCCTGAATGCTTCTCTTCCCATATGATAATAAAGGTTAAAGATGAAGATAATAAAGGTTAAAGAAGAAAGGTTAAAGGTAAGATGATGATAATAAAGCTTAAAGATGACCAAAACCCTCCTTTGCTTGTGTTTTTCACTTCTAATTTTCTTAACCATGCATAGAAATAATATTGTCAGGTAGACAAGCAGACTCAGACATGACTGCTGGAATATACACGAGATTTTCATCAGACTTTTCAATGCATACATTGTATTTTTTACTTAATATGGAATTACAACACTTATTCCTTTATTTTAAAAATCTAAACTTCTCACGACAACTTAGAAGTCTCATTTAAATCATTACAAAATCACTGTGGTAAGTGCTCTTTTCCTTTCTACTCTGACCATGTTGCCACAGTGAGAAACCTTATGAGTTGTCTCAGTCAGGAAAAAATGAGTAATAGAGTGCTTCTCTTATAATACAGCCATGTACACTGACAACAGTGATAAATGACGGAGGACAGGACCCACACTTAAAGAAAAAACTTTTTTTTTTTTTTTTTTTTTTTTCAGCTAGCATCCAAATAAAAATTATTCTGCTTATATTGATTTTAGTAACATTCCTTTTGTCATCCAGTGTCACAGTGCTTTCAGTAATGTCATTGTACTGGGTAAGAATTTAGTCAAGATTTAAATATATATTGAAAATGAAATCATATGAAATCTTCCTTAACTGAATTATCTGATGTCAAAGTAGAATGCCTCAAAACTTTTTTTTTTTTTTTTTTTTTTTTTTTTTTGAGATTCTGAGCTTTCAGTTGCTGTGATTCCTGTGGCTGCAGGAATCCCTTTCTACACACAAGAAAGGTTCTCACACTGTAAGACAACTCTTCAGGTCATGACACAAGTTTGAGCCTCCTTAGAGCTTTTCAGAAAATAATTCTAAGAGGATGACCAAGTTTTTTTTCTGACCGACGACCAGTCAGAAAACTCACCTGGTCATCGTGATTACTATCCAGATCTGGATTACTATCCAAAAATGAGAGACTATAACATCAGATGAGTAACAGGATACTCAAAAATGTAAGCAACTATTTGAAAAGCAAGCAAGTAGAATAGAAGTAGATATCTAAAAAGAAAAGGACTGACAAAGAGTAAATAAGGAATTTCTCTTCTAGTACAAGACCAAGAAATCATCAAAGGAAGTGGCCGTTATTTTCCACATAAGACAGTGGTTCTTGTTCTTACAAGACATAGCGAAGCTGTGTAGGCTTCATATAGCTGATAAATATAGCTGATAAATAGCTTCATATAGCTGATAAAAATGTACATGTGTTTTCAGTGAAAATCCAAAAGCATCACTTCTGGTCCAGGAAGTAAAATGCATACTGAAAAGGCATCCTGAGGAAGGGTTGGTACATGTTTACCTTCTTATATTTCTTCTTTAGACACTTTAGACTCTTTTTGAAGACTGGATACTAAGCTAGTTGGATCTTTGCCCTAGTCTGGTGTAATAGTGCTTATATAAAGTACAAACTGCACACTGCTGTACACCATTGAACATAATCCTTTTGTATTACGAAGGATTACTGTGTACTCAAAATCATTTTGAGTAGTGACATTTGAGTTTTGATTAACATTATTTCTCATGTTTTTTGGATTGGAGAATATATTCTGTAATAAGTAACTATTCCAATACAAAAGAAGCTATAAGTTTTCTTTGAAATAAGCAACTTCATTTTAGAATACAGTACACATAGTAGAACAATCTTAATGGCATATGCATGATAACTCTTACAATAGTTTACCAAAACTTATTTAATTTATTACTACCTACTTAACCCTTTAACTTAAATTTATTAATTTATTTAACTACAAACTTCTCCATTAATGATTCACAACTCATTACTTGAGTTTGAACTTTCATAGATTCCATTTCTAGAGTGTGTATGATTTACCTCTAACTCTCTTACCGTATATGTTTTTCTTGGGTAGACATATCTTTATTTGGTCATCGCCTTGATAAGCTAATCAGATCAAGTTTTCTGAATTTCTCACCACAGGAAAAGTTTTCTATACCTTTGGCCATTCTCATTCTCCAAATAATCCTAAATTGATCAGCATCTTTCTTGAGCTATTAACAAACTAAAAAGAAGATATTTCTGTAAAAGTTGTATTAAAAACAAAGACTTCTAAAATGACTACTGGTCTCCAACCAAATATTTTCACTTGATTTCCAAGTCACACAAGGAACTCTTGCATCATGACTCTCTGCCATTTCCAGAGAATTGATTATTTTTAAATGTGGTCTGAAATCTTTGTATATGTAATATACAAATATATACATAAATATATGTATATGTATAAATATGACATCTGGGTTTTTCTTTGTCTCTCCTGAGATAACACTGATTAACCTGTCTGTAAAATTATCATTCATGACTGCTTCTTTACCAACAATTGTACTTTTAGTAATCATTGTGCAAATATCGAAAGCATTAAGTTTATGTTGCCATCTGGGACACTACTTAAAAAACAACAACAACAACAACAACAACAAAATTACAAAAAGAAGAGTCAAAGTTTTTTTGTTGTCCAGTAGACACCAGTAAATTTGTCATTTTTTTTTTTTTTTTTCCCCTAAGGGAATTTTGAAATTAATCAAATACCTGATTATTTATTTATTTAATTCATGTCATTTTGAATTATCAATACAGAGGTAACACCAAATTAAGTATTTTAGGGAAGTCTGTTCTACTATTGCTGTCCCTCATCAATGCATTTTTAATTTAACCAAAACAAGAAAAAGTATAATCATCTAAAATTCCTGACTAAATAGTGATCCTATTTCCTCTTTTTAATATTTTAAGAGCAGTAACACTAATAAGAGTCCTAACAGAAGTAATTTTTTGACTACAAACATTGCATAATATGAACTTCTATTATTCTTCAAAAACACTTTTTTGTTGTCTTAACTTTGCTTATTATGGAATTCTGTTTATATTTCTTAGCTCCTAAATTCTCTAAACCTCTCTGATTGATTCTAATTGTATTTACACCTAATAACTTGGCCTTTTTATCTATTTACCTGTGAAAGCACATATACACATATATATTTTTTTAAACTGCTTTCATGTTGTATTTTGCTGTCTGATCTTTTCTATCCATTAACTGCATTATTTCCCAGTTATCTTGAAAATTAATTGCTTACTAATTATTTCATTTTTTTCTTGTTTAAATACTTTCTTCCAGATAATGTGTCTTACAATTGTTTTCTCTGCTGTGAAATCAGCTATTTAGAAGCAGCACCAGTCATTCTTACTGACTTGCATTTTATTCCATTTCAATCCAATAATTAATAATCCAATAATTTATACAGATCACTTTATTAACCAGATCAGATGCAGAAAGCATCTATGAATCATGAATTAGAGCCCAAAAACTAACCTCTCCACACCTACAATCCAAGAGCTCTGAACATACTCTCTTCCATTTTTTACCAGTCAATATTACTGTTTTGTTTGTTTCTATAGTGGTTTTCTGACCTCTTTGTAACTCTGGAAGATGACTACAGAGAAAATAAACCTTTACACCTAACTCGCTTACTTTTGATTCAAGTTTTTACATTTCTTTTGTGTTTCTCACTCATCTTGATAGGTATCCCATTTTTGTTCTTAGTCACCTGCATAAAATGCTATTATTTTTGTGCAATTTCTCTGGAATTCTAATGTACTCAACCATGTAGGTAAGCATGTTTTTACTGTTCTGAATTATTTACAGGACTAAGTACCGGACAGCATAGCATAATTAGGACTCTCTGTTTTAATAAACATAGCTGATAGAAAACACATCGCCTTTCCAAGTGGAATCTACCATTAAAAGTCAAACCAATTCAGCGGCAAGTTAATTATCCCGAAGAGTAACATGCAGGGTCACAAATAGCAAATGCAGAACAGATTTCAGAAAATGAGAAGTTGTCTGAAACACCAATATGAAAGATGAATCAGAGGAAGGAGTTTTAAAATATTATGGCAAAGCACCTGTACAACTCTATGAAATGAACCTTATGATATTGTGTTAAAATTAAACAAAAACAATCATATTAAACTAGATTACAGTTTTGCTGAGGACATCATGATAGATATTATGAAGCTGAACTTTTAAGGACTACTGCAGTAAAAACAAATAAATAAATTACAATGGAAGAGTTGAAACTATTCCTTAGATATTTTTTTTTTTTTTTTTTTTTTCTGATATAGGTTATGTACCAGTTATATTCCCTGTCTGTATTTATTTAGTACTCATATGAAAACACTTTGCAAAGAAGGAATTAATCTGTATAAAGAAAAAATATCAAACAAATTACATTGACTGTGAAAAGTAAAGTTATGAACGCTGGAAAGTTGATTTAATTAATTTTTTTCTTCAATCTTTATTTTAGAGCAAAATTAGTTACCTGATTCTAATGAAAGTCAAGACTACAAGGAGTGAGAACAAGCCATGGTTCAACAAGTTTGAACTACTATCTCAATTAAAACACTGTTTTTCTTTCTTGAAGACTCGCATATACACAACTGACACTTTGTTTTATTAAACAAGTGGAGAAATTCAAATGTCAGAACAAAGATGTCAGATGTAAATGAAGTAACCTTTTAAGCCTGAAAAGAAATATTTAATGTTTGTACAGCAAACTGTAAAGAAAAAAAAATGACAAATTTATGTAAATGTAGATTTTTAGTCATGCATATTGCGATCTGAGCCTGTGATTCAAATGTAATTTAAAGCTGTGTAAACCCATTAAACAGCTTAGTTCACTTGCAACAATAAAGCCAATGCAAGAGTAAAGGAAATAAGGCAAAGCAAGGGCACTGGAACTGAAACAATTGAATATACATTCAACAAAAATAGTATCTACAAAATTTAATTAAACAAAGAGTGTTATGTGTCTGGTTTGTTGTTTTCTTAGTTTACAAGAGGTAATTTCTCCATTCTGCTGGTGGAATACAAGCAAAATATGCAAATATGCTGCTTCTTATTTTATTTTATTTTATTTTTTAATCAGGCCGTGAATGTGTTAGCAATTCCATTTGGACCAAGAGTGCATTTCTCAGGCCAAATCCTCAGATTCACTTCACTGAATTTCCTATGTAATTGCTCAGCTCTCAGAGCAGTTTTGTGAACAAATCAGACTTAGGAAAGCTAAACTAGAAGTTTTGCACCAGAGCACACTACAAGTTTTATGGGTATCAATGGGTCTAAACTCAGGTAGTGCTGACACCACCACAAACAACGCTAGCATCACTAAAAGGTTTTTAAACCATCACAAAAAATCAGGAGGTTCCTTCCACCACATGAAGTAACAAATTCTGTGTGTCTTCCTATCTGCTAATAACAACAAGTCCTCAAATCTTTCTTCAGCTCTGCTGCTGCTTCTTCACTAATACACATCCCTGGTCTGAAATCCTTTCTCTTCTTTACCTGTCTTACCTTCTACTGCAATCTCCTTTTGCTAAACTTTATTTATCCTACTGTAATTTGTTATTCCTTTTTACTTTTAACTGTCTTCTGTCACATTAATTAATGGCTCTCTCTTCCCACTGGTGGAAAATCAGAAGTGTGACTTTATGGCACAACGATATGATAATACGTATGACTCACCCCCTCCTAGAGGGCTGCAAGTTTCTTGGGCAGCAGCTTAGCTTAGTGACAACATTACCCAGTTGACAAATTATGACTGCCGACTAATAGGAGAGGAAGATAGAAAATAGTACCATGGCTGAGCGGGGTGGGTAATGAAGTGCCAGTGGATACTGCTGAGGATCCTGGGCCTCCTCCATGCTTAAAGGCAGGGCTCAAGGAGGAGAGGAATTAGCAGAAGTGAACGATGACAAGGTAAGAGATTACTTGTGAGAACTCTACTTTTGCAAGTCTGTTGGACTTGTTGAACTGCATTCAAGGTTTCTGAAAGAGCTGTCTGATGTCATAAGCAAAGCCAGTCAGCCTTCCTTCAGCCCATGGGAAAATTGTGGACAAATACCTGTTTGTGTAGGAGGTTGTAATAAACTCCTTATGAAGTACCTTCCAACCTTAGTATCATCTGGAAAATTTACAGAGACTTATGCCACTTATGTGTTTTCTGTATTGAAAAGCAAAAAGGCACTGAAGTAAACATGCAGATGATGGAAGCATGGCAAAGACTAACATTACATAAAAGTCTAAATATAGAAGGCAACATGCAGAGTGCATCAATGACAACAGTTTATAAAAAATGTCAAGTACAACCTCATGTGCAAACTGATTTGGTTTATGCAAACCACACAAACCAAAATGCAGCTAGAAAGAACTGTGTCTGAAGGGATACTGCACAATTACATGCATAGTCTGGCAAGTGATATGAATATATTATGAGAGAATGTAGATTTTAGGATGGAAAAAAAAACTAGTTGTTTGTATTCCTGTATTACAAATATCAAATATTGTTCCTCACAAAGAAAACTTTTCAAGTTGAAATTTTCTTCATTATTAGATATGATAAACACCAAAAATTCAGCATAGAAGAGAACAGATGACCATACCGTAGAAATACTGAGGACTTGCATGAAGATGATACAAAGAAAACGTAAGACTTCTGGAGTCTGTGTTATGACAGTATGCCACTACTAATGTGCATACAGACAGTTGAAATACAGTAACAGCAGCCTCTAGGATGGGACTTTGCACCACTGACTCTAAATGTCTGAAACAAGATGAAAGAAGGAAAAATGAGAGGGGAAAAATCCAGTTAGTCCAGAACCCCTTCTCCGAGTTATGATACCCAAGAGATATTATCTTAATTGTTTGTAGGTTTCCCATGAACACTTATACACAACATTTGAAAAGTGGCTGCATATAAATACAACAAAAAAGATGTTTGAGCAGCTCATTCCTCATCCTTTTGCTAAAAATGCTACTAGTTCTTCTTTCACCATTTTGGGTTCTCTCTGATACTACCAACTCAGATGAGGCAAAAACTGTTCCACTCTTCAGGAAGATTCCTTCTTGAATCAACAAACAAACCCATTGCTTCTTCAAGCAGCACATATCCATTGTTCAGCTAACATTTGATGCAGAGTAAGTTTGAGTTAAAAAGCAATGTTTTACTTAATGGCAATAATAATTTAGTTGTAGAGTTAATACTGCCTTTGGAGTCAAAAGCTAGATGACCTCACAGGTCTCTTCTAGCTCAATTTTTAATGATGCTATGGAACAAACCAAACTAACAATGTGAAATGACAGATTAATCTTTAAATGAACAATAAAAACAGTATGTAAAACTGTATGGCATTATGTTAATACAGAAAAAGACATACTAACTAAATACACCGTGAAAGCTTATGATATTAATCCTTTGCCAACTGTAACCTTTCTTCTACTATAATGATGTACTGGATTTATTGATAATAGGTCTAACTATAGAACTCCTACATGAAGGGTTAAAGAAAAAATAATGACCTTCTTTTGATAACAAGCTATCATACTGCATCATCTTACTTGGATATTGCAAATGAGAATTGGGTTCCCTAAAGCAATTCAACAGAAATAATCAAGCCTAATGCTGTGGAAATGCAAGACAAAAAAAAAAAAAAAAAAAGTTTGAAAAAAGACTGTAACCATCTGCAGTAGCTTGGGGGGAGCATTTCAACTACAAGAAAAAAAAAAGTGAGAAAAATATATTATATTTTACATCAGTCATTTCCCACCATTTAAAATTAGCTTCTTCCGTTTAAAGTCATTAGCTACAGCTAACATGCCATCCAATTGATCATCCTCTCCAAGTCTTCATGCCTTAAATTGTGATTTTTTGAGACAATAAATGAAAACAGGACACTTTATTCCAGGGTAAAATATTAGTTACTGTGGTTCCAATGAAATAAAATACATAAGCACACACTATATGCATCTGCTTGGCTAAACACATTATGCACAAAGCTGAATTTGGGGCATGTGCTTAATACGAAATTCATGCTTAAACTATGAAGTCAAATGTGTGGCTGAGTGACATTTCTAACCAAAAAACAGAAAGGATATTGTACTGTCAGATGTTGTTTACAGAAAGAGTTTCAATACACAATGAATTATTTAAAAAGAGAAAATTTGGGTACACCTGTTAACACTGAATGAGACTGCATAATTTTGTCACTTAAGCAAACTTGAGGGAATTTGAGACAGAATCCCATCCACCAAGACAGACAGAACTGCAAAAGCAGTAAATAAGAACTAGAGAGTGTTCAGGTTTTCTGCTGTTTTCTAACAGATCATCATCCTGAAAAGAACCCTGGGGAGTCTGTTCTCCCCCAGACATTTTTCAAAGAGATAGACAGACTGCTAAGAAGAGAATGAGTTTGTGTAATTCATTTCTACCTAACTTTAAGATAAAAAGGACTAAAATTATAAGACAAAGTCATCAAAATACAATTAAAATTATATGATAGACTATCTTCTCCGCTAATTGCTTTGATGTTATCATTTGTCAAAAATATTTCTTTTCCTACTTAATTGTAAATTAGGTACAAATAATTATACCTTTTGTTGTAACACGTATACTTTTCTATATTCTCATTTCATCTTTCTAAAAAAGGCAAAAATGTATTTGGTCGGTTAGATACTGAACTAAATTGTAGCAAGGCACATTTCAGTTTTTTTTTTTTTTTTTTTTTTTGTTTTGTTTTGTTTTGTTTTGTTTTGTTTTTTCCCTGTATAAAACTGCTAACAGTTTTAGGCTGAGATAGCTGTATACATGGCTATAATCTTTTGTGTATGATGCTCATTTTGACTACACTATTTATATAACTTCTTGCACTGTAATCCTTGGTATAGAAGTAGGAATTATGCCAGCTTACTGATACTCAATCCATGCTAACCCATCCTGAAAAGGGTTTATTTTTCTTAGTTACCTCTGGATTACCAGTAAGTGGACAAAAAATTAATGTTTAGTTTGCAAAACAGTCAAGCTGCCCTCACAAACAACTAGCTTTTAAGAACAGCTTGCTGGCCCCTGTGCAGGTAAATGCTGCAATTATCATCCCTGCCTTCCCACTGTTATTTTGTAGTTCAGTAATACACCATCCACAGCTCACTGCTGGTGAATCATCTTGCATCCTAATGCAGCATTTGAACTATCTACATGCTATGTAGTGGACATGACGTAAATGCTATAGCCAAAGCATTTAAGAAAGCTTGCTGGGTGTCTGAGTAGCTGCTCCTTAGGTTGCTCCTTAGGCTACTACAAAAAAGGTTTATAAAATAATCTAACCCAATCTTATTTAGACAAAAAATATTTACCATAGAATGCATCTGCATAGCCCTACTATCACTTACTATTAACAGACAGATGGCAGTAAGATAATATTGAACTTTTCCCATACCACCCAGAATTTCAGTGATGTCCTTGCAAGAGAAATTTAAATAGACAACTGCCTAAGTTCTCATAGAAGCCCCCTGCCCTGATATTTGTAACAGATGCCAGACTTAAACCACCAAATTAAAAGTACCAGAATGTCTTATTTCTCCAGATACCTTCTTTGGGAAAAAATAAAATAAAAATGGAAGAGCACTGGATCCTCCTCCCACAATAACAGTAGAGGAGAAAGTAATATCTGTGGAATATAACCTGGGAAGAGTGCAAGAGACTAATGGCTCCTACTTTGCTGTAGGCTCAAAATATTCTAAATGCATCTTACTCCACTTTGCCAAACTCAGAGAATAGCTTTTTCTTCATATGAGGCACCAGACTTCTCTCTCCATAACTTCTGCTTTATTATTTTGGCCCTTCCTGAGCTCACAATTCCTGTATGATCCCATCAATCCTCCCCAAATATCCAGATGCTGTGAATTTCCCAGAACACTCGGTCATATTTCGTGCATTCAGTGTGCTCCTCCTTCTGTCCCATGCACTTTAGAGATCAGTAAGAGACAACAGCATTTCTGCCTGCCTCAGTTGCTTGAGCTCCAGCTGCTGGAACAGAAAACCTGCATTTATTGGCAACCCCACAGAAATAACCTAGAGATTTCCAGGATCCTCTAGCCAGGAGAACAAATCCAAGTGTAAAACCCCAGGGAACATACGGGGAGCAGGTAACAGAGAGCTAGTGCCTCCTTCTCCTCATGTATGTGCTTACATGCAACAACATTAGCATCTGCACAGGCAATACCAGGTTGCACCATCTCTCCTTTAGAAAAAGGACAAAAACTGGGGAAGAGAAAGAGGCATATATTAGGAATTAAATGACTTCAAAACTTCTTGTAGAGGCCACAGAAAGCACTGGGACTCTGAAGTTTCCTAGAGGGAAGCTGCGCTCACCAGATGTTCAATTTTAGAGCAGCCCTTGCCTGGTGGAAGTCAGTGGTAGAAAAAAGCTCTGACACTCACCTCCAGCACAAGCAGCTTTCCAACACAAGCAGTCTACGTTGTACACTTCTACAGAGAAGCTCAGCAGAAGGAAGTGGGTGACGGTAACTCCTGGAGGCCTGGCTCAGGACTGGCAGAAGGGCAAAGAACCCTACTTCACTCTGAAGTAGTGGTCACCGCTTACACCTCTGCTGAGGCACGAGGAAGATCTGACATGCTCAGCAACAGGATAGAGCCTGCCTGCATCTTTCAGAAACCGCTGCAGAATTAGGTGACAAACCAATCCCTTTCCTACCCTGAACTTTTGTAGCACACCTTCCCCAAAACAATACTTAGAATTAGTTCAGATCAAACACCTGGGGTCACAGAACAGCAAACTGGAAGCTAGGGATGCTGTGGACATACTTGAGCTGGCTGAGCTAATGCCAGCCAGCTCAAGCTCTTAATTTACTACATAAACCAATTTTAACTTTGTAATGAATGTATTTTTGAGACTTCAAATCAGGTTTGTACTTCACCAGAGTGAAATTTGCATCATAAGAAAAGTAAAGTGATTCTCTCATGTGATTTTGACACATGATAAAGATGCAGGCTCTTGGATTTATTGTTTATTCTCCATTTGCCACTAAAAATAAATAAATAAATAAATAAATAAATGATAATAAAAAAAATCCTTATCCCTATTGATTTATTAACACTGACTCATGAAAAAAAAAAAAAAAACTTCCCATCAATTCTGCAGAATGTTAGGAAGTGACACACTTTTATCCAAAAAGACCTTGAAGCAGCAGTGTAGGATATAACCAGACATTTTTCCCTTTTACTTTGGCATAATGAATATAAAAACCAGTTACTCTTGATTTATGCCTTTTTTTTTTTTTTTTTTTTTGGCTACGCAACTCAATTGGCAGCAGTTTCTAGAAGCCTTGCTAAGATGACATCAAGAATTGACAGTCATTTTCATGCAGAACTTCTCCATGAAATTCTGGATTTCATGCACTGGATCCAAGGCACTTTATGATTATCCATATGGGACTTGGAATTAGGTTTTCTGTTTTTGAATCATTTTATCAAGCCCTCCTCTTCTACAGCTGAAATTTAAGTCAGCTAGAAAGTTACCCGCCATTTTTTTTTTTTTTTGTATAGAAAATTAAAATTTTCAAAATTATATAATTTAAGTAGAATTTAATAAATCTATGAACTTGGGATATTTTACCTCCCACTCTGATTTGACATCTTGCTTAGAGCTGATCTGAAAAGCTATGATTTTCTCTTTTGAAGCATTTTTGTTACCTTGTTCTATCAGTCTACTTCATCATTTGCAATTGTATTCATCTCTTTCCTGAATGTGTTAACTTTCTTACATGCCACACATTCCTTGTATCTTTATTAAAATTAACACACCCCATTTCTCACCTTGCTTCTGTGTCAGTTTTTGCAATTATCTTTGCACATAAAAGGCTTTGGTAACTTCTCACAATGTCCCTATTTATGACTCCCATTGTAGTTTATAGGCTAACAGTGACAGGCTGATTTCAATGTGCATAATCTGCATTTGATTTGAAGAACTTATACTTGCAAGGGGTATATATTAAATGCTATCTAAGTGTTTAGGAAGATAATTAGTACCTAAGACAATTATTTGAGGCAAATGATGCGAGCCTAACACAGGAACAGAAATCACAACACCTTGAACAAATGTGTCAACTGATGTTCAGAAAAGTTCAGGATAGCACTTAACAATGAATTTTAATGAAGTGAGATTCAGGAATATACGTGCTGAGTCTGAGGTACTCAGAACACATAGGAGAGAGGTGTAAAATATGAGGCACAGATGCCAAAGTTCAAAGTATTAATTCACCTGATCAGGTGTAATACTGATGAAGAATGGAGGAATTCAATGAGTATCAGACCTAGATTTGACAATGCATTCTATCAAACACCTCCAAGAACTAAACTGGCTGATGCTTATAAAAGACCAGAAGGAAGCCAAAGGCTATGAGAAACAGAATTAAAATCCAAGAATATAACGAGTTACCTAAAGAAGAGCAAGATAACCAATAGCCAAGAGAATGTAAGAGGGATGGGGCATCCACAGTTTCTCTGGGCAACCTGTTCCAGTGCCCCACCATCCTCTGAGTGAAGGATTTCTAATATCTAATTTAAACCTACCCACTTTTAGCTTAAAGCCATTACCTCTTGTCCTACCACTACACTCCCTGAGTCCCTCCCCAGATTTCCTGTAGGCCTCATTTAGATCCATTCTTTATATCAATTTATTTTTGTGTTTTTGTTTTATTTATTGATTTCTACTCTGTCTCTAAAACTGATCATCATCTTACCTTTCCACGTAAGAAATCTTAGATAAGTTTTACAAAAAAAACCTCTCAATTTCTATTCATACTCTTGTCTACCATGTGACCTTAGACATGCAGGTTTACAAGGTTCAGTTTTCCATCCCATGAGGGCCAGTAAGCAGTTGCATTTCCTTCATTTAGATTGATCTACTTACGTACAAACAAAAAATCCTACAATAAGTGCTATCCTCCCAGCACCCTCCTCCCCCCAAATAAATAAATAAATTAAAGAAAGAAGAGTAGCTTAAGTTATATGAGGAAGCAAGAAAATTTAAGGAATTAGTGCATAACTATGAGAAATTTACGTCTGAAACTTGATAAATAATGCTTATTACAATGAATAGGCAATTCATATTCCAATGGCTTGACTGGCCAACAGTTACAGCCTATTTCTAAAACACTTTAAATAAATAAAAGGTTTCCCATACGATGGAAATGATGAGATCACTTCAGACTTTCCTGAAGCCTAGACTACACATTGTAAATCACCTAAAGTCAGTGAAAACCAGATACAAGTCCCACAGTTTTGTTTTTTTTTTTTCCAATCTTTTTTTTTTTTTTTTTTTTTCATATATTGACTATCATCAGATGAGAATTAAAGTATTATGAATGTATAATTAAGCACATATTTTGATACTGAGGATTAACATGTAGCTTAGTCTGGTTTATTAGTTTGCAAGGTCCAAAATGCACAAAGATACGTATCACATTAGTTATTAAAATATGCATAAAGTAGTATTTCCTTCCTCAATCAGGTTTTTAAGGTTATTTTATTTATTGTGCTGTGCCTCAGGATACTGGCCTTTTCAATTCACACCTGATTTGACAAGGACAGAGTTCGAGTGATAATTAGATTCTCTTTTATTGATTTTGGCTGGTAAGTAACCAAGCTAATCTTGTTACATTCTGTCCACACTTTGAGCCCTTTCATGATTAACTGCTCTGGACACACATATGAATTGTGTCATGGCATAAGTAAACGCAGCTCATATTCTGACAGGTAAATTCATATTACAATTCAGCCAGCCCAATAAATATGCAACTGTTACTTTTACATATGCATACTTTTTGCTGATACACAAGGAAGGTGATGTATATTAAGGAGGTTTCAGGAAGCTTTGGGGACAAAAACATTCTTTCCACTGCCTTTTAGTATGTTATAACTGAAGAGAACAGAAGATTACAAAAACTCTTGGGATACACAGATAAACTGAAAGCAGAAAGAAAAACTGTTATCAGGATTAACTGCTGAAATATTTGGTAATATACAGAGCTTGCGCAGTAGAGATTGCCTCTTCCTACTTCAGACATGCAATTATACTCTGCAAACTTTGGGTAGCAAGAGAGGAGAGAGAAGCCACTGACAGCTACTAAGCTCCATTGCATGGGATTTAAACTGAGAGAAAACAGGAACAAAAAAGCGTATCAGTTTTCTGTACCAGCATCCCACATGGGAGGTTGCAGCCTCAGTTTATAGGAGAGGATGGCTGAATGGATGTGTCACTGCCATGTGATGCAAGAGCATCAGCTCTACTAACCAGTGCAATAAAAGGCAAAGTCACCTTAGCTCATGTGGTAAATCTATATCTGTCTCTCACTTGTCATGCCACTCTCTTGGGCCTGAGACTGCCAGTCATTATTTACAGGTTTACTATTTCTTTCTGTGGCTGATACTGCAATTTAAGTTCAGCTAATTATGTTACTTTATCATGAAGTATGACTTCATCATAATCTTAAACATCAAAACTTATCAAAATAAAGGAAGAGAACACAATTTTCTGAAATCATTGAGATATTTTCTGAATCTGCTTAGGAAGCCAAAAAGCTGAAGTCTCTGGCATGCTTCCTTAAATTAAAATGCCTCTCAGGAAAATAATATTCACAATAATTACATCATCACAGGAAAAAGAAAAGAAAGGAAAAAATGAAAGGAAAGGAAAAGGAAAAGGAACAGGAAAAGGAACAGGAAAAGGAAAACTGTCAGGGAGACAGTGATAAAAAAAAAAATCCTATTTAACTAGTTAAAATGAGGAGAATTAAGAAAGGTACTACTCTGCAAATTCCCAAAGTTAAAAGTATCAAGTGTTTTCAAACCTAGGGCACGGAGAAAACATTTCTAATGTATGTGAACTAAGCAATGGAAATTATTTTTTCAGTCCAGCTTCAAAACTATTCATATATAAGCTTGCTGTTAGAAATTCTGAATCTTTAGAGAAACAGTAAGGATATGAATTTAACTGTTACTTTGAAATCTGAGGTGCAGAGCCACAAAGCAGTTCAAAAGCTTCTTTCACATCTCTTGGTCAGGAGCAAATGCAGCTGACAGTAGATAACACTAGATATTCTCAATTTATTCAACAGAAAGCAGCTAGAACCTTGCAAGGACAGAAAATGGTTTCTGTGACCTCTTACTGTAAACTGGTCCGAAGTCATGTGAGAAAATGAACAACTTTCAAAGATACAATAATCGTAATCTGTTGCTCATTGGCTTCATGTTGTCTTTTTAATTAGTTTGAATTTATATCAAGAGAAAACTAACATACCGTACAGAAAGCTTAAATGTGTGCATTTTAACATAAGAATTATGTTTCATTACTAAATTTACTTTTAACCCCATTTTTTTTAAGAGCTGTTAGTTATAATGTAAATAATAAAACAAATCACTGTATCTTTAAAACCAATGTATTTTCTTCTCTGAAAATCAGGTTTCATTTTGATTCTGCCATCTTTGTTCAACACTTGTCACTAATAGTCATGTCCTAAAAGACATACCTTTACTGGCAAATGAATTAAAGCACTTCATTTGTTGCTTATTCTAAACTTAAAACTCAGTAAGATCCAAGGCATGATAGTTTTAATTAATACCCTCACAAGTTTGCAAATTCAGTCAAAATAATTTACCCATTTCTTTTAAACTCATCCTGTAGACCAGCTACTTTATTTCTCTAGTTTTCAGTTAATTTACTTAAGAACATTTTTTTCTGAATGACAAAACAGATCAAAGTATTTTTTAATCAGAGATCTACAAATAATTTTAAAATAATAATTTTCCTAGACAGCAAAATAAAATGCAAATATACAGCAGTAATAAAACTTATGTAGCTTACATTGCACTTTGAGGTTAAAACACAATATCAACTATAGTGTTGTCTTAAGTATAGCATTACAAGTTCATAAAGTGAAAAATAAAGAATATTGAATGGGTATTGAGTATGGCTTCCAAGCAAATTCATTAATAAAGCAAATGAATTCCAAGACTAATGAAAGTAAAAGCAAGACAATATAGCGTGGTGGTTTTACTTGGGTGGGCAGCTGAGCTCCACCACAACCGCTCTCTCACTTCCCCTCCTCAAAAAGGAGCAGGGAGAAAATACGATGGAAAGGGCTCAAGGGTTGAGATAAGGACTAGGAGATCGCGTAATAATTATCCTGACGGGCAAAACAGACTCAGCATAGGGAGATAGTAAGATTCATTGTTTATTACTAACAAGCTAGAGAAGTGAGAAACAGATAATAAGATTTATTGTTTATTACTAACAAGCTAGAGAAGTGAGAAACAAAGGAAAGAAACCAAAAGTACCTTCCCCCCATCCACCCTCTTCCACCTCCTCCCCCCCAAGCGGGGCAGGGGAACGGTGGAATCGGGGTTATGGTCAGTCTATAGCATTCCTTCTTCACTGCTCCTTCTCAGTCACTCTTGTCCCCTGTGCTGTGGGGTCCCACCCACGGGATGCAGTCCTTGCCGAACTGATCCAGCATGGGCTGTCCACAGGCAGCAGCTCTCCAAGAACTGCTCCAGATATGGGTCCGTACCACGGGGTCCATCCCTTGGGAGCAAACTGCTCCAGCCTGGGTCCCCCACGGGCAGCAGCTCCTGCCAGGTCACCTGCTCCTGCGTGGTCTCCTCTCCATGGCCTACAGGTCCGGCCTGAAATCTGCTCCAGCAGGGGTCTTCCACAGGCCTCAATCTCCATCGGGGCAGGTCCACCTGCTCCACCGTGGTCTCCTCCACAAGCTGCAGCGTGGAACCCTGCTCCACCATGGTACTCCATGGGCTTCAGGGGGACATCCTGCTTCACCATGGTCCTCACCACAGGCCGCAGGGGACTTCTGCTCCAGCACCTGGAGCACCTCTCCCCCCTCCTTCTTCACTGACCTTGGCGCCTGCAAGGCTGTTCCTCACTCCTCTCACCCTCCCAGCTGCTGAGTGGTGCAGCGTTTTTTTCCCTGTCTTAAATATGCACTCACAGAGGTGCAACGCAACATCACTTATTGGCTCAACTGTGGTCAGCAGTGAGACCCTTAACCATACATGGGGCAGCTTCTAGATCCTTCTCACAAAAGCCACCGCTATGGCCCCCTGCTACCAAAACCTTGCCACGTAAACCCATTACATATAGATATATTATTTCATTTCTTGAGTAATTCATGCCCTTTCTAAAGACAAAACAAAACAAAACAAAACAACAACCAACCAACCAAAAAGTTAAACAACCCTAGAGCCTTACTTGCAACTCATAGACTTCTGAAAAACAGATTGTGTGATATTTTAGATCTTTAACACAAGAAGGGCAAAGCAGCTCTCTTGAAAAATATCCCCTTTAAAAATACGTAGTATTATCACCATTGGACATAATATCATCAGATCTACATACATATTATATCCACTGTTTACATCACAGAACTTCCAGTTTGAAGCTCTTTATCTGGAGGATTTTTTTTTTATGTGCAATGAAGGAAGGGAATTAGCATTCTGCCTCTCAGCATCCTCAAGTATTGATGTCTCAGCCTTTAAACACAGTATGTTTTAGAAGTAACACAGATGCAAGGGTCATTTAAACATTCCAGCCAGAACATAGGTCTTCCTTTCCGGCCACAAAACTATATAATCTCTGGTGAAAGGTGTGACGTAATGGTTTACATTAATCCATATAAAACAAACAAAAAAGCCTTGTCCATTGACGAAAAGCAATATAGAAGAACAAGTCTTTCCCTTCCTTAGCCCTTATCTTGCTTCCCCACACTAGGAAGTCTGTCAGTCAGTGCTATAGAGGTAGGATTTACTCTTTAATCCGATTTTACTCCAAACAATAACTCAGTACCACTCTGTGGCACATTTTATATTCTTTCTTCCCACAGAGGGTCAAAACATAGTTGCTAAGATCCCAGATCAAGCTGTCTTCCAGAATGAAACATTCATTTAGCATACTCCATGAACCGGAGTATATTACATTTTTTAGAGAGGAATGTTTTTTTTTGTTTGTTTGTTTGTTTGTTTCCTCCAGATTTAAATGAATGGATCAAAACATGAAATCACAGAATCACATAATAGTCTAGGTTGGAAGAGACCTACAAGATCACCGAGTCCATCCTCTGACCTAACACTAACAAATCTTCCACTAAACGATATCCCCAAGTTCTACATCTAAACGTCTTTTAAAGACCTCCAGGGATGGTGACTCAACCACTTCCCTGGGCAGCCTATTCCAGTGCCCAACAACCCTTTCTGTAAAGAAGTTTTTCCTAATATCCAACCTAAACCTCCCCTGGCGCAACTTTAGCCCATTCCCCCTCGTCCTGTCACCAGGCACGTGGGAGAACAGACCAACCCCCACCTCGCTACAGCCTCCTTTCAGGTACCTGTAGAGTACGATAAGGCCGCCCCTGAGCCTCCTCTTCTCCAGGCTAAATAGTCCCAGCTCCCTCAGCCGCTCCTCCTGAGACTTGTTCTCCAGACCCTTCACCAGCTTCGTTGCCCTTCTCTGGACTCGGTCAAGCAGCTCGATGTCCTTCTTGTAGTGAGGGGCCCAAAACTGAACACAGTACTCGAGGTGCGGCCTCAGCAGAGCCCAGTACAGGGGGACAATCACATCCCTGGACCTGCTGGCCACACTGTTTCTTATGCAAGCCAGGATGCTGTTGGCCTTCTTGGCCGCCTCAGCACACTGCTGGCTCATAGTCAGCCGACTGTCAACCAAAACTCCCAGGTCCTTCTCTGACAGGCAGCTTTCTATCCACACATCTCCCAGCCTGTAGCTCTCTTTGGGGTTGTTGTGCCCCAGGTGCAGAACTCGGCACTTGGCCTTGTTGAACTTCATACCCTTGGCCTCGGCCCATCAGTCCAGCCTATCCAGATCATCTTGCAGAGCCTTCCTACCCTCGAGCAGGTCGACACACGTACCTAACTTGGTGTCGTCTGCAAACTTACTGAGGGTGCACTCGATCCCCTCATCCAGATCATCAATGAAGATGTTAAAGAGGACTGGTCCCAGTACCGAGCCCTGGGGGACTCCACTAGTGACCGGCCTCCAACTGGATTTGACTCCATTCACCACAACTCTCTGGGCCCGGCCATCCAGCCAGCTCTTAACCCAATGAAGCGTGCGCCAGTCCAAGCCATGAGCAGCCAGCTTCCTGAGGAGAATGCTGTGGGGAATGGTGTCAAATGCCTTACTGAAGTCAAGGTAGACCACATCCACAGCCTTTCCCTCATCCACTAAGCGTGTCACCTTGTCATAGAAAGAGATCAGGTTCGTCAAGCAGGACCTGCCCTTCATAAACCCATGCTGACTGGGCCTGATCGCCTGCTTGCCCTGCAAGTGCCACATGATGACGCCCAAGATAATCTGCTCCATGAGCTTCCCTGGCACTGAGGTCAAACTAACAGGCTTATAGTTCCCCAGGTCTACCCTCCGGCCCTTCCTGTAGATGGGCGTCACGTTTGCTATCCACCAGTCGACTGGGACCTCCCCTGATAGCCAGGACTGCCGATAAATGATGGAAAGTGGCTTGGCCAGTTCTTCCGCCAGTTCTCTCAGTACCCTCGGGTGGATCCCATCTGGCCCCGTCGACTTGCGTACATCCAAATGCTGTAGCAGGTCGCCAACCATCTCCTCGTGGATTGTGGGGGCCACATTCTGCTCCCCATCCCCTTCCACCAGCTCAGGGTACTGGGCGTCCAGAGAACAACTGGTTTTGCTGCTAAAGACTGAGGCAAAGAAGGCGTTAAGCACCTCAGCTTTTTCCTCATCTCTGGTAACTAAGGTTCCCCCCACACCCAGTAAAGGGTGGAGATTCTCCTTAGTCCTCCTTTTGGTATTGATGTATTTATAAAAACATTTTTTGTTGTCTTTAACAGGAGTAGCCAGATTGAGCTCCAGATGAGCTTTGGCCTTTCTGATTTTGTCCCTGCACCGCCTCGCAACTTCTTTGTTGTCCCCTTGATTGGCCCGCCCTCTTTTCCAAAGATTATAAACCCTCTTTTTTCTCCTAAGCTCGAGCCACAACTCTCTGTTCAGCCAGGCCAGTCTTCTTCCGCGCCGGCTCGTCTTTGGGCACGTGGGAACAGACCGCTCCTGAGCCATTAAGATTTCTTTATTGAAGAGCGCCCAGCCTTCCTGGGCTCCTCTGTCCTTCAGAACCACCTCCCAAGGGACTCTGCCAACCAGTGTCCTAAACAGCTGAAAGTCAGCCCTCCGGAAGTCCAAGACAGAGGTTTTACTGGTCCCCTTTCTGACTTCACCAAGTATCAAGAACTCCACCATTTTGTGGTCACTCTGCCCAAGACAGCCCTCAACCACGACATCTCCCATCAGTCCTTCTCTGTTAGTGAACAGAAGGTCTAGCAGGGCACCTCCCCTGGTAGGCTCGCCAACCAGCTGTGTCAGGAAGTTATCTTCCACGCTCTCCAGAAACCTCCTGGACTGCTTTCTCTGGGCTGTGTTGTGCTCCCAGGATATGTCTGAGAAGTTAAAGTCCCCCACAAGAACAAGCGCTGATGATTTCGCAACTTCTGCCAGCTGTCTGTAGAACTCCTCATCTGTCCCCTCATCCTGGTTCGGCGGTCTATAACAGACCCCCATCAGGATGCTTGCCTTGTTGGCCTCTCCGCTGATCCTAACCCATAGCGACTCCACCTTGTCATTGCCAGCCTCAAGTTCAACGACATCAAAACACTCTCTAATATAGAGAGCCACTCCACCAGCCCTTCCGTGCTGCCTGTCCCTTCTGAAGAGCCTATAGCCGGACATGGCAGTACTCCAGTCATGAGAGTGGTCCCACCACGTTTCCGTGATGGCAACCAAGTCATAGCCTGCGTGCTGCACAATGGCTTCCAGCTCCTCCTGCTTGTTGCCCATGCTGCGTGCATTAGCGTAGATGTGCTTCAGCTGAGCCTTTGCCTTCTCCCCCAGCCTAGCCACTGTTCCCCCTGGCACACCTCCAACAAGCTTTATTTCATCCCCGTCCCCCTTCTTACCTAGTTTAAAGACATCTCAATGAGCCCTGCCAGCTCCTAGGCGAGGATCCGTTTTCCCCTTGGGGACAGTTGGGACCCGTCTGCGGCCATCAGGCCGGGTGCCGAGTAAAGCGCCCCGTGGTCGAAGAACCCAAAACCTCTGTGTTGGCACCAGCCTCTAAGCCACATGTTTATCATGTGGGCTTTGTGTGTCCTCTCTGAACCCCTCCCTGACACTGTAGGAATGGACAAAAACACCACCTGTACTCCCGCTCCATCCACTAACCGTCCCAGCCCCCTGAAGTCCCATTTGATAGCCTTCAGGCTTCTCTCAATGTTATCACTGCCAGCCTGGACTATCAGTAGTGGGTAGCAATCTGAGGGGTGAACCAGGCTGGGAAGCTTTCTGGCAACATCCCTGACCCTGGCCCCAGGGAGGCAGCAGACCTCCCTACGGGTAGGGTCAGGCTGACAGATAGGGCCCTCCGTTCCCCTGAGAAGGGAGTCGCCCACAAATATCACCCTTCATTTCCTTTTTCATAGAAGCAGTCTTGAGGCATGGAGCAGACTTCCTCGCCCTAGGCTTCCTGGGTAAACTTACTACCACATCCTCATCCACCGCTCTCTCAGGCTCCAGGGCCTCAAACCTGTTGCATAAGGGCACCTGGGTAGGAGGGGCAGGTACAGGGGGGCGTTTCCTGCATCATCGAGCAGGGACCTGTCTCCATTCCTCCTCAACTCCTAGGTCCCCTCCCTCTGCCCAACAGCGACCAGGCAGGGGGTCCACCCCCATTTGGGGAGTGTCACTCCGGTGCCTCTCCTTCGGGCCTTGCAGGGAGTTGCTCCACCAGTCTGTCTCCCTCTCACACTCCCTGATGGCCCTCAACCTCTCCACCTCCTCCTTGAGCTCTGCCACCAGGCAGACCAGGTCATCCACCTGCTCACACCTCACGCACACAGCGTCTCTGCCTCCCTCAGATGGCAGCAGCAGGCTCTGACACTCCCTGCACCACCACATTTTGGAGCAGGCAGTCTGTCTGGGTGGCTACAGACTTTCTAGAGCGAGCTCTCTTGCCTTGCGAGGACCATCGCGGCCAAGCTGGTGGTAGAAAGCCGTCAGATGAGTTGTTCTTAGGGGCGGGGCGGGATCGCTCTGCCCTCCCTGCTCGCCCTGCCTGCGCCAACTGCCGCGCCCTGCGCTGTTTGCCCGTCCTGGTCGCTCGCGCTCCCCAGGGGCTGCCTTTGAGCGGCCGGGAGGGGGCGCTGCTGGCTCCGCCTCCGCCTCGTCACGTCCCTCACGAGGGCTGCCGGGCCGTGGCGGCTCCCTCGGCTGCCTCGAGTGGCCTCGGTGCCGGCAAAAGAGCCCTGCCTGTCCCGATCCCCTGCTCCCCTGCAGAGCACGTCTGCCCCGGAGCCGATCGCCTCGGCAAATGTAACACCTTCTACAGAAAATTTTATATTTTTCTAATGAGATACTTAAGTAATCTGTGAATACTTTCAAAGTTGTCTCCTGGTTTTACGTAGTTTATTCCTCATCTGATTTGCAGTATATTGCTATGGAGATTCTTTGATAAGAGAAAGTGGAATCTGTGTGTAATTACTGTTCAAAAACAAAAACAACAACAAAAAACACACCACTTTGTTGTTGTTGTTTTTCCATAAATCATGGTTTTTGAAATTTCTTTACCACTTTTCAGTATATAAACTAGAAAATTCAATACATCAAGACTAGTCATAACCCCTTTCAGTATTTTCAGTATTAGTTGATAACCTTTATAAGAAGACTCGGCTACAGGGCAGGGAGCCAGAAACTGTAAGAGGAGCTAGGAAATATCCTAAAACAGGTATTCATACAGCTAATGAACCTGTAAAGACCAGAGGTCAGTGGGGGATTTGAAGAGTAGGTTTTATGCCTGTAGCTACAGAACAAGCACAACAAATGAAAAGAATCAATATAATCACCTTCCAGATTTTTTAAAGCTTGATGCCTTAATTTAGACCTGTAGATCCTGACTCATTCACCAAGTGCATAGCTTGATTTCAAAATACAGAGCACTTGCTGCTCCCACTATCACAGAATTCAATAATCCAAACCAACTCCATCTTTGTGATGCAAATATTCCAGTGCAGAGAGACACAGACCTTTAGAAATCAAGTTGAAAATTCCATGTTTCCTTCAGTTTATGAAAAACAATGTTCTTGGATACATGAATGTTTCATTTTGCTTTTATTCATGTAGTTATATTATCCTTAAATATCCAGGCTATTTCTGACTATTATGGATAACACTTTTTTCCTCATTGCCAAATCGTATAAAGAAAACTTACAAAATAAAAGCAAATAACTTCTCATCCAAGCCTCACTTATATGTAGACCAAACAAGTCTTAGCAGAAACATGTAAAAACGAATCTAAAATATGAATGTGGGTGTCTTAAGAGAGAGGTGCCAAATTTACAAGCAAACATTTTACTTCATGTATTCGGATAACCTGTCATACAAACATGTTTTTCAATATTTTCAAAAGTAGTCTTGTACTTCAATCAGCAATACATTTGATTGGATATCATATTTTGAAACAAACACGGTGCTGTAGAATAGGCTTTCCTGCATCAAAAATGATTATACACTTTAGGCAGGACAGAACTGATTTTTTATGGATAATCCCAGTGCATGTGCGTGGGATATAATTCTGTTCTCATGTACCTCTAGCAATTTAACAAGGACTGATGTCAGACCAGACCTGCACTCTGCATTCTCACAATCTAAAGATTATCAATCAACATGAATAAACCTTAAAATCTACCAGGAAAATAAAGCTGGCATTATTTTTTGCTTCAAAAATAGGAAGAGTTTCTTCAGCCTTTTTAACAGCACAGAGCTTGACAGCACAGAATGAACAGGTCTAGTTTCTCCACAGCATGACAGAGTTCGGATGAATCAATTATCAACTGAGTTTAAGGTATTCTATGGCTGACATATAACTGATTTGAGCACTTCAAAAATACTGGCATATGCACTGCAGCTCTAAGATATGCTAATCCTAAGTGAATATTTATGTCAAGGTCATACCTACAAAATTACTTGCTTTTGAGCCCACTTTCCCAAGTCGTCTCCACATAAAACACTTATCTTCTGCTCATCACTGCTTATCTGTAATCGTTTATGGGTTAGGTTACCTGTCTTTATTTATAAATACGGATCGTGACACATCCACTTTGCTGCTCAGGAGAGTCAGTAGTGTAATTTGGGATTTTGGAACTTTTCAGGACCACACTGCTGCACTTCAGGCCTTTGTTTTACTTGGATTAACATCTGTGTGACATTTGATAGGCACATCTGGACAAATACTTTACTCTTTATTTTACAATGTCTATCCTATTTAAATGTCTGTCCTATTTCTGCAGTACTCCTGTCATCTGTCCCAGACACTGCTGGAAGCCATCACCCCATCACACCGCTGCCTGGTCAGAACGTAGCATCAGAGCTTCCAGGCAGCGTTCAGGGTGATTTCTGCATAAACCTACATTTAACATTTAAACTAAGTTTTTAACTATCATTCTGTGAACCGAGTTTGACTGAGCACTGGTGCTTTGACATCCAATTGCCATTAACTGCGTTCTCAAAAACCTACCCTTGCGATCTGTAGATTAAGAACAACATTCAGGTTTTAAAATCTGTCTTTAAAAGCATAAAGCAGAATACCTTTCTATGATCTATAGATGACAGAGACTTGCTGAAATATTTCCAGTTATGTAACATCCAACGTCTAGGTCTGACATAAGCTTTGCTATACTAAAATAGAATTATTCCTGTGTTCAAATACATTCTGCCTTGAAGACTTCAGTGAAACGGAGCTGTGAGTTTGAAAAGTAGCTGTGATAAAGTAGTTAAAGTTGTGTGGGTGTTGTGAGAGGGCTGTTAAGGTTATATAGGTGCCCTAACTGTGCATTTTCACATCACAATATGGCTGACTTAATTTTAGAAAAGACAGAAATAGCTGAAACTTCATGTATCTAAATAAGGCATAATCTTACCATATGTAATGGTCTTGGTTTGATTCATTGAATAACTCTTCTAAATTACTACATTACTACAGAACTCCCCTAAAACTATGATTTCTGGAATATTTGGTATCACTTATTTTCATCTGTATTTCATAACAAATAAACAACATATTGCCTCTGTTGTGAGACTATTAAAAGAAAACATTTGATCATCACGTGGATTATAATTATACTAAATATCACAAGATATTAATTGAGCATCACTAAGATTATAACTATAAATATTTAGAATAGAAACAACAGTTGTTTAAGAAAAATGAGCTACTGCAATGGTAGTGGAAGACACAGGATATAAGAAGTAACTATATAAAACAACTATAAATTAAAACAACTGATATTTTCAATGTTCTCCCTAATTAATATGGTCAGTATATTTAAGATGCAATGATCATAGAGTATATGCAACTCTTGTAAGATAGTTGCAAAAAGTTAAACAAGCCTCCAACATTTTGTACATAGGTTTTCCAGGCTGCTAATGTAGCTATCCTTCTGAAATAGTTTTTATGTTAAATTTTCAAATCTATGTCACACTTGAAGCATTTTGAGCATCTATGATCTTTTTAACTAACAAAATATTTTAAAAAAAATATTCCTTTTACCCTGAAGACATAAACTTCCCCGTCCATCCACACCAAGCATATGTATAGAACTTCTTATCAGCAGTTCTGAAAGCAGAATAATATGTATATATATGTATTTTTCTCCAAGACAGTTATCATCAGTAAGTTCCAAAAGGAACTATGATTTTGAATAATTTTATCATCGACTGGAGTGCTAAAAGCGCTCTTCAAACACAACTTTGTACTGCATCTATAAATAAACTTGGCCAAATCCCAGTCACTCTAGTGATGCTAAGGGTAAATGATGACAGAGACTGTTTCACATGATGCGTATCTTATCTTCTGTACATAAGCATTTTTTTTTTTTTTTTAACATCATACCTATTACATAGAAACTGTTGAAAGAAAGCCCATACAAATGTCTGCTTTGCACATGCAAAACCACAAGCTGCATCTGCTTCTAGTTTATATCCAGTTTGCCAGCTTTCGCACACATGCAGTGAGCATTCACATAACTGAGGCTAAATATTTGTGGAATAAAACTCTCTCCACTGTCAGGAGATGGAAGCAGAAATAAGCTACAAAAGAGGGAGTCAGAAAATATTGTCTAGGCATGTAGGGATGGTCTTGGGAAAAGCCAAAACTCAACTAGAGGTAAGACTTCAAACAGACACCGAGTACTACAAAAAGACTTTCTACAACTACATTACTAGTAAAAAAAAAAAAATAGAACAAGTGAAATATGGGAACATGCGTGACTAGGGCAGGTGATTTAATGACAGCAAATACAGGCACTTGTTGAGGTACCTGATGCCTCTGCTTGTCCTCACCAACAAGGTCTCTCAAGGCCCTGTACTCAGAGGAAGAATTTGGAAAGGAGTGAATGAGGATCAAGTCAACAATTACCCAAGATCTCAGCTCACATATGAGATCTGATGGGCTTCATCCAAGCATACTAAGAGCTGCCTGATGTCCAGATACAGAAAAATGATAGCTGGACAGTGTACTGCAAGTTAATGACAAAGAAAAAGGATATGTACAGTTCTTATTTTTGTGTTCATGAAAGGGTGGGGGAAAAGAGTGTCTCAGACCTACCCATGTAGAGCCCTTTTCATTTCTTTTTCAAGGGTTCTGCTAGCTGTGTCCTTCTCAGGCATACATTCCTTGTCAGTGTACTGGAAAGGTGAGGTCTCCCCTTGTTCTTCCACATTTGAGGAAAAACAGCCCTGTGTGGACATGAGTGGCCCTGGGACCCATCCATGCTCTTCTGTGAGCGGAGCATGGGAGGCCTCCTAAGAGGCACTCTGAGTGTAAACCGGGATGAAGAACTAAAAACAGCCATGACAGTTACCTGGGAAAGGAGGAGTAAGATCACAAAAGATGAACAAGCCCTTGAACCTTCTGGACCTCTTGTATTCATCATTCAGTTAAAAAATAATAAAAATTCAACATCAGGTGAGAACACTTTCTGCCTCTCAATATCTTTAGAAGAATCAAATTTAAATTTAAGGAGAATTTATAAGTGTTATTAAATTTTCATAATTACTAATATTGCAAAAATTTGGGTCAAATTAGAGATCAATACTGGAGAAGGAGATAAAATGGTTAACAGATGACTGATTTTTTCCCCCTTTATTGTTTTATTTACTGAGTTTTGAGGTTTGTTTTGTTTTGCTTGAAGACTTAAGTAAAAGCTCTTGTGTTGTAATAACTAAATACATATTCCAGACTACTTTTTTTTTTTTTTTTTTTTTTTTTTTTTTTTCCCTCCATATTACAATCACAATCCTCTGTGGAAGAAATGGTCAGAGGTGTATGCAAACCCTAAGTTTTTACCATGGATAAATAGCTTAAGACATGATAAATGGAAAAGCATTATTTAGCATATAACCTGAGCTAAATGGTATTGACATATGATATGCTGTCCACATAATACACTGTTTTGCAATACACTCATCGAGAAGAGGAATAAAAGAAAAAAGGTCAATGTTTTAAGTATTATTAGTCAATTATTAAATGACTTTAGAAGGTGGGGAGTGGGTGAAAAAGTTAAAAGTAATGACCCATATGTTGAAAGGGATGATAGAGTAGGGTGTAGAGTAGGGTAGTTAATCAGCTTAAATTTAAGAGTTATATGCTTGTAATTATTTTTACCTACAGCACCCAAAGCTGTTAAGGCTGAAATAAAAACTGTGATTCCATTCACCCATCCCATTAAGCAGTTAGGCTTGCAAAATTCCAGCTTCGGTCATTCTCACATCACTGCAGTGAATGGGGAGAATCCCTCAGTGATCATGTACTATCACTGAATAAGTCAACAACCCCAGGCTGAAAGTCTCATATGTGCGCTGTATGACCATGGCTACCCAAAAGCAATACTTCCATTACATCTTACATTAATGACAAGCTATGGGGTTAATGTATACATAAATTTGGCTAATACTATCTATGGTTTTGCAAACCAAGTTCAATGAAACTCAAATATTTAGAAATCTGACATTCAAGTTACCTGTCAAGCCAAACTGTTCCCCTTCTCCAAGGACTGCTTCCAACCCTACACATTTGCATTACAAGGCCATTACATTGAGTTACTGACTTGCTGTACACAAATAAAATAATCTGTTTGCACTAAACACTGTTTTCAGCCTACACAGAGCCTCCCATTTTGTACCTGATGCTATCTAATACAGCACTTGCACTTACCCAGCATTAAACTTAGGGCCCTCATTTAACTTCCACCTCACTGCTAACGATCCTTAAGGAAAAGACTACCTGTATCTGAACTGTAAAATATGACCTGGGACAAAACTTTTGGTATTTTTTTTTTTTTTTTCTTTTTAGATACCAAAAAGTTATTACCCATATAGCATTCTCCTAGCAGGAAACCTTCATGAAATATTGTTAAAATGAAGTAAAACCAAGCAAAGGAAAGAGCTCAACTCTTCTAGATTTAACCCAAAATTTGAGTGTTTGTGGATTGTTCTCTTAAATCCTTGAAAGAGGTAAGTGCCGAGATGACTTCAGTTCTTTCAGAAAGCCTTCTAATATGTCAGACATTGTTGAATTATAAGGCAATCTTACATAGCAAACTTTCGATAGTTTAGAGAAACAACTGTAAATATTTAATATTGCTTTATTCATAAACACTTCTGATTTCTACCGTACATTTCTAGAAGACTGAAATAGCACACAATTTATAAGTAAATTTAATTTGTATCCAATGCAAGTCTAAATGCTTGAGTGTAAATTCTTTACAAAAAAGTACTTCTGAATGAAATGGGTGAAACTTAATGGAACCACAACTCTTCGGCTTTGTACTGGTATTTTGGGTTTGCCTGCTTTGCACAAAAACTATTTCAGTGATCTTTCCTTTATATACAAATCAATGTAATGGTTACAGAGCTAATATCTCATAAAATAGTGTTTTACAAGGAAAAGCCCAGAGTTATTGCATCAGTTTTCTTTATATGATGATTACTGTTCAAAGGTCTAAGCAGTCTATGAAACAAGGAAAGTTTAAACAAATGCTTTATATTTTTAGTGCTGCAGTAAAAAACATGCATCTCTCCTGTAATTTCAAATAAAGAGGATTTTTTTTTTTTTAAAGTTAAAAATTAATGACCTCAAGTTGAAACCGAGGCTGGAATAATTTCAGCCCCCTAAAAAGGACATGAGGAAGTTACGAGCATTTAAAAATCTATGAGCTATGTAATGAAAACTGCATTTCAACATGACATTTCCTTATTAGCACTGCCTTCCACAATCCTTCAAAAACTGTTTAAGCACTGTCTGAGCTTTGTGTCTACACATTACAGCTACTCAAATCTTCCTCTGCTTCACAACGGTATATCACAAACAACCAGACACATGGGTGAGATTCCCAGCTGTATTCTTTTTGCAGGTACGAGCAGGCTTTACAGTTAGAACCAGAAAGAGAGTAAGCAGCTCAGTTTTCTGTAGGCAAGTTTGACTGCATCCCTCCATGCACACAGCACTGAGGTAATTGTTTTTTAACAGAAAGCCTGCAGCCAGGAGCAAGACATAAACTTTCTTGAGAGTCCCTCCTCAAAGCCAAGCTCTGCTCAGGTATGGTCAATGCAGAAACCAAGTCAACAAGGTGCCTTATACCAAAGCACTAATTAGCAGGTTAGGTGTCTGAACCAGGAACCCAAGAAGTTCATGGAGATTAATCAGAACAATCTTGCTGCACACGCAGAGGACCAGAGGATGCTACATCTCAGACAAAAGCTCTTCTGTCTCCCAGAGCACTGCAGCACTTAGCACAGATGTTAGGCAGGAGCCACCTCTGAGCCAGCCAACCCACTTATGGTGCCTTGTTCTGCACAGACCACACCATACATGGGCTGCCCTAAGCCATGTGGGCAGCTGGATGACTGCACAGGCACAACCCATTGCTACCAGCAGCTGCGCTGCCACCAGTTCCCCTCACAGGATGGTCCCATGAGGTACTCAGGTAACCAGAAGCTCACTGTTTTACAGGAAACACCATGCTCCAAAATATCCTTACTAAAGATGGGGTATCAAAGCATTAAATGCATATGTCTTTACTGCCAGAGAAAGTATATATATATATTAATCTCTCCATGAACTGTAGTAACAAAGAACAACTACAGGTGATGGAAGACACTGATTTGGCTTTTGTATTCTGAAGAGGCTATTTCATTCAGTTCATACAGCCATTTGAAAAAGACTTTCCATAACAGGAATGGCAGCCTCTGAAAAATATGAAGCTTGTCCATAGAGTTAGTGGACTACACAGTAAAGATCCAGACTAAATAAATTACATTTGATTTGAAATTTACTATAACATGGATTTTCAGATGGGAATGAATTAAGTGGAAAACTGCATTAAACATCGGTTGTGAACTTTTAGTGTTTATTCAACAGGGGTTAGTACACACAGGATCGAAGTACTAATTACAAATGAGGTGTTGGTGAGCATTCCACATTCTCTGAGCTCCAGTTACCTGCAGTTGACTGTGGCTGGGGAATCCAAAATTGCAAATTGAACCATCAAATCAAAATATCAACGTGCATGTATAATGCAAGTAGCTTTCTTTTTGTACAACTCACATGAAATATGCAAGTTGAATTGCAAGTAAACTGCTCTCAATAATCAGTTCTAACTATGGCACGAATATAGATATTAGCTGGAAAGAGTTTTCACTATTCATTATGTTATGATCAGAAATGCTATGTGTCAAAAACAACATTCAATTACTCATTCTTACACACCCAGTGCTTTTGCCAGACAGCTTTTTTATTTGGTGCTTAAGTAACTTAAGACAGAGTCCTATGCAATTGGATGAATCTTTCTAGCTCTCAGAAGAATCTAGCATTAAGCCTGACAATTTCAGACTTTTTGAGTGGTAGAAGGCAAAAAAAATATTATTATTATTATTATTTTTTTTAATTAGAAAAAGTTACATTTTCTGCCTCTGTTTTCATGAGTCTGTTTTCTGCCTCTCAGAAATTTTCTATTCAGTTATTTCTGTAGTAACTTGTTCCAGCAAAGGAAGTCTTTATGTCTCAATACAAGTTTTACTCTTGTCGAGTGTGACATTCTGGTGAATCAAACCCTGAAGTATTCTACTTCTTCATGGAGTACTGCAAAATCAAGGCTTCTCGATGCTTTCACATGTTTTACTAAGCCGGAGTTCAAATACAAAGGGGTATCTGCTCAGCTTTCATTGCAACATAGTGCTGCATTAAGGTCATTCAAAGTTATTATATATGCCTCTTCAGAGGACTATGTTAGTAGCAAGGGAGGACTGCACCACAGGACATATTTCTGGTCACAGCTTTTATTCATTTACTCTAGCTGAGCTGGAGTATGCTTAAACACAAGTGTAGTTAGTATTCAAGGCTGCTCAAGCACACCCTTACCTCAGGAAGAATCCCATACCACCTGCAAGCACCCTCCAGGTGCCTGGGTCACTGGCATGAAACATCATCTAACACAACACAAATTACTTTTAAGCTGACTTTCATTTCAAAAAGAATTCAAGCCCTTTCATTTTAGTGACACTCTAAAAACCTCCTATTCTTTATTGTGCTTCTCAAACCCGGACAGGTTCACATCTATCATTTCCCCATAAAACAAAACTGAAGCAAATTGGTAGTCTTGGCTAAACTATCGGTACCCACTTTCAGCTTTTCTACCCTTAACATTTGTCATGATATTTTTATTTTCTGCCCAAGTAAAATTCTGCCATTTGTGACACTGTATTCAGCATTTGAGATTTCCACACAAGCTCAGCAGCATCCAGAAAAGTAGATTAAAAACTGTACCTGTGCCAGCCTGTCAGCATTTCTAATAAGACTGTTATTTAAATTTAGCTTTGAGAGCAAGTTAAATATTAGTTTAATTGTAAATTACATTCTAAAACAAATTTTCTAGAAGGGGCAATGAATGTTTGCTATTGAGTGATGATTTAATTTATTTCTAACAGGGTCTTAAAAGACTTCTCTTGCAATTGTACTCAAAGGGGAAAGGATGGAATGAAATAAGAACTCATTTGCAGATATAAGTTTAAAGGAAATTTTGCACATTATAAAAATACCAATTTAAAATCTTATAAAAACTCATAGATTGGGAAATGCAGAGACCAGAAATAACTTTTTAAACCACTAAAGGAAACAAAGGGATTGAGTGGGAACAACATTTGAGAGATGGGTGGAGACTGCTTTTGTCTTTTAAGTAATCTAAGTATTGTAAAGAATTTCTGAGAGTCAGTTTTTGAGTTTGAAGCCAGTTCTCCCAGCTGCCACACACTGCTACTATTACTACTGAAAAAGACTGGATTACCTAAAGCATTCAAGTATGAATTAGTGATTTTCAGTGATTGATAGATGCTTTATATAGCTAGTTTCATATGACCCACCACGCTTGGATATTAGACTTAATTTACACATCCAAACATTAATTTATTAGGCCAATATTAAGCTTGAAGAAAAAAATGCATACGTATAACTTGGCGTAAAATAAGGAAGACTTCCAAAATTAATAGATTCTATAGTAACAGGAGTGGAAGCAATAATGCCTCATTTATGCTCCCCAAAAGCCAAAACCATCTATCACATATGCACCGTTGCTTGCTTCTGGGTGCAACACTCCGCATCGAACTTCCTGCACTGGAAGAATTTACAAGCCTGGGTTATCAGCTTTATTGGATAGTATAACGGATGCTGTTATGGTCTTTTTTAAGCACTGGTGCCAATTCAAATGTTCTGGTGATATAAAGATTTAGATCAATGATAAAAATGAAATAAAAGTTTTAATTTGCTCACTATCCTGAAGTTCATGTTTATTAAAAACAATAGGAAGCATAGAGTTGAAACCAACTTAAACATTTCTAAAAAAGTGGAATTAAAAAAAAAAAAAAAATAGCACCAAAAATGCTTCATTCTTTAACTGGGATAAAGGTTTTGTTAGATTTATTTGAAATTGAACTAGGAAATATTTCTTATACAGGGCTTAGCTATTTGAGTTTGTAATTATTTTAAAAAGATGAAAAATAAGTGTTATTCCTGACATAGATTTAATAATGTTTCCTCATTCATTACTCATAGCATTAACTGAAATAAGGGGTAATTTTACCCTTTGGGCTTAATCTAGAGAAGTCACACTTTTAACTATATTTACATCTGTACAACCTATTTGTATTGTGGCTCTTAAATGAACCTCCAAGTGGTTTATTTATACCTCAACAATATTCAACTCAACTTCAAAGAGATAATTTTAATGAAGTTACACACCATTAATGAACTGAATAAACAATACTTGCTCATTTAGTATACAAATAATCATAAATACAGACAGTTAATCTAGAAATTTTAATATTGAGAAGAATGAGCTAAACTTAGACTATTTCCTAGTTTAAGATTCTGTAATTAACCCTGAATAATGATTTCCTCTGTAAATCAGAATACTTTCTGAAGAACTCATGAGAATATCAAGACATCCTACTGTTAAAATTCATATAGGGACACAACAGATTTCCCACATTCTTTATCCTTACCTACTGCAAAAGGTAGGTCAAAGTGGCAGCCTTTAGGTCACTTGGTGTCACATTTCCTGAAAGCTTTGCTTTTTTCTCTCTAGTAGTTCCAAGAAAATCTCATTATTATTTTTTCTTTCAAAAAAGACATACACATGCTATGTACTTTTGAAGAAGCATGAAAATGTTAATCACTCAGTTCAAAATCTGAAATATTAAATAAATGTGATCTAAAATAAAATACCAAGATTTTTGGTGGCCTGTGCAAGAATGTTTATGTTTGTACTAAAAATCCTTTTTGGGGGAAGCTGTTTCTTTTCAATCTTGTTTCTTGATTCTCTTCCGTCTTGTTTCTACTACCACTGTGACATAAGGCACAGTGCTTTTTTTTTTTTTTTTTTTTCTTTTTCTTTTTTCCCTTCACTGAATACTTTAAGTCCAATATAAAGTACTATATAGCTTATCACTGTCTGTGAAAACACTGCCAGTCTTCCAATTAACTTTTGATGTAGTGTAACAGTGACATAGAATTATTTCTTGCAACAAAAGATGAATTCAGCTGTTTTCACATATAAATCATGGCAGAAAATGTTCAGCTAGTTAGTTAGTTTGTGTGAACATTGAAACAAACCATGCAAACGCCTGAGAGACCCAGTGGCATATAACAGCTATTAAGTCGTCTCAAAACATTTCAGTGCTCCTTATCTTCCAGAGAGCTGGCTGCATATTGACATACTGATCTCAGCAGGCAGACAGGTCAGCTAAGGAGGAGACAGCACTCTGTACTGTGTTGCACAAAGAGGGAAGGAAACGCTCTGTGTAACGCCAAGTCAGCAGCACCTGCCTACTATCTTGCTCCCCTCTCCCAGGTAGCCCATACGAAGCAGCGAAGCATGCACTGTTCTCAGGCTTAAGTAAACTTCCGTTTTTATTTATATACCCATATAGGCAGAAAGTGAACAAAGCAACCTTTTTCCTACGATGGAGTAATTTCTTCATCTAACAAAAACAAAGATTGATTCTAGCAACTGAAAGCTTTCACAGCATTAAAATTTGACAGGTGGGAAAGAATTTTTAAAGCTGTTGACAGGTTTACTTAGAGGGCATGCAGGCACATCAGGCAAGAACATAAAATATAACAACCAAATCAGGAAAATATTATTTGAATTCTCATGTTTTACTAAGAGCAAAGATAAAATATTTAGATGCTATTTGGAAGTGCCTCTTTTGTTTATTACTATATTTGCTTGTTTCACTGAAGCTGGTACTAGCAGATAAGGTATAAATATGTACAAAGCCAAAATGATTTATAACAAATTACTGAAAAGATTTGGATGACATACTTTCTTCAGTCCTCTCCTCTAGTTTCAAAGACTGTCAGAAAACATTAAGGGGTGGGACAAACAACAACCAGCAGCTCAAGTTTTAAAAAAGTACTACAGAAACAAACATCAATGTAATTATCTTGTACATTAAAGACCAAAAAAGCAAATCATAAATTGTAACCAATTCTTTTCTTTACAATGAGTTTTATAACTGATCATATTAGATTTGATCTTTTGTAGCCTTCTGGGGACTTAACTACAAAAATTTGAAAGGTATGCTCAAAAAGTGTATTTAATTCTATTTTGTCCAAAATCTGGATAAATGGTGTTGAAACAAGTATGCCACAGGAACTCATTTCAATTCTTTTACTTGCTAATGCTTGTTGCTGTGCATACCTGTGTATGCCTATAAAACTGTTTTCCTGAATTTCAATTGTATCAGATTAAAATAAGAACTTTTGTTTGTTTGTTTGTTTTGTTTTTAAATGAGAGTAAAACTGGAAAAGAGACCTGCTGGTAGAATTATAACCAGTGCATATTAACATATTATTTTAATGTATGTTACACTGTCATACTCCAACAAGTGTTTTTTAAATAGTTACATTTTTGCAGCACAGGAAAACCCATAGCTAAGGAAGAAAATTCTTAAATTTACAACTGAAATTAGCATACATTTAAAAAAAATATATTTCTTAACAGCATACAGACAAAACACCCCAGGAAATATTAAAATAATTAATTTTAAGTTCTGAAGTCTTCATAATGTCCTTCTGACAGACAAAGTCTACATTTAAAAACTTTTTTAGAATGGAGGCAAAATACAATGCATTTAACAGGGCTTCCATTTCAACTGTTCTACTCCTAGACAGTCTTTCATTACCTTCAACCTCTGGTGGCTCTGCAATAAAAGTGCCTGATGTCTTTTTGTGTCTATACAGACTATTCAGCCATTCCTGTTTCATAAGGGAAGGCACCTACTGGCAAGTACCCAGTTCCATGACCTTCTTTAACATATTTGCCTTTTCATGCCTCCTTTAGGTATTTGCAAAGCCTAGCCTACACTCTGCTTTTGTGATTCCACTCATGTAACAAGACTGGGATTCAACTTGGAACAGACATGCTGCACATGTGTAAGCCGCAATGTCTTTTTAGCTCTCAGAAGTAATTTCTTTCTCCAAAGACTGCCAACTGCCACTTGTTTACAGCACTACTTGATCAGTGCCACTTGTTAAATTAGCCTGCATCACTGCTAAAAAGCTCAAAGCAATCCAGCCTGAAATTTTCAGGCATCACTTTTGTAAACTTATGAACAGAAAATGAAAAAACAGAAAACAAAATAAACAAAAAAACTACACACACATTGCAAAGAATTTCGGATTAACAGGATTTTTTTTTTTTTTTCCTGTGGGGAAACGTAAACATAATTTTCAGTAGTTGCATACACTAAATATGAATTACAAGCTGTGTTTCAACAGGTATAACCCCGATGGGCAGATGATGTCCCTTCACCCCAGTTATCACGCGTGCTGCCATGCCCTGGAATTAATTAGCTGCACAGTAGAAAAAGATTCATTCCAGAGCTGAAGTTATATGCTGCTATGTACACAAACCCAAATGGTGTTATTATGATATCCAGTATCAGTTTTCAGCCATAACTATTTCTGTCACAATTACACAAGCCCGTCTTAAACACACTAAGAAACAGACTTTCTGCTCAGTAAGATAACTGAAATATCAGTGAAGCTTTCTGTATATTGGTCCAAAAGATGGTGGAAGCCTACACTTCTAATTGAACTTAGAAGAAAAGGAATGTTCAGCATCTGTGTGGAAAAAACAATACTCTTTTTTTTTTTTTTTCTTTTTCCTTTTTTAAATATTATAATTATTATTTTATTTCATTTTTTAAGATACCTAGTTGAACATATTTCAGTTTTGAGAAAATCACGTGTGTATTAGTTCTGGCAAAGCTCCTGAGATCTATAATCAAGCCAGTTTTTTCCACTTTGCATATCACTGCAAGGATGATGATGCAGTACACAGACTCATACCCCTGCAGCTGTGAATCTCCTTTTATTTTGTTTGTCTTGCAGTGATAACCAATAAAATTGAATGAGCTTGTAAAGGAGGTAGCAAAGACAGAATACAAACATTCAGAAAACAGAGAAAGATCAGACAGCAGATGCATGAGAACAAAAGGCTTTTTGCTCCCTCTTCTGCAACATTATTGCGCTACCATGGCTAAAATAACTTTGCAGTTTTCACTAAATGCATCTAATGAGTAAGATCCTTAAAAATAATTCAATCTTTATTCAAAATAAACAACCTAAAGTTCTTCTCTATCAGGAGGTTGGTAATATTTACAACCTTAATTATAAATATACTACACTTTCTGATCATACCAGAACTGGCTGCTTAAGTGGTCTAGAATTCCTTCTGCAAAGTGACTAGATAGCATTCATCTAAATGAATGACCTGCTTTTGAACACCCCAGCAAAATATTTTCTTGTGGGGAAATGCTTATTTACTCCTATTTTTATTTTATCTTAAGGGAGGAGAACTAACCCTGCTACAAGTAATTCTCAAAACATTAGCTTGTCCTACATGTTACACCCCTTTTTCTATGTCATCAAGCACACACGATCTATCTTTCTATTGATACACAGGTATTTTAATAATAACACTCTAAAGTAGAATTTATAATGTCAACATTTCAAATTATTAACCTGGATGCTTAACTAATCATTTTCTTTCAGATAGTTCTTTGTAGTCTTTATGAAGACAGAAGAACAAAAGTACTTCTTTAGCAAAAGACAAGTAAAAAGTGCTCATTCTCAAAACATTGCCATTGACTGATTTTCTTGCTTCAGATTTTCTCTACTGTAGACCAGCCTTTTCACATTCTACAGACTTTCTATGGTATTTTAAAAAACAAACAAACAAAAAAGTAATTTCAAATTCCCAGCAAGCCTAAAAGAAATACAGGTATCTTAGTCTTGAAACCTATCTTAAGTATAAAACGTGTAAAAATTAGACAAAACCCCTCTGAAAAACACACATACTATACTACATAAAGTATAACATCAGTTATGAATAAAAATGTTTACAAGCATGTTTTTTGTAAAATTATGTACATTCAATGGCCTACTTCCTTTTCATGCAGGAAATAAGTTTCCAGAAGTAGGAAAAACAAAAATAGAAAAATGTAAAAAGTCATAGGATTTGGGTATTATATCATTTACATTTGGAAATTTTTGTTAAATTTGCTTTTATACTTTTATATATGGATTCATTTTTATGATTATCTTCATCTGGTTCGAAGTCTTCAAAGGTGAATCTTCAGTATTAAAACCAGGACTCAAATCTCTAAGCCATCTGACTTGCAAATAACTCATATGAATAACTTTATTAGTTGTAATATGATAATCACGTGAGTGTAGTTAGTCATGCTCAAGAACTAGACCTTTTTCCCAATTATATTTACACAGAAACAGGGTGAAAATTGAACTTCACGCTATTCAAATGAGTACAGCTGTGTGTTCAACAGCCACAGAAGTCTGTCTGCCCTCCACAAGCTCTATGGCAAGACAGTGCATAAGAAAGGAGTTCTCAGATACACCAGTATGGGGATGGTATGCTGGGGAGCTCCAACTAACTTTCCTACCCAAGGAAGGATAAGGTTATTTCCTATTTTCCATAACCGGACAACTAACATGCTTTATGATTCCTTTTATACCATTGCTTTTTGTCCCATTTCCTCTTCAGACATTTCTGTAGCTGGAAGATGTTTAGTACCTTTCACAGCTCAGAAGGCTGAATACAACTTGGTTGAGAAAAGGCTCAGTAGCAACTTCAGAGTATGAAAAAATTGAAGGTTTTGGAGAAAACAATTCCAGGAGGTAGCAAGACACACTCTTGCAGCTACAGAACTTTGAAAAATTTAGAGGTCAAGAAGAGTCTTTGAATTTTATTAATTCAGGTACAGTGTAAATCTTTGTAAACTATTACACACCTATGGGGCTCTAGAAGCAACACATTTCTTTTGTTTCTTTACTTTTGAAACTAAGTTCTGGAAAACATGGTGAATTCCTCTGATCTCATAAAGCCAGCTCGGGTCTCCCTGAGCACATTGGCGCAAGCGGAGCATTAGCCTTCCCAGGCACTGCCTGCCTGCTAAGCCAGTGAGGAATCTACACCTCTAAAATCCAATCGATGATATCCAGCCCACTCAAGTAAAAAAGTCTTGTTTAGAACAACTTCGAGAGATTGTGATAAATGTCTATTAAAGCTTATTCTGGAAATCAAGTTATTCTAATTCAAAAATTGCCATCTAGAGGTCCCAGCAATAGACAAGGATGCTGCTGTACTGGGGGGGAAAAAAAAAAAAAAAAAAAAAAAAAAAAAAAAAAGCTAATAGAGAAAAGTGATCTCTACACAGCACACATGTTCTTTCCACAAAATTCAATAAAGCAGACCTCATTTAAGAAACAAAATTAAGACACGGACATGGTAAACAGATGACAATTCTTGCTCTGCTTCATTAGGACTAAAAAGTGCGTAAGTTACCAATGCACTGTAACCAACAAGCTTTAAAAATCTCATCCTGATATAAAATCTTTGCTTTCATAAGCTCCAAGTCTTTATTCAACTATTTTAGAATGTATTCAGTACTGCATGATCCACTGAGAAACCGCCTGCCTGCTGGCCACCCCCCCCCCCAACACTGCCAGATGATATCTTTAATCCAAATCTAGGCAGTATCTAAGAAGGAAAGCATATTTGTTGATGTAACCAATAAAACTATTGGAAAAATACTTTAATTTTTTTTTTAACTCAACTCTCTGAAGACAGTACAGCTTGACAAGCACAAGAAAATGCAAAATACACTTCAGTTTTATTAACAATGATGCAACAGAAGGAAATTGGGCAAGTAAACTTTTTAACAGTAAACAGAGACTGTTGAAGAAAACACCGACATATAGTACATTAGACAATGTAAGATGCAACAGGTTTTGCAGAAAAAATATTATTATTACATCCCCTTTCTGGGCACTGCTTGAATACACAGGAGCCAATATGGTACAGAACAGAACTGAAATAAAATCCATTAAAATAGCACAAAAACTAAAACAGTATGGGTGAATAACATCTCAGTAAGATACACAATGCCAACCAAAGGCAGTTAAATATGGATTTTCTTTAAAGGACTATGCATTTCTCAGGATTTGACCTGGTAGGAAGGAGGGGGGGAGGGAACGGGTATTGGTCTACAGCTACTGTACCAATAGTCAAACAAGGTAGACAGAAACAGAACACAATCCTGCTTGTGTTGCATGAAATCCTATCTTGGCATTAGAAATTCCTCTAAATAAACCCTAAATGAACAAGAACCATCTCCAGCACGAACAATCTTTATTTTCATAGCAACCACTTAAGCATGATGGAGATAACAATCAACATACTATATCCTAAAGTACATTACTGCAAGTATTACATTGTATTTCTCCCACAGCTTTAGAAAGAGCTGAACAAACACCAGGAAATACCTCTCTAAAACCGAGGATTAACACAAATAATTGTCTCCTGCAGACCTGGTCATGCATTCAGGGAGTGTTTAGCCTTTCTCTGTGCCACTGAGACCAAGCAGGTCAGCCAGCCACTTTATGCAGCAGCCTGAATAGTCACTCAGCGTCATTTATTAGGAATATCTTGCCCTGATTTCCAGTCTATGTACCCATATGCTACACACAGACTATAAGGTGATTAATTTTTCTTACTGAAGGCATAACTGACTTGTCTGCCTTCATTTTTTTGTGTCACCTGAGGTTCAAGTCACACAGGCAGATACAGAGCACCTACAAATGAGTTCTGAATCCTCTGATGGAAAGGTTCAGCTGCTGTGGTATAGCAATCTTCACCACACTGAAGTGTGCAACATAGTTTTTGTACCTATTTCACTCTTTGTCAACTATTCATCTGATACAGTCAACTGACAGAAACTGAACTGCCTACCTTAAGGGACCTATACTGTTCTCTTCATGTACTTAAACATACAACCTGTCTGAAATTTAAGAAGAAGTTACTATTACCAACAGAGAAAAAAAAAAAAAAGAAAAAAAGAAAAAAAAAGAGCTAAGAGATCGTGAAAAACATGGATCTATTACATAAAGTTTGATAAAGGATATCAAATTTAAATGTGAGGCTACATTTACACTTTTGTATTATTAACTTCAGGATTTTTTTTTTTTTTCTGTGTTGTTGTCCTTTAAGTATTTAGGTCTGGTCAAGTTTGAGAAGTAATAACTTGGCCTTTAAAACCCGCTTAGAAAGTGAAACCTTCATATAACAACAAAGATGGGAGGTATCACCAGGAAAAAAAAAAAAAAAAAAAAAAAAAAAAAAAAAATGTAGATCTTACCAAAATCTTCCAATAACCCATTCTGCACTCACTAGCTTTCTCCTTCATCCACCAGTCCTGTTGGTTGATTTATTATTTCAGTCCTTATCCCTTAACACAAACATTACAAATTAATGAGATTATTCTTCAATAATCAGCTTTCCTCTGTCTCTAATCTTGTTTTTAAAAGTGTTAAAAACTAAAGTAATCAAATGGGTGTAATTATTAAGCCACACTATCCTCCTTCAAAGTTTATTTTTCACAGTCTGGGTACAAAGGTATAAATTTGAATTTGAAGGAAAAAAAGTGCATTGTAGTTGAATCAATAATCTTAAAACTACAGAAATTTTGGCTGTAAATTACCTAGTCTCACCTCCCACTAAAAATATGATCATTTCCAACACCAGATTGGGACTGATTCCTGAAAGCTCAGGCTCAGGGCCTCTCTGGGTCACCTGTTTGAATACTACGGTAGCCTCTACAGTAAAGTTTTGCTGTGTGCAGTGCAGTCTGACCTGCCCAAGCTGCCATTTATAGCTGTCACTACTGGCAGAACTGCATGTCACCACCAAGAGAAGTTTGGTGCCATCGTCTTTGTCATTCCACTTGAAGTTATTGTGGGCTAACATAAGGATCATCCCTCAGCTTCATCTTTACCAACTGAGCTCCCTAAAAATCCCAGCTTCCTATCATCTGTTGTTAGATCACGTGGTCCAGGCCTCTCACCATTTTGGTAACCTCTGACTGAACTATTTCCAATTTCTCACCATCCCCTTTGTATTGCAGATTCTCAGAACAACACACAGTTGTCCAAAATCAGCTTTATCAGCTCCAAGCAAAAGTGGTAACAGCTTCCTTCAGTCCAGTAGTGATGTTCCTCCTTCCTTCTAATGTAGCCCAGTATGTAGTTAATCATGTCTGCACTAAAAACACACCGTCTCGTATCATCTCATATTCAGATTGACATTCATAATGATCCAAGGTATTTTTCAGCAGGTCTGTTACTCAGCCAGATGCTTCCCATTCTGGGCTGATGCATGGGGTTCTTCCACCTCTGATGCAGAATTTTAGTCTGTTTATTTTTAAATCCACAAGCTTCCTGTTGTCTCACAGTCCTCAGGTTTCTTAGGGTCTCAAGATGCTTTAAGATTGAAGCTGTACTTCAACTTTCCAAGCATCACCCTAATTTAGCATCATTCACAAATTTGCTGAGGGCACATTCTGTTCAGTTCTCTCACCCAAGTCACTAATGAATCAAATAGTACAAGAATCAACCCTTTAAGAATCCCACTTATTACTGTCTGCTAAGTAGACAACCTATTGATTACTACCCTTTCAGTCCGGTAGTCCAGCCAATTTTCAGTCCACTTAATATCCAGCCCATGCTTCCTCAGCTTACTGTTGACAAAAATATGGGAAGAGGTATCATAAGCCTTAATAAAGTCCTAGTTACAACATATCACCTATTTCCCCCTTACTCGCATTGCCCTAGAAAGCAAGACAATGCCTAGGTTAGCCAGATATTGATTGCACTTAAGAAATCTGTGTTGGCTCTTTCCAATTACCCTCTTGCTCTTCACATGTCCAGAAACAGGTGCCAAGCAGATGCATGCCATCTTTCTGGGGACTGACACTGACCTGACACAGCCTATAGATCCCTCCATCCTTCTCCTTATCTTTCTTAAACACTGGTATAGTGTTAGCTTCCTCCTAGTTCTCAGGACTTTCCTCAATTGCCATGTAATTTTTTTCTCAGATGATAGCTATCTTGCAGTCATATCACCTGAAAGCGCTCTTGTCAATCTTGGCATAGAGTCCTAAGAAGCTGAATACATCCACTTTCTCGAAATAGTCCCCCCCAAAGTGTGGGTCTTCCATGTTTTATTCTCTTGTCTGGAAACAGTTAAAAACCTGAGAAATTCCTGTCTTTTTTTTGTGTTATCCATCATTAAATTGCTTCCAGTGTTCATCTCTGGACATACATTTCCCTGGGTTTCCTTTTGCTACTCACCTAGTTGTAGAATTCTTTCCTTTACAGAACTTTTACTTTATGCCCCAAAATTCAGCTCCAAATAGCCTTTAGTCTTCTTGATTTTATCAGTCCACCTTCTCCAGAAACAACTTAGAAATTAAAGTTAGCATATGAAGCACACTACAGCAGAATTGCACTCAACTTCTAGATCAGCATGTATGTAAAGTTAGACATCGTAATCTGTATTTTCTGAAAGAGAATAGTCAAGGTGAATAGGTGTAGGCTTGTTAATCACTGTCACAAAGCATTGCACACTGAAACTTTCATCCCATAGGGAATGTGTATGCCAAAGTTCTGAAAAGTATCTGGAAGCTTTGTAGAAAACAACAACAACAACAAAAACCTGATGAGTTTTTCCTTACTATAAAATAATTGATGCACCATTAAAGAAAAAAGAATACAGCTGGTGTTGATCTTATTAATTCACTTATTAAAATGAATGGGACTGAATTAATTTGTTTCATGCTATGCTCTTCAGTAATGAGCAGAAGCATTTTGAAAATAGTGCAGTATTTATATATATCTAAACCAAATATTGAACTTACAGAAAAGAAAAAAGCAATGCTACAGCACAACTTCAAGGATACACTGTCTCCATAATTTAATGACTCTTTCAAGCACATACTGAGAAAAGAGAGGCTAAGAATAAACATAGCCAACTAAGAAGGAATGTGTCAACAATATTCAAATTAAAAAGAATTATTTTAATTTCAGTAACTGCTGCTGCTTTGTCAACATTAATCCAATCCTTTCAAATGTTACCCTGAAGCTTCACAGTTTTCTTAAGTCAGCCCATTCATCCCTAGCTTACTGATGAGAAGTAAAACCTCTATCCACAGTTCTCCCTTTTGAGGTAAAGCAGCTTAGTGATCATAAAAAAAAAAAAAAAAGAAAGAAAGAAAGAAAAAAAAAAGGCAGCAACAGACACACACACTGAAACCTTAGTCTGACAAAATAGGAAGATGCAAATTAATGTGCTTTCGAGATACTTTCCTTCTCTGTATGCAGATGCACTGACATACCAAAGGAGCCACTTCCTGTCATCATACATGCACAAACCATGCAAACAGTGCCATTATTGCAATAATATTCAAGTATATTACTAATGCAAGATCCAATAAACCTTTTTTTTTTTTTTTCCCAAAAAATATATATTTTTTTAATATTGAGCCACAAAAAGAGTAACTCCATTTATGATATGATGTCTTCATATCAGGGAAGGCTTGTAATGACAAGTATATGCTATTAGAACAACCTAATGGTGAAAAAAAAAAAAAAATACAAGGTCAAGCATCCAGGTGCACAAGTCAGACCAGCAGAAAAGCTTGCATGTCTTTTTCCTTTAATAGTTGGTCTCAAAAGCTATATTACCTATGTCTGTAAATCTTGCATTATAACTACATACTAACAGCCTATCTTGTCAAAGAAAAGGCAACAAAAAATTCTCAAGGGACAATTATGTATCATTCCAATGTACAGAAAGAAATCGTAAAATAATTCCTTGCAAGACCACAGATGAGCTGAGAGGCAGCAGATATAGTTGTCAATGCAAGAAAATCAGGAACTAAATTGTGGTGAGAAAAAAAGAGAAGGGTAAGCTCCACTTGAATCTTATTATGGTTGAAAAGGGGAAGGGAACACATCAATTTCTGTTCAGATGAAATTGAAGAAAACCAGACAGACTCCTCTTAATCCATTTGTTCCCAGTGCATTCGGGAAAACATGACTAGATATGATCTTCAGAAACCAGCAAAACATATCAAAAAAAGTGACAGTGATAATTCTCTTTCTCTCATACTCTCTCTTAAACAATCTAGCAAAATGTTAAGTATTGGATAATTTCTCATGCCATGTAAGGGAATACAGCTGCACATTACCTACATCCCACTCTGCCAGAAAGTATTTTTCATTTGTATATATACTTACAGACTCACGGAATAAACTGTAGTTCATTTTCTGAAGGTGAATGACTAATGGACTTATCACCAGCCTCCAAATACTCACCTGCTACTAAAGAAATAATTGTACTAATTTGTACTAATTTGTACTAATTAGCTCTTCTGCATTTACACTGGCATTGCTGTGGCATATGCTATCAATGAATTCATATTTCTGTGTCTGAGAGTGCATCTGCTGTGTTAAAGTACAGCACAAGTAGCAGTGCCAATTCAGTACCAGCAAACAGGCACCATGTCAAACCTCACTCCGTGGCTATCAAATTTATTACAGACAACTGTCTTTTTCCTATAGTCCACCATTCAGCCTCAGCATGAAAAACCTCCAAAGAAGATGTTGGTGCTGCAAATAAACTGTGGGATGCTTACAAATCTTTATAGACTGCAGTGGGGAAAAGTCACAGTTATGTACACCGTTTATGATGCTTTTCAAACCCAATACGCATCACTGCGGTACATCCAGTCCCTCTTCCAGAAACAGAAGTACTTACTAGTGTTATACCTGGTTTTGCAATGCATTTGTGCACATAAAAAAGAGCATGATGAGCCTACATTATTAATTTAATCAGAAGAATTTAGGCATGATTTAAGTAAGGTTTCAGAAGGTTCAGGTTTCATTCTCACAGGAGAATGTGAAAGCAGGAATCAGAAGCTGGTTATTTTATATGTGTAGCAGCATACATAGCAGTGAAAGGCTTCAGAGAGAAAGGTGCCTGTTCACCAGTGCTACACCTAAATCCCTTCCTGCAGTTGTGCAAACTATCACAGTTTTTTTTCCATGACTGACAGCCTTCTGCCAGTATAACAGTACCTTGGAGCTGTACCAGAAGGTCACCTTAAACTACAGCAGGAACACAGGGTGTTTGGTTGGTCTCTGCAACAATTTGTTGTAAACAAAGCAACAAACAACGTAATTGAAATAAACATGTATTTTCACAGCACACACTACTGAGAACGTGTAGAAAGAGGAACACCATCCTCTGTTTTCTGTGATCTGAAGCAAAGTGAACAGCATAAACTGTGCTGGAGCAGGTTCTCGTACAGAAGCGTTGTTCTGTGAAATAAAAACAGAAGTTTGAAAAAATAGTTTGACTGGTCCATTTTTATCCCCTGCAAACAAAACAAGTATTCCCATGTTAATTCAGAATGATTCAATTCTAGAATGCCAAAGTTTCAAATATTTCAATACATTAAAAACTGTTATGCTACCGGTTGACAAAAGAAAGAGATAAAACTTCCATTTTATCAAACCTATTATGAACCTGAGAATTTTCAAGTGAATCTGCTGAGTTGCTATGAAGAACCAGGCCCATTTATAGCATCAGATGCAGTTACCCTCAAGTGCTCTGTCAACAAAAGCTTCAAATAATGACCTACACTGACAATGAAGTGAACAAAGATGGGTGTAACTACATACAGGAGAGACAGTATTTAAAGAAAAAAAAAATCTACTTTGAGGAAGGAAAACATTCCTTTCCATGGGAACAGTTGTAACACCTGAAGCACGAATATATACTTCAGTAAATATACATTAAAAACATAAATAGGATTTTACTGAGACATATTGCTGTGCTGGAATCAGATGGATGGCAAAAGCGGGGTATTTACCAGTTTCAAGACAGCATTCGGAAGTATAACTATGTACAACAGAACTATGAAGACTATGAAATACGTTGAAGTGAATGGATAAAGTCAGGATTTCCCCCCCCCCCCTTTATTTTTTTTTATTTTTTTTTATTTTTTTTTTTTACCAGGGAAAAAATGCATTGAAAAATGCTTATCAATGTGAACAAAAATTAAGAGACTCCCTAGATGTAGAGGCTGGTAATTGTATATAAAAGTCCTGATTAAAATCCTAATTACACAGCCAGAAATGTAATTGCAGTGTTGCTGTCTGTTGGGGTGGATGGATACTTGTGACCAAGGGATAACACTGCAACATGAGTTGCAGAGGCTACTGTGATGAAATACCACGTTAACCAGCATGATGCTATTCTGGAGGGTGCTGGACAGCTGAGGAAGTGAGGCTCATTGCAGACAGGTATCAGCTATACATACGTGGAACTGTGAAAAATGCAGGGGAAAAAAAAAAAAAAAAAAAAAAAGTCTTATGAGGATTCAAGGAGAGCCAAGTATGGAAACTGAACACAGATGAAACCTGAGAAGCACAGCTCACATTTTGAAACAACCAAGCAGCTACTCAATGTGTGACAACCCAGACTAAAGAAATTGAGAGAATACTAATGGAAATAGAAATACTACTTTGTATGCTGTCAAGTAGATAACCAGTGGCAGTTTTTCACTGACAGAAGTTGCTGTCACAGGATATTATTACCCACAAAGGTAAATTTCTGCAAATAAGAAAGAAAGATTTTGTACCACTATAGGTAAGATAAGGGGACAAAGGGCTGGGAATGATCAGAGAATTCCCTCCCCACACTCCTCCCACAAATCCCAATCCATAGCAAAGGAGTGCTCTGAAGCGATAACTAGAGGCTACATGGTCTTAAGGCCCTGGGGGAATAATGAAGTGATTGATCACAACCATTGAAAATGAAGATAAACGCACCTCAAAGCTGAAGCAAACACAGAGGTGGGTGCCTTTGTTTTAGACAAATCCACTATACCAGCAAAGTATTGCAACTGTTTGCACAACTGCTTGTCCCTGATGCACAGAAACAAACCAATGCAAAACCATAGCAATGCAGAACTGGGTGTTTAGCACAGTTAGATGCTTTGCTGTAGAGCCCAGCCATCCCCTCAGCAAGTGACTTTGCCTGCTGTGATTCCACCTACAGTTAGTGGCTGATGAAGCAGCAATGCAAGAGCACAAAGAGGAGGCAGGCCAGCAGAGCTGAGCCCACCCCACCTGCCCCAGGAACCTCACTGCCCAGCGGCTGCTGGCCTCACACAGCAGCTCACCCTGGGGCTCAGAGGGAGGGATGTGTGCCCCACTGCTGAGCTTGCTGGGCAGCTTCATATGAACAATGTTAACAAAATGGTTCAGCGTGGCACCAAGCTCGCAAGAGCTCAGGACTGATCCTTGTCAGGCTTTCTCTGTCTGAACTTTGCTTGGCCTGCCTGCAGCTTTGTTTTACTTGGTTTAGCTGTAGCTGCAATTTTTGTAATTGAGCAAGTGCCTATGGCTAATTTGTTATGATCATAGTTTATATAGATCGCAGTATTAAGCAGTTCTGTGTACATCAAGGTATTTAATGCCACTGCAATGATGAGAGACAGGCCTGATGCGATAGCAGTGACCTCAGAAGTGAAGGAAAAAGAAAAAAAAAATAGTGTAGCGCAGGCACAAAGGGATAACAGGTGGGGCACTGGTTTGGCATTGGAGACCTTATGGCTATAACAACATGACCGGACCAGTACTGCGAGCATGTATGTGGCTAAGCTTTACACAAGGTACCAAAATCAAACAACAACAAGCAAAGGGCTCTGAAAAGAGCTATGAGCTTCAGCTGCTTCAAAACAATGTACTCCTTCCTGATGTCTGTTGGTGCTCAGCATCATGGTGGCAAGCATATTCTAGATAACAAGGTTCATATTTATATTGTTATCTGAACTGTAATTGCTATACTCCAATAAGTGTAACTCCTAATTAAATTGTAATTGGAGTGCACTGCTGTGTCACTGCACTAAATCAAAATCCTCTGCAACTTCAAGTAATTTCAAATTAATTGAGCTTGATATTATGTTAAACCCTCCACATGTGGAATATCCAAAGGAATGTGGTCAGAGAGTATTGCTTATGACAAGGTCTCAACACCAACAAAAAAGATATCCCAGAAGACAGGTTTCCGCATTTAAGTATGCATAATCTCATCTCATTTCATCTATCCCTTAAATAAAAAATAAATAGAACTTCCAGCAAAGTCTTTAAAAAATAAAAACAGTAGAAGAATACCTGCCCTGGGCCTTAGAATTTGGATTTGCTGTTTGCACAAAAGAGGAAAATATATGTACAAAGAGTATCAAGAAACCCATGCAAAACCAGTGTGGCTCCACTGTTACACACTACAGGTTATACAAGTAAAACCTCCCTCTGAAAAAAAGTGAGACACCTTCCACCAAAACTGCAATTTAAACTTGAGAGAGAGAATTTATGAATTAAGAACTTTTAAAAGCTGTGAAGATTCTTAGCAAAGGTTAAAGTCTTTTGCTGGTCTCTTATCCCTTCACAATGGAAATGTTCTGATCAGAGGCAACTGTAGAATAAGTTTCTGTCACCAGAAATTTCAGAGATACACTTCATCTTCACTACAAAGGAAGGAAAAAAAAATAAATGCATTCTACACATTGTTAAAAATAGTTTATCATGTGATTCTAAACTGTTTTAATATTATCATAACTACATAAGTAAAAGACAAGGTTAAAACATATTTGGGTAGTAATGCACCTTAACTCTCAAGTGTAGGTTTATTTTACATTTAAATTTAGCATAGTATTTTCTAGGTTCCAGTTTTTATCATTTGGGGATAAACAGAATTGTAACATATTTTATCAAAGCGTAATATGCATAGTGTTCACCTACCCATTAAAGTGGATTTTTCTTAGAATAAGAAAGATTTAAATTACCCACAGAAAGATGGAGTTCCATTTAGCAGTAAATGCATCAAGAAAATGCCATCATGTGACAAAACACACAGAAACAGATGGGAAAGCACAATGGAAGTATTCAAGCTTTTAAAATGACATAAAAGGAATAAAAAATAAAAAAATAAAACAATGATGAAAGTTAAATCCCCTTCAAAAATTCTTTTCAAATCTGAAGTTGTAAAAGTAAGCTGCCTGAAAAGTACTAGCAAGGGAAGTTAAAGGAGAAGGGTCACTACAGGACCCAGAGAGTGCTTTTACTGTTTTTCCTTCGTTTCCAGAGAAGACACAAGAAATTAAAACAATCACTAACTGAAGTGTTCCCAGTTAGTCTTTTAACAGCACTTTCTTTTCTCTGTAGAAGAGAAAAAAGGGAAACAGATGGTGGCAGAGAGAGATGGGTTTTATGGTCTTATCTAGCCCTATGGAAGGTCCTTCTCATCCTTGCCTTCCCCAGCAGATACCAGGAGCCGTCTTTGAAAGCCAGGAGCCTTACAAACTTATTTTCATGCAAATAAAAACTGATGTAGAATGATTTAGCTTAATAAGCATAGAAGGAGAAAAATACTAAAACCAGATAAATCAGAGGAACATCAAATATACAGAAGCATGACTTTGACAATTTTCAGATAAGGAAGTGGGGCAAAGGTGGGGAAGGCACACCCAAATCTCCTGCTACCCTGCACATTTTGCATATTTAAACAGAGATGTTACATTAGACTTTCTGAAGCATTCTAAACACTGCAAAAAGAAGTTAACCCATAGTTTGAAGAATATTTTTACAGCAGCCTTGCTAAAAAGCCCAGCTCTTGAAAAGAAATAGGCAAACTGATCCAGTCACTATTCCCCCCTCAAAAAAAACCCCAAAAACAAAACAACAACAACAACAACAAAAAACCTTCCTTATCACAAAGCTGCCTTCTAGTCTTTTTGAAGAGTTGTTTTCAAGTAATTCAGCTCCCCAGCAGCATTCTCCTCATGGCTGCATAAATCCACATGCTTCGTTCAGCACAAGTTCAGTAGCCACTCCTGAACATTTCAAGTTCAGTTGGGTCTTCACATTTACTTCAAGGTAAGATTGAGAATCTATGCTACTAGCATGGTTAAAATACTTGAGCTTAGATGTGAAAATATTTTAGATTAAAAAAAAAAGAAAAAAAAAAAAGCCCCAATGAATGATATCAGAGAGAAAGTTAAAATGTTACAAATGTAATATATTAAAATTCCAATTCAGAACTCATTATTATATTGCTTTCTTATGGTATTTTTATTCTAAGTTTGAAATCCTTCTACTAATGACAAGAAATGAGTTGAGGCAGAAGTACTTGTGGATCAGAAAAAGTGTGTTCAAATCCTGGCTGCATGATAACAAAGAATATTTTGCCTTTACAATGCCCTTTAATAGTGTTTTAAATTAACATTAGACTGAGCTGTCACTAAGTGGTATTTTACCCAGCTTCTCTGAAATTACTATTTTTGAATTACTATTTTTTCAACACTACTTTAAGTTAAAATAGCATAATATTTAACTAATTTTATTCTCCTAATTGGCGTTTTCTTCTTTCTCCTCAAAGATGGTCTTGCTGGGAGGTTATATTCTCTCAATGTCCTTCATTACACTAAACCTTCAGAGAAGCCTTTCCACTCCTAGCTCATCTCCAAAAATCTGCAAAATAGGTGTTTTGGATTATCACCCCATCACTTTTTCAGTAAAGTAATTTTTAGTTTCTTTATACTCCATTGTGTACAGATTCTGTGTCTTTGGATGCCTTACAAAATATAGGCTTCTGAAAAGGAATTACTTGTTTAGCTCTTTACTCTTGTAACACTGCCATTTTCTGAGAAGCACAACATGAATACACCCATGGCTGCTCCACAGAGCTCTATGAAAACAGAACCAAATTAAATCAAGAACTCAAGAATCCAATAGAGCAGCGCATAAAGTATATCAAATGATTTTCTTCTTCACCAGCCACTGTGATGCCTCTCTTCAAAACTTCTGCACTCGACCCCAGTAAAGAGAATCGCACATCTCAAAAGCCATGCCATGAATTTGAGGATGTATCTAGGAAGAAGTAGCTGTACTCACACAGCCTCAAATTTCAATAGTAAATTGGTCCTTCCAGCACCTTAGAAAAATAGTGTCTGCTGTATATATACTTGTGATATACAAAACATATACAGTCAAGTTCCTGTTATACTGTATTAACATCTAAAGTCAATATATTAATGAAAAGTAAAGATAGCAAAAAGGGAGAGAAATATCTCTGAAATATTTTAAAACTCCATTGGAAACAAGTGAGTTCTATAACTAAGAAAGTGAATACATTGGCATGCTACTGAGAGAGATGGTGAAAGAAATATATAAATTGAATATAATTAGCCTGGGTCTGAAATAGAGCTGCCAAAACTTGTAAAGGCAAAGATGGAGTCTGATGTTTGAGGGCAAGAAAGACACGAATATATCACAATTGAACCCATTTAGAAAAGCTACAGAATACTTCAGGTTATTACACTAATTATTGGTTCTTATAATGAGATTTTATTTTGGTGATTATGCATTGCAATATGGCATTCAGTTTAATAGGATAAACAGCTGCAAAAGTCATTCTGTGATCAGATTTGCAGCTCAGTACTTGGATGACTGTATGAAATGAAGTGACCTGCTGGTCAGACTAAATGATTTCTTAACAATCTTTTGACCTTAAATCCTTAGAAAAAATAGTCTGAATTCAGCCATTCACTGAAATTCATGATTTTGTTCTGAAACTTCTTGCATGATATAGAGACATGGCATAAACAATCTGGCAGAACCAAGAAAAGAAATGAAATCTTTCAACTTTCAGAGCCATTTTCTATTTGCAGTTTTACTTACATATATAAAATGTACATAACACATATAACCATTTCCAAAAAGTATTAATACCTAATAAACAAGTTCACTTAAGTCATATCTATTATCTTCATTTAATACTGACATGCTTTGCAATGCTAAGTTGTTATTGCCTTTTATTTGGTTTTAGGCCAGTTTCAGCCTGAATTTCTTGACAAACATGTAGTTTACTAATGATAACATTGGTAAATATTTTAAAGTATCAGAAGTTACTTTAGAAAAAAAATCTAAGTTACAAAGCTGGAAGAGGTTTAACCCTAGAGATCACTCTTTCATCCTTCTTTTAATAAAAAAGTCGTCAGTAACCATTGCAAAGCCAGAGACATCAGTTTTCTCTGAAATCAGCAATATGATTTAAAGAACATATTAATCAATCATTTATTTTAATGGTGTGAGAAACATTCCAACATTGTAAGAGTGTAAGCTGTTTTTGGAAGGGGAAGGGAAGACAAACATCTGAAAAGAAAATATTTTGATTTGAAATAGGTAGATTTCAAAGTAATCAAAAAAAAAAAAAAAGATCAAATATTACACTTTATGTACTTTATTACACTTTATGTACTTTATGTAAAGTTGTTCTTTACATAAGCTTTCTGAAAGGTAAACGAGCTGTTCTCTGGAAGAGGTTACTACTAAGATGGTGAAAGAAACTAAACATGGGTCACAAAAACAAACAAACAAAAAAAACAACAAACAATGCAAATATATGATACTATTTCTGCACTGAGTGTAGCTGTCATTTCTTCAAAAGCTCTCATGCTCTTAGGAAACTGTTTTATCTCATGTTCTCCAAGCATGTTCACCAAAAAAAAAAAAAAAAAAAGGAAAAAAAGAAAATAAAAAGAAAATCTGCCATAACAAGCCTCTACTAGGTCACTGTCACTACACAGCTTCCAAGAGAGATGTTTCTCTACACCAGGAAGTAAAGTACTGTCAACCACAGACTTCCAGGAAAAGCATTAGCTTTACTACAAATTTACTCAAAAGGTTTTCCAGCAGCTATTTCTACATTCAAAACAGCACTAGGGACAGCTCTCTTCCCGCAAACCTTTTATCACCAAGTGGGGTCAAAAGTCTCTTGCACAGATGAAAATTCCCAGCCAGAAACATACCACACTTTTTGTAAAAGAAAAAAATTTTTCTAGTTGCATCTATCATATATGTTCTCAGAAATCATAAAGTCACATCTCATTTTGTTGAAGAATTGTTCTTGTATTTACAGATATAAAAGCAGATGACAATGCAGAAAAAAAAAATGTTTTCTATAGCCTGTGAAACATTTTGCCAAATGTGTTTGCCACTATATCATAATAAAGAATAAGTCTTTCTTCATACAGATACTTGACCACAATTTATCCAGCATGGAAAACTGAAATTGTCTAGTGATTTTAAGAGTTCTTGATGCTTTCTCCTTAAAAGACAGTATTCTGACAAAAAACAAACAAACAAAAAAACAAACAAACAAACAAAAAAAAACAAAACAAAACACTTTTACATATGTTCTTAACCCACAAAAGTTCTTATCTATGGGGACAGCTTGAAAACACCTAAGCTAAAGTTCACTGTGATGATGATCATCTTGTGATTTCTTAAAAATATGGTGTATTATTCTGACCTCACCTTCAGCAGTGCCTGTTGACTTTTTAAAACTTAGAAACATGGGAAAAAACCTGGGTTCATACTGTTTATCCATCACTTCTTTTCAATTGTTTCTTAAAAGTCTGAAACTTGAATGTCATTCAGTGTGCTAGTCCAGGCTTAAAACACAAAAGTGCCTTATATGTCAAAGCAACGAGCACAGCGAAACTTCAGATTTTCCAAATTAAGTATTTGTTTCACATAGGAAATTTAAGTAAAGCAAATATAGCACCTATGACATATTCTCTGTGCCTTCTTTTACATATCCTGCCTTCTTCAAAGAAGCAACCATTACAGTCATCAATATCAAAAATCCCACAGTTTACTCTGTTGCAGTCACTCAAAAACACCTAGATATTTCATGAGAAATAACATATGAAGTTGCCACAAGTGTTTCAAGATGATTTTAAAAAGTAATGTAACTTTTTAAAATTAAGAATCAGCACAGACAAGAAAATGTTCTGTATTTGATTTATCCAAACATAAAAGTTATGAACTCAATATTCTTTTTCTTTACTAGCAACACTTTTGAAAAATTGCCTGTGTTTGTATTTCTAAATCTTGAGGTTTATTTTTGGCTACAGTCAAAATCAAAGCAAAATCACATACCAGTCAGTCAAGTCATTCATTCATTCTTCCAAAAAACAAGGGATAGCCATCTGAACAGACAGAGACTTAATCTACTCTCCTAATGTTGAATTAACACAATGCATTTCATCTGCCTGCAGCATGGGAATGGTGGCCTAGGATTCCTCCAATGAAACACTAACTAATGGAAGCCTGTCAAAACATACACTATTATGGAAAACAAACAAACAAACAAACAGTTTGCTCTTTCTAAACCTTTACTACAACATAGAAAGATAATATTGGAGTAACATGGCTTCCCAGTACTGTGGCTGAATGTAGAAGCATGTCAAACTGACTTTGCTGAAGTAACCATATACTCTGAGGAATGCATTAACATCCCTGAATAAATCAGGCTCATTTTTGAGCTTAGTATATACAATCTTCCAGCTTCAGGACAGATCGCCTATCAAGAAGGAAGTTCACTTAAAAGAACACCTGTCAAATTGGTATACCCTGTACCACAATGATTCAATAGATTATCTTATTAGTCAGCAGTACCTTAGGTTAGCTGTCTAGGCTGTTCTTAGTGGTAAGAGAGTGCAGAATTCCTTTCCTGCAGGCTCCTTTTTGCTCTGGTTCACAGGAATCAGAAATAACCTTTATATATATATATATATATATATTTCCAATTAAAATCCTTTTTGGACAGTGGATTCAGTGACAATTCCCTCTACTACTCACTGATTTATTGTTTTGTTTGTTGGTTGTTCAGTTGCAAAATACATGACTAGGCATAATCTAGCAACATCATCACAAAACTCATCAACAGAAAAATACTTCTCACTATTCCATTCTGTGTTTCACATTCCAACAGACAAATACACTATCTTCTACCCATGTAACTTCCATGTATGTTCTTTCAACATCAGAAAGTCAATAGCCAAGACAGATACTTTTCTTAGTAATAACATAGTACCACACGCTGGTCTTAAATGGTTTTAAAACACAATCACATGCACAGGTAACAATACTGCCCTGGAAGAAAACATGCATTAAAACATTTAAACCATGGTAAACCCAATACAACAGTATGCCATAAATCCTAAGACAAAACTCCACTTTACAACCATTCTTCCTTGCACTTGCCTTTAAAACAAAAAGCAGAAAATATGAATAACTTCTAACACCTGAAAGATATACTTAATATGTATCAAACAGAAAAAAATAAGAGCGAGGTCACTTCTTTTTTTTTTTTTTTTTTTGGTAGGTCAATGACTGGAATGGTGTTAGATATCATAAAGTGAATTCATGTATTAATTTCACTCAAGTAGCAGTGAATGTCTTAGGCAGGTAAGTTCACTACTTCATAATGCAAGGAACAATTTAGCAAGAGAAAGATGACTAAAAGCGACCATCCTATGTCTCTTGAGGATATCTGCTTCTGCTGAGGCAAATGACGTAGTAGTGGGGATCAGGTGTTTTCACGAACTAGAATACTAACCATCTTCTCATGTACAAAGAGACATTAAGCAAAATTGGAGGCAATCAGCCCACCAAAATTGACATAAAAATGTCCAAACCCTTCTTTCTAGAATCATACAGAGTGTCACGCAAAAGGCCTTTTCTTCAAAGATTTCTACTAGTTTTGGTTTTAACCTTCTAAGGCCAAAAGCCTTAGAAGGTTAAAACAATTTTGCCCTCATCTTATGCCAAGTTGCGCATACAATAAAAACATTAGCAAGCATATTTGAAATTTAATAAACTTCATAATTGTTAATTTTTTACCTAAAAAGTCTGGAATAACACTTATTCAAGCTACTTGTTTGTTGGTAGTTCTTATACGCCATGCCTACACACTGGAATTCCACATCCAGACTGCCAACAAGAAAAGCAGACCTCTTTCAAAAGAAACGTTCACAACGAGTAAATGTGCAGAATAAAATGAACAGTTCAGTGATATTGCATCTATCATAGGACAGTACATGGAAGCATACTGATATGAAGAAATATTTCACATTCTTTTCAATTTCTATTTGCTAATTAAATTATTCATGTACCACATATGGAACCTTGGTAAAACCATTAAATCATATTATTATCTTATAGAATGCAGACGCAGCACTTGCATACCTGTTCTTTAACTGAAGCTAGAATGGCAGAGGTTGTCTCAGTTTCCGAGCCATCGCCATTAGATGTGTTCAACACAGGACTAAGGGAACTTGTCTTATCAGAAGACGAGGGCTGGTCTGGCACAGGCATAGCTCCTGCAATTGATGGAAAAACAAAATAATTTTTTTTGTTATAAGAAAGCCAATATACATAAATATAAAAAATCACATGCACATAAGAATAATAATACTAATTTAAGGGAAAATGTAGAACATACATGCATCTGTTTTATAATACAGACATAATTTATAACTTATTTTAAACTATGAATACATTTAGAAAGTGGTTTCAAACCAAAATATTAAAAGATCTTCTAGCCTTACTCTTAAATATTCATGACAATACATTTGGAGAGTATTCAGATCATTTAGATCTGTGATTTTTGTGTAGTATTCCAGTGGCAGTATCCAACACAAAATTACCATACCATGAAAGTAATGAATCATGAAGTGCTTTGCAAACCAACAAAAGATATAAGAGAAATATAAAACTTCTAGTGTTACTAGAACTTCCTAAATTGAATGACTATTTCATAGGCCTAAGGCGACTGTACCTTCATTCTAGTCTAAAAGGTGTTTTGACAATATTTTTTTATATTTTATTATATTTTTGACAGTATTTTATCAAAGTATTTTTGAAAAAAAAAAAAAAAAAAGCACACCAGTTCTTAAGCCATTTTAAGACCTGTTACAAGAAAAAAAAAAGAAGAAAAAAAGAAGAAAAAAAAAGAATGATTGTGGTGACTGTGGAAAGATATATCTTTCTGAAGACTAAGCTACAGAGTAGTACCACTAGTTAAATACCACTACAGGCACACTTCAGTAGCGTGCCACTTCCCAGAACTACATGAGCAGAGAAGTAGCATGCATCTTTACGCACAAGCAAGTTAGGACAAGATCAGACCCATGTGGGAGATGGACAGAATTATTTTGTGGAACAAAACCGGTCCGCAGTCTGCCAGCTGGATGGCTTTCCTTAAGAGCAGCAAGGAAATTCCCAGGGATGTCATCAGCAGGATAATACGTGCACAGAAATCATCATTCACATCAATGGCAAATCTCCTGCTTTTGCTCCACCCTGCTGTTCAAAGCCCATGTTTCTATAAAATATAACTTTTTTTTTTTTTTTTTTTTTTTCTCTTAAGCAAAATCTCTGGCTAGATTATAGTTTACATATTGAAGCACAAGGTTATATATCAGAAGACATTTTTAAATAAAGCAGAAGACATTTTTAAATAAAAATAAATATTAAAAAATATTTAAATTAAATATTTCTGTATGACTCTCTTTTTGTAAGCAAATCAACTAAAGTGGTAAATACTGATTTTTTAGCTTTGGTAACTTCATTGCTTTTGATAACTTCATATATAAGTAGGGTTTTTGGGGAGGGAGAGGGTGTATGAATGTGTGCACATGCATATGTGCATGCTCAAGGGAGGGACTGCTGCAAGGGTGAGCCCTGTAGGAGGAGCTCACCCATCACCTCACCTAAGGGACCGAGTCTAACAGGTACCACTGAGACAGGACATCAGGGTGGGTGGAAGAGAGGTGTATTCTCCACATTTTCATTTAACCAGTTGTCTTCTCTGTTTCTCAATACCAGAATCAATAATTTGAAGTTTATGTTAATTGGCAATATACCTAATTAAGAAAAATTCCTGGACTCAGGACAGGTTATGGCCTGTGACACACTCCAAGAACAATGTAAAATGAGGCTGACAAAGGATTGGTAGTTTTCTACTGCTGTTAGATTTTCAGGAAGGTGGGGGAAAATGATCCTGCATGAGTTGCTGGAAAATATTTACCTGCAACACAAAATACTTGCCTCGCACAAGCACTCCAAAATATTTAAAGTTTATGTGTGAGAGGCAGCAAGGATCAATGGGGAAGCTTCTCTGTGACCTTAAAAGACGCCACTGATAAGACAACAGCCGTTTGTGCTCAGAATGATTACATCAGTGTGATACAGTGTGTTTCTATCCTGAACTTTTTTTTTCGGAACCATATTCAACATTTTTTTTTTTTTAATTTTATTTTTCAGGCAGATTATTTTTATAAACACTTTGTTTCCACTGAAGAACGCTGTATATTGCTAAAGCAGTTTTTGAAATTTTGCAAAAATCAATGTAAGTGGGAAAAAATCTGGTAACACAACCAACTGTTGCAATAAACTGTAAGTATGGCTTATTTCAACAATCAAATAGGCTCAACATCTGGACTGAATAGTAGCTAATATACAGCCATTTCATGTTTCCAGGATTTCTGTTTTTGTTTCATTTTGTTTGTTTTTATTTGGAGCTTGAAAAATGATTAAAAACAAAAAGACATGTCCTGTTTAGCTAGAAACAGAAATCATAAGCAATGTGTCTGATGTTAAAAGTAATGTGTTGTGCACCCATTAAAACACTTCTTTTGGACAAAACATAATTTTTAATTTCTATGTCATTAGTTCAGTTTATTACTACAGGTATTTGAGATGGAAAGATTGCAACAAATTGCATTTAATTAGATAATGACAATTAATCTTCAGCAAGACTTTAACTGGCTGAGGCTTTAATATTATGTGTTTCAGCATTTTTGTATTACACAAATTTATTAGAGAAACACTGTGCAGAAAGAAAACAGAATCTGTTTTCAAAAGTAACTGAGAAGCTACTGTACTAAAGATAGTTATGTTAAAAAAATTCATACAAAAATCAGCAGCAATAGCATTGCTCAACACTTGACGGAGCATGCATTTGCATTAGTCCACCTCATCAGTTTAGGTACATATTTTTATTCAGCTTGGTCTTCAGTATAAGAAATTGGACATTCTTTGATCTTAATGGGACTTAAAATTGACAGTACTGAAGAATTACAGCAAATACAGCTGAAAAGGACCTCCAAGTTCCCTAGCCCACTGCTAAACCTCCTCAACACTGTATATTTTTTTTCTGCCCAAGTAATCTTGAATATATAAAACACATAATCAGTCCTTCACAACATCCCTTGCTGAAGCCTCCCATGGCCTCCTCAGTCTGTCTCAGGTTTCCATCCACCTTTCTGACAGAAAGCTTGCTTTACTGTTTAATATGAGCTTTTCCTAGTACAACTTAAGTTACACGTTTCCTGTCATATGTATAATGGACACAGAAATTGAATTATTTCATCAGTCCTCTTCAAAAATCACTAGTATATGGGGTGACTATTGTACCCTTCCTTCTGCTCTGGGCCCTTTTCTTAGAAAACCCACCCCAATTATTTTCATCTTCCCTCACAAATTAGGTTTGATGATGATAAGCCTTTAACCGACATACAAGGGCACTCAGCAGTACAAACAAATGTAAAAATAGAGCAAGTAGAAGAAAAATAAGAATTAAGAAACCTAACAGAGTACACCATAGCTGAATAACCACAATGTAAAATAAATCTGATGTGTTTAATTTCCACAACAGCAGCACTATTTCATACCAGTGTCACAGAAAAACAAATGAGATTCTGTAAGTCAGAGCATATACATGCTCCTGAGAGAATCAAATTTAAATCTTGGATGATCATAGATAGATGAACAGGAAAAATACTACTAGCCTGTTGGGAACATACTGGAAGTCAGACATAAATAATTCATGTATTTCTGTACCTAATATCACTGCTGAAATTATACTTGGTGTTTGAGCACACACACACACAAACACACACACTCAAACACACAGAGAATTGTCTTTCTAAGATTATCTGAAAACTTCACCTCAGTTTTCATGGAGGGAAAGAAAAAAAAAATCTATACATCCAAATAAAAACATCTGATCCCCAGATATGGGCTGCAGGTACACAGGCAGCAGCAGGGGACTGAAGGGCCACTGTGTGAGGGGAGGCCAGGGCTGCCCCATGCCAGACCCAGCCTGTTCTGGCCAGCTCCAACGGACCCACCTGATCAAGGCTGGGTGAAGCGTATTCCGATTTTTGTCTTTCTCACCATCCTACTCTGTTTTTATTTGACAATGCATTAAATTTATTTTCTCCAAGTCAAGTCTGTTTTGCTTATGACAGTAATTGGTAGGAGCTCTCCACCATGGAGGTGACAACACTGGCTTTTGCATCTAATTTTCTGTTGAAGACGGGGAGTGAGACAGTGACTGGGTGGTGGCCTGGCTGCCACCCAAGATCAGCCCACCACACACCACATAATATTTTGACTTGAAAAAGAAAATTAGACAGTAAAATTGATTGAATTCCACAAGAAAAAAAGTCCTGCACCCAGGGAGGAACATGACCCTCAAAGGTCCCTTCCAGCCTTAAACATTCTGAGATTCCATGGTTATTTCTTATTTATTTATTGATCTTGTGACAGCATGGTTTCCTGGACTCAAGGAAACAATCTACAAGAATATAGCCTGCAATCAACAGCTAACATTGTGACCATCTCATGAGCTAATGACAGCTGTATAAAATGTCAGCAGGTTAATATCCCTGTTAAATCATTAAGTACAGTGATGGAGGGTATAAAAAAATAAAAATGGACTGAGCAAAATAAGAAATAGAAGTAAACAATAAAAACTATGGTAAAAGAGATAACCATCAAAAAGTAGCACCAAGCTATATAATTGAATTCCACTATATTTTCTGGAATACCAATAGAAAAATACTGCTCAGTGTGTAATTGAATCAGATAAACTCCCCAACTTACATAGATATATTGGTTACATTAACTCCCCCATCACAGTAACTTCAGCAACACTTCACTCTTCAGTATCTACCCACTACATTTCCATAACCTGTACCTAACTGCCAAGGAATCCATCTTCTTCAGGATAGCAACTGATTTCGACTTTTTTTCTAAATTACTTTTTCAAATTGAATAAAATCATCCAGCAGAGTTAAACAATCTTTCTAAAATCTACCTTCTACATACACTTGAAAACAGAGGTTTCAGTAACTTTTAAATACTTATTCAAACTAAGCACTAAATATAAATTTCAAAATTATTTTAATTATATCTCTTGTATTTCTTTTAAACATCTGTAACAGCTTTTTCCAGTGAGTTTTTAGGATTCTTCTGGGACATAGTTCTTGGGCTGGTAGTAGCCCTTTCTTGGTCACATGAAATTCTATTAAAAATAAATGAGGAGATGGTTTATGTATCTAAAGTCCTTCTTATGGATGTGTCATGGAAATTTTTAGCAATGTGGAAAAAAAAATGGAAACTTTTTTTTTATGATTAGGCTCCACAAATGCCCAGTAGCAATAGTAACATAAAATTTTGAACTGGAACATGAAAGATTGCAAGATCAGATTCCTTCTGTGACCCTTGGGATGACAATGGATGGTAGATGGTGGACACCCTTCCTCATAGAAGGGTTTCACACCTCAGAGGTTATACATCCAGCTTTGCTCACTCCAAGGTCAAATTGCAAAAGCCTGTTCAGGCTGAAGTCAGGCACAAAGTACACACATAGAGGTATATTTTATATGATAAACACACACTTAGGTAAAACAAAAAATATTTATTCTATTTATTAATGTTCATGGAAATGTTGATGTCAGATGTTATGGTTTCATTTGAAAGTTTAATCTTGTACATGCACTTTTATAGAAATTTTAATCATACCAGGCATGGATTTGCTAAATCGGCACCAGGCCTGATGGCCACAGACGGGTCCCAGCTGTCCCCAAGGGGAAAACGGATCCTGCCCCAGGAGCTGGCAGGGCTCATTGAGAGGTCTTTAAACTAGGTAAGAAGGGGGACGGGGATGAAATAAAGCTTGTTGGAGGTGTGCCAGGGGGAACAGTGGCTAGGCTGGGGGAGAAGGCAAAGGCTCAGCTGAAGTACATCTACACTAATGCACGCAGCATGGGCAGCAAGCAGGAGGAGCTGGAAGCCATTGTGCAGCACACGGGCTATGACCTGGTTGCCATCACGGAAATGTGGTGGGACCACTCTCATGACTGGAGCGCTGCCATGTCTGGCTATAGGCTCTTCAGAAGGGACAGGCAGCACGGAAGGGGTGGTGGAGTGGCTCTCTATATTAGAGAGTGTTTTGATGTCGTTGAACTTGAGGCTGGCAATGACAAGGTGGAGTCGCTATGGGTTAGGATCAGCGGAGAGGCCAACAAGGCAAGCATCCTGATGGGGGTCTGTTATAGACTGCCAAACCTGGATGAGGGGGTGAACGAGGAGTTCTACAGACAGCTGACAGAGGTTGCAAAATCATCAGCGCTTGTTCTTGTGGGGGACTTTAACTTCTCAGACATATCCTGGGAGCACAACACAGCCCAGAGAAAGCAGTCCAGGAGGTTTCTGGAGAGCGTGGAAGATAACTTCCTGACACAGCTGGTTGGCAAGCCTACCAGGGGAGGTGCCCTGCTAGACCTTCTGTTCACTAACAGAGAAGGGCTGGTGGGAGACGTGGTGGTCGGAGGCTGTCTTGGGCAGAGTGACCACAAAATGCTAGGGTTCTCGATACTTGGCGAAGTCAGGAAGGGGACCAGTAAAACCGCTGTCTTGGACTTCCGGAGGGCTGACTTTCAGCTGTTCAGGACACTGGTTGGCAGAGTCCCTTGGGAGGTGGTTCTGAAGGACAGAGGAGCCCAGGAAGGCTGGGCGCTCTTCAATAAAGAAATCTTAATGGCTCAGGAGCGGTCTGTTCCCACGTGCCCAAAGACGAGCCGGCGCGGAAGAAGACCGGCCTGGCTGAACAGAGAGTTGTGGCTCGAGCTTAGGAGAAAAACGAGGGTTTACAATCTTTGGAAAAGAGGGCGGGCCAGTCAAGGGGAGTACAAGGATGTTGTGAGGCTGTGCAGGGACAAAATTAGAAAAGCCAAAGCTCATCTGGCAGAAGAGCTGGCCAAGCCGCTTTCCATCATTTATCGGCAGTCCTGGCTATCAGGGGAGGTCCCACTTGACAGGCAGATTGCAAACGTGACACCCATCTACAAGAAGGGCCGGAGGGTAGACCTGGGGAACTATAGGCCTGTTAGTTTAACATCAGTGCCAGGGAAGCTCATGGAGCAGATTATCTTGGGCGTCATCATGTGGCACTTGCAGGGCAAGCAGGCGATCAGGCCTAGTCAGCATGGGTTTATGAAGGGCAGGTCCTGCTTGTCGAATCTGATCTCCTTCTATGACAAGGTGACACACTTAGTGGATGAGGGAAAGGCTGTGGATGTGGTCTACCTTGACTTCAGTAAGGCATTTGACACCGTTCCCTACAGCATTCTCCTCAGGAAGCTGGCTGCCCATGGCTTGGACTGGCGCACGCTTTGTTGGGTTAACAACTGGCTGGATGGCCGGGCCCAGAGAGTCTTAGTGAATGGAGTCAAATCCAGTTGGAGGCCAGTCACTAGTGGAGTCCCCCAGGGCTCGGTACTGGGACCAGTCCTCTTTAACATCTTCATCGATGATCTGGATGAGGGGATCGAGTGCACCCTCAGTAAGTTTGCAGACGACACCAAGTTAGGTGCGTGTGTCGACCTGCTCGAGGGTAGGAAGGCTCTGCAGGAAGATCTGGATAGGCTGGACCGATGGGCTGAGGCCAGCGGTATGAAGTTCAACAAGGCCAAGTGCTGGGTTCTGCACCTGGGGCACAACAACCCCAACAGAGCTACAGGCTGGGAGATGTGTGGATAGAAAGCTGCCTGTCAGAGAAGGACCTGGGTGTTTTGGTTGACAATCAGCTGAATATGAGCCAGCAGTGTGCTGAGGCAGCCAAGAAGGCTAACAGCATCCTGGCTTGCATAAGAAACAGCATGGCCAGCAGGTCCAGGGATATGATTGTCCCCCTGTACTTGGCTCTGCTGAGGCCGCACCTTGAGTACTGTGTTCAGTTTTGGGCCCCTCACTACAAGAAGGACATGGAGGTGCTTGAGCGAGTCCAGAGAAGGGCGACGAAACTGGTGAACGGTCTGGAGAACAAGTCTCAGGAGGAGCGGCTGAGGGAGCTGGGACTATTTAGCCTGGAGAAGAGGAGGCTCAGGGGCAACCTTATTGCACTCTACAGGTACCTGAAAGGAGGCTGTAGCAAGGTGGGGGTTGGTCTGTTCTCCCACGTGCCTGGTGACAGGATGAGGGGGAATGGGCTAAAGTTGCGCCAGGGGAGGTTTAGATTGGATATTAGGAAAAACTTCTTTACAGAAAGGGTTGTTAGGCACTGGAATAGGCTGCCCAGGGAAGTGGTTGAGTCACCATCCCTGGAGGTCTTTAAAAGACGTTTAGATGTAGAACTTGGGGATATCGTTTAGTGGAAGATTTGTTAGTGTTAGGTCAGAGGTTGGACTCGGTGATCTTGTAGGTCTCTTCCGACCTAGACATTCTGTGATTCTGTGATTCTGTAAATAGGGAACTCATTGGGTGTAACCATGAAGACATTGCTCATAAAAGCATTTAGGTGACATAGTTCACTGCTGACATGCTGTCACTCTTTGTCAGATGGCGTAGCTGCATCTACCTTTCAGTGATCTTATTCTCCTCCTCCACAACAGAAATACTATGCTTCAATCAGCACAAAACAAACAAACAAACAAACAAACAAAAACCTAGAACTGAAAAAGCAGCATAATCATTTGTAAACTGATTTCTTAATTCCTTTTCCAACTTGAACTGAATTGTTTTAATAGGTTCTTGTTGTTTTGTAAACTATGTTTAAAGAAATGAATCTTGTTTAAATAAGATATATTTTAAAATATTAGACTGACATTCCTTTAAAAGTCACTTTCTTAATGTTGTTTCCACAGTCTACTGTTACATCACCCTTCTGTGGGTAGAAAGTACATATACATTTAAAAAAAAAACTCCAGTGTTGGGAAATCTATGATAAAAGCCAAATTATCCGCTACACTGGCAACTGCATCAAATCAGTGGAAGAAGAAAATCCAAATATGTTTCCTTAATTAAAAGGTATTGCAGTAAGGAATATGTACTCCCCAGTGAGCTTTCCCTGTATGGTGAATCATTAATCAGTATGAGTATTCATTATAAAAGTGTAAGTCATGCTGTCTTACTGCACAGCAATCAAATTTGGCTCAAAGAGGTAATCTGGAGAACCATAAATGACACTGAAGTAGCCTTGGATAAAAACCAATCACTTAAATCACAAAAGAATCCAGTAGTAGTTATGCATCTAGAAATAATTTTTGCTTCCTTTCCTCTAACAGGAATATACTGTATACAGAGATTGCAGTGTGACTACCATTTAATAATATGCATTTCTATTATTCCTATTAAAGTTTGCTCTTTAATTTTTTTTTGCTATTGTTTCAAAATTATGGGGATTTACCATAAAATGAAAACATTTCAATGCTTTTATTTTACCTAAAAAATGTATGTTTATGGCTACAGTTCTATTTATCGTTTATAATTTCAGTGACTCACATCAAGATTTCAGAAGCAAAGACTAATGCTGATCCTGTTGCTAGCTGATTTTAATTAAAATATATATATATATATATAGTACTCCAATGTTCTTCAACATAATAATTGCATGATTGCAATAGGAAACCTCTATTTCTCTCCGCATGAATGCACAACATATGTTATGTGTAAGCTTACCATTGTGAAAAGCTCTGACACGCTAGCTTTCAACAACTAGGGTAAACAAAAAAAGCAACAAGTTTGGAACTGTATCCATGAACATGAAAACAACCCACTTTCATGGCATTCACTGAGGCATCCCGACAAGGAAAGAATTCAGTGGGTATCAATTAGGAGCCAGAACAACATAGTACGCAACAGCCCTGGCAGTTCTTGCAGATTATTACCTATATATAATTCTATATACATCACAAGTCTTGTTTGGTGCAGATACAGAAAAAAAAATGCACAAAATAATCATTTCCACTATTATACATTGTTAAGCCAATTCAAACATTTGAGACTTCGCTTAGTCTAGTTATTACATACATACGACTATTAGACTAACCAACCAGGATGTTTTCAGTAAGTTTTCAGAATAAAATCCCAACTGGAGGAGATAGAAAGCATCACTGCTTGTGAATTTAGACATCCAAGGAATCAACATCAGCAGAAAGATCACCCTCTTGCACTCCTTTGGTAATGTCAAACTACAGAGGTGATGGAAGACTGAGACAGCACTGGCTTTAGGCAGCAGGATATGTTATCTACCAACATTGCAATAAACTTTTCAGTAATGTAGTTCAAATACTCATTGTCACATCATACATGTAATGAAACTAAATCCTTCAGTTGTGTGGTAGGGAAACAGGATAGGAAGCACGTAAAGACATGTCTTCCCTTCTCCTCCACACAGAGCCAGTGAAATTGTAGATTTCTTTTACTGAGGGCTCATTTTGTCCTATCTTTGCTGACAGTTTGATACAATTTGTGCCTGGGTAAGTGTTCTTAAAAATAGGTTGATAATCTCTTGAGTCCATGAATCAAGAGGAAGATAAGAAAATCTTCCAGACCCTGTCAAATACCTCAAAGAAGAAAATTTCTTCTGATTGCTTAAGTAGTTATCACAACATCCTAAAGCATGTATCTGCTGTGCTGAAATTACTAGATGAGAAAACAGATTAGTTAAAGGAGACATAATATCTTAAAGACCTTTTGCAAAGGCTTAAGCTCAACGAGGGGCCAGGGATATGAGGGATCAAGTCAGCACTCTTCCTATTCTAGCTAGCCCATCACAGGGGCTTTCCAAAAAGCAGAGATGCCATTCTCTTTGAGATTGTTTGCTTCTTTCTACAATAATTTGAGTTTCAAATACTTTGAATTACTATTCAGCCTTCCTCCTTAAAATCAAACAAAAACTCCTAAAACATACCCAGTGATTTTAGCACAATAACTCGAAGGAAGTGCATAAGAGAAAAACGTCAGCTTGTAGCCCAGAGAGCTTTGGAAAAAAAAAAAAAAAAAGGTTAACAAAAAATTCAAAATAGCACAAAATTTTTTATTCTTAGATTTTTTTTTTTTTTTTTTTATACCAGTTTAACTTTAGTAAGCACCAATGCTGGTTGTGTGAAGATTTAAAGATCAGACTCAACCCATGAAGACAAAGTACTCTGTCAGTTAACTGCTCCCAACCCCCTTCTCTACCAATATATCATTGCAACTAAATGATTAATTAGGACAGATAAAACACATGCTAGCTTGAAGTATGTTCCTACATCACTGGTATTAAAGCCACCTACTTAATCTCTAAGAATTTTCCCTTTCCAGTTAGCATACACCATTTGAGAACCGAACGACCTCCTAAAATTCTTACGATGATACTTGACAGCTGGAATCAGCAACATGATCACAAATAGAAACAGACACAAAAATTCATACTGCTGCCAACATTCTACAGGTCTCAGCATGAAGATATACAATAATTGATTTCAGTTTTGCTGAAAAGTCTATTCATAAATCAAACAAAATTGTTCTATTTGTAGAACGCTGTAAGGGGATATCGTTTACTAGTGTTACTGAGGGAACGAGAGTTCTTATTTTAGTGACAATGCCAATATCCTCAAGCATTCAGAACAAAACACAACTACAATAAAAATTAAAAACACTCCTACAGCAAATTCTTAAAATTTTGTATGACCTAGACACCATAAGAGAAGATGATACTAACAAAATAAGGGATGTTTACTTTGTATTTCTTCAGTCATCATTTATATTCACAGGTCACCCCAGTCAATAAGTTGGAAATAAGTTCGAAATTTCAGGTTGGAAATCAGAAATTTCTTCTCAGAAAGAGTGGTTAGGCATTGGAATGTGTTGCCCAGGGAGGTGGTGGAGTCACTGTCCCTGGGGGTGTTTAAGGAAAAGTTGAACCTGGTGCTTAGGGACATGGGTGATAGCGGTGGTAGGGTGATAGTTGGATCAGATGATCTTGGAGGTGTTTTCCAACCTTAATGATTCTAAGATTCTAAGTGACACCTTGTACTTGGTCTGGTTGGGATAGAGTTAATTTTCTTCATAGCAGCTCATATGGTGATATTATGTTTTAGGTTTGTGACCAAAATATTGTTTTAGCTCTTGCTAAACAGTGTTTGCACAGCATCGAGACCTCTCTGTTTGTCCCACTGCCCCCCACAGCAGGGAGGCTGAGGGTGGGCAAGAGGCTGGTAGAGGATGCATCTGGGACATCTGACATGAACTCATCAAAGGTATATACCTTACTGTATACTAGCATGCACAGTAATAAAACTGGAGGGAGTTTCTCCAAAGCAGCTGTTGCTTGGGGACTGGCTGGTGGTGAGTGATTGTTTTTGCATCACTTGTTTTTCTTTCTTTCTTTCTTTTATTAAACTGTCTTGATCTTGATCCACTGTTTTTTCTTCTCACTTTCAAACATCTGATTCTCTCCTCCATCCCAATGGCGGTGGTGGTGAGCAAGCGACTGAGTGAGGGCTTAGCTGACAGCTGGGATCAATCCTCCACACACCATTAGTAAGTAATTCCCCCCAGCATCGCCAGCAGTAATGAGAGAAAAACATATTTCCTTGTTCAAGAGATGGGGTCAGTGGCAGCAACATCTGAGGGTACATTTATTACAAAGAACAGAAATAGCAAGGCAAGAGCACAGCTCTTTAAGTCTAAGGCAAGTCATTCACTAAGATTTTGTGCCAAAATAGACTGTTTACTACACCTACTTAAATTTAAATTGCAAGCTGATTCATGCTGACTACTCTTAATGTTTCCCATGGCTTTGAACCTGAAGTAGGATAGACAGTTCTGTTACTGGTGTAATCTCAGGACTAATCTACTTCTGCACTAATTCCTCCAGTTAAGGAGCTTACTTATATATATCATACTAAATTGCACATATCCTCTTTACCTCATCATGTCTCAGTCTTTTATAAGAGCCAGAGAACAGAATGCATACTTCCCAGCCCCATACAACACTGTACAGTGCATCTCTGGATGATCCATCAGAGACACAAATGATGTCTAGCAGCCACGACTGCACTAGGGAATCAGTGCCACAGTCCCTCTGGGACTCCTTTCACAGCTGTATTCCATAAACAGAAAGCTACTGAAAGAGCACAATGCATCCTCACTCACTACATGCTGAACTAGCAACTTACTGGGGTAGGGAAGCCTTCTTTTTCGAATGGCTGGATCTACCTCCCCCTGCCTAAAATGAGCACAACAATCAAACAGTTCCTTAGTATTTTCATGAAGAGCCAAGGTGTGTCTGCAGGGCGGGCGACTGCTTTGCTTTTCTTTCCCCACATACAGTATCTTGCTGGCAAGATACTGGCAGAGCTGTCTGGTGGTCTGGCAGTCCTGAGCAGTGTTCCTGATGGGAGCTGTGGCTAGCTGTTTGCTCTCTCCTTCTCAGATGGACAGCAAAACTTGCATCAGATTCCTCCCTCAGGTTACCAGAGCTTTTGACCATATAAGTTATCAGAGGGGAAGAGCTGTCTAAAAGAGGTCACTGAGGGACCTCTGACACTTAGCACATTACCCAAGGGAGATACTACACACAGCACACACTTAGACTTCTCTGAAGATCTGTGGACATTGTGCATTGTCTGTCTGACATACCTTCCTGAACCTTTCTTTACAAGCTTGTAATTACACGCCACTCGTTTTCTCACACTATTCCTCCTTACGCTGGGTTTGATCCCAGCTTCACTCATTCTTTCACTCAGTCTGTTCCCCACCTCCTTGCTTCTGTGTAACAAAATGACGGATTCTGAGATCATTTTAACATGTGAAGCTAGGATGTTTTACCCCACTTCTTCTCCACAAGTACTTCATTTTACATTAATCCACATAAATTTTCAGCATGCAAGATCCTTCTGCAGTTTTTCCTTTTTTTTTTTTTTTTTTTTTTTTTTTTTTTTTTTTATCTTGACTAGCTTGGCCTTTTCCAAGACATTTATGGATGTGTTGAACAACACCCACCCACTGCTGGATGTCACTTTGGTGAGCTACCTCTACAGTGAAAACTCACCACTTACAGATATTATCTCTTTCTTATATTTTAAGCAGCTTTTCATGTAAGAGCTTCCCCCTTACCCAAAGGCGACTTAGATTCTTTAAGAGCTCTAGGAAAGTGACATTATTAAAATCTTTAGGAAAATCCAGTAAATACCAACCAGAAACACACAGGCTCTTTCCAGTAACTCCAACAAAATCATGATGGCCTCCCTTTCACAAGAGCTAGTTCTTTCACAAGAACTTCATTTTTATTTATTTATCATTAATTATTATATTTTGCATAGTTTCAACAAATTGCCTAGCATTGATTTATGGTCTTTAGCTCATGAACATCCCTGACAGCCCTTTTAAATCTCTCCAGTGTAACTGGGCATTTTCAAATCCTCTAGCACTCATAGGGGAGATTATACAGCATCACCCTTATAAATTCAGGTATTTGATTCCTGAGTTACCTTAGAACTCTTAAGTGAACTTCACCTTTTCCTGGCAATTTATCCCTATTTATTTTGGTTTCTGGCTTCAAAACCTCTTTACAATATTTTGAAATCCCAAGCATCCCCACAAAGAATGGTTTCAATACGGAGAGTTCCTCAAGCATACTTAATGGCCAAGAAAAACAACAAACACACACAAACAAAATCAAAACCAAAAACAAAGAAAAAATCATAAAACAGCAACAACAAAAACAAACCCTTAGTTTTTCTTCACTATCTGTAGCAGCTAACATGATTTATTCCTAGATGGATAGCTCTTAGCATAAGTGTTAACCAACTATTATTACTCTACTCAAATTAGTAGTAAGTGTTAACCAACTCTTTGCTGTGGCAGAAGCAGATGAAACAGAGTCAACCATCTGTTTCAATAGGTTTTATGTGCTAAAGAAAAACAGATAACCAACCTCTGCAATCAACCTGTTGATTATCAGAAAGTGCAAACACATCCAGAAGCATCTGGAACAAGAAGATTGTGAGCAACAACAGCAGCAACAGCAAATCGCAGTTTGAAAGGACTAACCATCAATAAGGTATTCCCTGTCCAATCCTACAACTAAGGATACGTAATACTGTGAGTAAGCAGAGTACTAAACAAGCAGAAGGGAGAAACCCATGACAGGGCACCAGAATCCCACAAAAGAGGGAAGACTTTTTAATTTTTAAAATTGCATAGATCTGTGATAAAAGCTTTTCATATCCAGATCCATTTAGCCTCTGTACTGTGATTTGGTTTTAAATGGTAATGATCTCTAACTGTCCTATTAACTATTAGCCCCTACACACTCACTGCCAAGTTTTTTGCTCTAGATATTAAGAAGTTTTCCTTTATTTTTTAATGCCTTTTGTTATCTCTTAAACTTTTTATAGTCAGGTTATTATAGTTTTATATTTATGCTGCCAAAGTACAAAATACTTTGTATTTCTTACATTGGAACTCCACCTCAACACTTGGTTTTGCTGGATACCCATGCCAGCTTTTTGCTTTTTTGTTGTATTCAGTTGTTCATCACTCAAAAACCGTGTCCTTCAAATGATCTCTATGCCTCCTTCAAATAATTAGTCTTTTAACTGACCACTTCTAGCTTTCTTGAGAATTGTTCTTTTCACATGTTCCTTGGGTTGAGCTCAGTATGGTAGATACTTTGCCAATTTCATCATTGGTGGAAAAAATAGAATACAATAGGTAGGCTAGTATTTACTTTCCTGATGATGGGTTTTAATTGCACATATTTTAAAAACTGAGTGTTTTAGTGTTCCCCAAATTCTGCTTATAAAAATCATAGCTGTACAGCTCCTTCTCATTATACTGTACTTGGTATAGCAAGTCCAGTTCTCTTTCTCTCTCACTAAATCAACACGCTAATTGTATAGTCACATTTCAGTAGTGGTGAGTGAAGACGTTCTAGTTGAAGCCTATGAGAAAAATAATTTTTTCTTTTATTCCCCAAAATATACAAATTCTAGATCAGATGACACCTGAAATGTCTATATGAAAATAATGGTAGTTATAATGCTATGAAATCTGAGACAAAGTAATGTGTTATCTGCACAATTATGTTTTAGAATATACATGGACTTGGAACCAATGCCATAGTTTTCTTTGTGTGAATAACTGATCATAAAACTGTAACACCTAAAACAGTGGCAAGATGACAGAGGGAAACGTATAGCTGAATTGTCAAGTTTACAGAAGGACAAAGAATAAAATAATGTCTCAGCTAAATAAACATAAAAAAAATATTTTTCCCACTACAAAAAAACCAACAAAACAAAACAAAAACAAAAATACACAATTAATAATGATTCATGAGGATCAACCTAGTTTTTCCAGAAAATTCAATGGTATTCCTGTGACTGTGTGCATCTGAGATGCCAGAATACTCTCCCTAAGTAATTTACATTATCTACCTCATCATTTCACAGTATAAAAAGTATTATCCAACACTTCTAAGAAAATACTACCATTCACTTTTTACAAGGTGCAGACACAAAAAGACCAAGTATTATATTATTTTTTTTTACCTTTTTTTTTTCCTAAACTGCATACAGAGAAATATTCTGTGTGTTCCTGAGCACAGAATCCGTATTTTCATAGAAACAAATGCTGAAAGAAATTGTTTCTGACATATCAGCTAATAACATGGATTAAAAACACCATTTAAAAAGCCTGAAAAATAGAAAACTGTCTCTGCCTGACATAAAACACATGTTTAAAAACCAAATTTTTAAAATTTTTTTTTTTTTTTTTTTTTTTTTTTTTTTACAAAGTCTACTTTACACACACAAAATGAGCTTGAAGGTTCAGATTCAACTCAAGTACACTTAAAACAACAATAACAATAGTCGTGAGTATGTGATGACAACTTTAAATTTGAAATTTGGTTTGTTGAAAACTTACAGCCAGATGTGGCATTACCTGAGAAATTCACAGTAAAGTACATAAAATATAGGGTTATATGTCTTCTTTTACATTGTGTCCTGTGATTTAGAGAGAGAAGTCATTTCCATTTTTTATTTGTCTATCTGAAATTATTAATCCCTTCACATAGTTGCTCAACCAAGCACAGTGTTCCTGCAAAGTACAGATCTTCTATTTTGGTTTCTTTCTAACCAATACGATGTCCAGGAGATAAGTAATTGATGGAAAAAGGATAAAAATGTGTACATTTAAGACTGTAATTATTCTAATAGTTTCAGTCTTCAGTCTGTCACACTAAAAGGGATCCATTTACAGTTATCTTTAAACATATATGTTGAGCACATTCTTAAAATATATCAACTAGGAATATGTCACTTCCAAGACTTATAGTAGACTGTCTGTATTATGCCTTTCCTCTTCCTGTTTTCAATACATCAAGATGGTTACATTAAATGATAGAAATAATCAATGGGGGAAAAATACAGACAAACCTAAACCTTTATGTAATTCCCTCAGAGCCAACTTTTTAAGGGTTATTTTAAAATTGATGCCTACCTTCGCCAACAGGTTGGAATTTCTCATCCTTGTGCCTTGATCCTCCCAGATTAGGGACTTCAAAGTTTTGTTAATTTAACAAATGCATTGATCTGGGATGTATAAAATAAAATCTTATGTATATTCTAATATTTAGAAATACTACAAAGTGTACACAAAACCAAAGTGTGGAACGCAGCATATAGTATCCCAAATAGTGACAGGGACACTCAGAGTGGCATGCAGGCTCCAAGTGTGAGGGAGTTGCAGACTGACAGTGTGAATTACATTTCTGAAGAATGTGAATTATGCCTTGCTTATCCACACCCATTTTGCCTAGAAAACCCACAAGCTAAATGTCTCCAATAGATCTCTCACATGGAATCAACAGACTAATTTGGTGATTTTTAAAACACTGAAGTGTCACAGCAACTCCTGTAAAGGAATGGTCCCACTATGTGAACCCCAACAAATTTCTTACTTCAGTGTCAATGTTGCCTGAAAAGAAGCAAACTTTTCTAGAAAGGAGACACTGGATCCTATTCACAGTAACAATAAACATTTTAACTCGTATAGCAACATTACAATTGCCTTTACTAATGATTACTTTTTTATTGTACCTACAAGTATCCCAAGGCAAGTGAATTTGTAGTAATTTTCTTAAAAAGACTTGAACCAGAGCCTGCTTTTACAATATTGCATCATCACTGTCTTCTCTTAATGGCCTGTTTACTTTGACAGGACTTGCCAAGGATGTTTACTGATCACCGTATGTCAGTATAGAATCTGATTCTTAAACCAGACTCATGATAAAAAGGTACACTAAGGTATCAGAAACAATAATCAAGCAGTCATAGCAACAACGCATAGGAAACAACTCAGCTGTCCCCTCAGTAAATTAGGTTTAAACCAGATGGTTGCACAGAAGTGAAAACTATCCTAGAATCAGCCCTATCAGCCCTAGAATTTTACTATTCTGTGTTGTATCTGTTTTGCTACATCAAATCTATTAGCAGCAACAGAAAAGGAATCGATATGTTCAGTTCAGTACATATTCTCTAGCATCTACTTCCATTTATTGTAAACCTTATAATCTTACAAATGTACTTTTTTCTTTGACTGACTACTTCTCTAATGGTCTATTCCAGTCTCCATGCAGATCCACTTGTTTTAACTGTTACTTCTTTTCAGATTATAATAAGAGCTATCGTCCAAGTTTTCAACAGAATCAATGCCAAATTAATGCAACAATTAAATACTGAAAATTGCCTTGCTGTCTGCTGTTGCATGTAATACAGGTTAAACTGGAGCAGTATAACAATGCTGTCCCCTGTTTTCACTTGTGAGGTTGGTGTAAGATGCCAGAGTTCCTTTGGACCATCAACTGGCTGGAACAGTAGCAACATCCACACCAAGCGATATATTTTACTGCACATGCAAAGGCATACACACACAATTGCTTTCAGTAATATGTGTTTACCAGTGTCTGTGCTGGCTGCCTACATTGCCTAGTTTTAACCAGCTACATGGACACTTTAGGAATGTATTTACAGGATATTACTGTATCTATAGAATCTAAGTTGTATGTATGATTTTATTTACAAGCTCATCCTATGAAATTTACACATCATAGCAGAGAATTCAGTTTCTCCATCTTAAAAGCTTGCACAAGTTCAGTCCACATTGTATTTAGGCCTGCATTGCTGGAGATGTAGCAAAAGACCCTGGTGATGAGGCCAAGAACATGGGAGGGAGCCAAGAAGGCAGCTGCCACTCCCCCCAGCACCACCTCTCCCCTTCCCACTCCCCTCCAACAAGGTAAGAAGGCCTGCATCCCAAACCTGGGCCAGCGCAGAGGGGGAAGGTGTGCAGTGCAGACCCGAGATGTCACAGCTTCCAGGAAAGCAGCAGCAGGGAGTCAAGCCTGCTGAGAATAGTTTTTAAACAGCTTTGGTGGAATCCACTTATTTCACAAGTGTAAAGCTGCCGAGGAAGTTTCACAATTTTCTTTCTAGCTTTCTCTTGTACTTGCAGGCAGAGCCAGCAGTGCTTAGCACTTCTCAGTTTAAGATCCTATTTTGAGCCACTTACACTTTTGACAAGCTAACTGTTTGGGCTGAAACACTCCATCCAAGCAGCTGTGTCATAATTAAGCTCCCCTCTACCCCCAGTCTTAAAACAGTTCAGGCATTTCCAAGAATTATATTTCTGGAAAGTATCTTTTTCTGTTTGCATTATATATATATATATATATATATATATATATATATATACATACACACACACATATATAAAGTCTCTTTCTCTCAAAAAAGTGGAAGCCCTGGAAGTGTTTATATTCTACAAGGCATAGCAACAAGTTATTATTTGTATTATAGGAGCATCTAGAGCCTTCAACTGCAACTGAAGATTCACTGCTCTAAGGACTGCAAAAAATAAGAGAAGACATTGCTCAGACCTGGAAAGCTTATAGCCCAGATGGTAAAACAAAAGATGACAGGGAAAACATACACACAGAGAGAAAGTGATCTATTCAAGATAAGGGGAAGGATATTGCAGGTTGGTAATACTGCTCAGGAAAAAAGCTCAAATATGAATTCCAGTCTAGTCCTCTGTCCTCTACACTCTGCTGTTGCCTCTCCTAGAGAAAGCCTCACAGAGGAAGCTGTCAGCCTATGTTATACACAGCCTGAGATGTGCTCTCAATTAGAGACCTGAGGGGAAAGCAGTGCAAGAGTCCAGTCCCACTACTCTAGAAGAAGGGTGCATTAGAAAAACGAATGATGGTGTGTCCTACAGAGCTGCTTCCTCTGAAGCTTATCAGTTTACCACAAACGTGCATCATCCCTCAGCACTTGATTAAGATTGATAATGTAGCCGTTGTGAATCAGAAATCTTTGAGACATACAAATCAGAACAGCTATGGAAAACTCATGGAGAATAGAAATTGTATGCACTCATTCTTCACATGCTAAACAGAAAGGAAGGTTAGCAGACAGGGCACTAAAATTGGTAAATATTTAACAGATTAAAGACTTGTCTAGAACTCACTATTTCCATACTATATAACCTTACCCTCCCTTACTAAATCCTCCTATAATTTCAATTTACTAAAATATTCTTTGTTTTTCCCTCCTCAGTTCTACATGTGGTAGGGTATTTGCATGCATGCATATATTACACACCCTTATAAATAAAATAATGTTTTACCCTTTTATCTTCCATGCACATACATAATATATATATTACAATATCCAAGACACAGAGAACTGCCATGGAACTGTAAGCAGCTATAAGCAAGTCCACAAGTAGAGCAGAATATCAGTAAAAGGAAAATTGATGGCTAATTTAGTCCTTTAGAGATATTCCAAGGTAAAAGTATTATAAAAACAAAATACACAATTATAAGATACTTAGTTATATTACAGAAACTCAGATCTTGCTACTGAATTCCATACTCTCAAATAAGCAAGCACAGAATTTACCATATGTGATTATTTTCTGACTACAAAATAAATTATTCAAAAGCATTATTCATACATTGCATGATACTATGAAGAGACTTGTGGCTTGTTAATCCAAACATGCACAAAATAAAGAAATTCAACTGCAATAAAGCTGGCTAGGAGAAGCAGTGGATAATCATAACTCTGAGGTGCCCTCCTACACTTTACAGAGACTTAAAGCTGAAGCAGTCTAGTTAATAGTCTCTATGGCCACTTAAAGGCAAAGATTTTTTCCCCTTGCCCTTCCCTCTCAAATAAACAAACAAAAAAAACCCTCTAAAATAATTTAAAAAGCATTTAAAAACGTGCAGCAAAAAAATTGTTTTGTGACCTCCAACATCTGCAAGATTTACAGATAAAAACACAAAGACTGTATAAGGCTAGAAATAGATATTCATTTGCTGTATTCTTGACTATCCATTTCCTTTATTAATGGTGTTAAAATTCGCTAGTGACATTTGAATATAAAACCCCAAAAGAACAGTTATTCTAATGAATCCTCTTGATCTAACATTTATTGTGCTGTTGCCTGCCAAAGACATACCTTAGTAACACAATTGTTTCCTGTCCTATACCTTAAATCATCAAATACATTCTATATATTGAGCTGATACAACATGTCTTTCATTGCTCAGTGACAAGCTGAAAACTAAGCATTTTTACTATTATGAGTTCAAGCTGGGCTTTTGTAAGTATTTGTGAATTGACAGGAGTTTTTTTATGAAGTATACTCAAGTCCTCTACTAGATGAAAAATTTTTTCTTTCAATTACTGCTTAAAATAAATAATACTTCAGATTTCATCTGATTTAATCTGAAGTGGATACATGCTCATGTATTGGACCTGTCCCAAAGAGGACTCACATATAGTAAAGGCAGAAGAAAAAAGTTATATATCCAGCAAAAACTTTTTGGTTCTCGATTCTAAGCAAGACAAAGAAGCAAAAGAAAAGGCAATTCCAGAACACATCCAGAGATTTATCTCACACACACCATTTCTACAGTTTCCACAGAGCTTCTCAATACTATCTACCCTACTTAAATGTATTTCTGCCCCATACAGCACAGATACGGCATGTGAATAAGCTAATTTCTTATCAGTGATTAGAAAATGAAAGACTGAAGAAAGTTTAGAATCATAGAATATCCTGAGTTGGAAGGGACCCATAAGGACCATCGAGTCTAACTCCTGGCACCGCACAGATCTACCCAAAATTTTAGACCATGTGACTAAGCGTACAGTCCAAATGCTTCTTAAACTCAAACAGGCTTGGTGCCATGACTACGTCCCTGGGGAGTCTGTTCCCGTGTGTGACCACCCTCTCAGTGAAGAACCTCTTCCTGATATCTAGCTTAAACCTTGCCTGCCTCATCTTGACACTGTTCCTGCAGGTCCTATCACTGGTGATTAAGGAGAACAGGTCAGCGCCTGCCCCTCCATTCCCCCACGCGAGGAAGTTGTAGACTGCAATGAGGTCTCCCCTCAGCCTCCTCTTCTCCAGGCTGAACAGGCCAAGTGACCTCAGCTGCTCCTTATACATCTTCCCCTCTAGGCCTTTCACCATCTTTGTAGCCCTCCTCTGGACACTCTCCAATAGTTTCACATCCTTTTTGTACTGTGGTGCCCAGAACTGCACACAGTACTCGAGGTGAGGCCACAGCAGCACAGATAAGAGTGGGACAATAACTTCCCTCAACCAACTAGCAATGCCATGCTTGATGCACCCCACGATACGGTTGACCTTCCTGGCTGCAAGGGCACACTGCTGGCTCATATTCAACTTGCTGTCAACCACGACCCCCAGATCCCTCTCTGCGGGGCTGCTCTCCAGCGTCTCGTTGCCCAGTCTGTACGTATACCAGGGTTGGCCCATCCCAGGTGCTGGACCCAGCACTTCCTCTTGTTAAACTTTGTGCGGTTGGTGATTGTTCAGCTCTCCAATCTGCCCAGATCTCTCTGCAAAGCCTTTCCACCCTCAGCTGAGTCTACAACTCCTTCAAGTTTGGTGTTGTCGGCAAATTTTCTCAAAACACCTTCTAGTCCTACATCCAAATTATTTATAAAAACATTGAAGAGGACTGGCCCTAAAATGGAGCCTTGAAGGACCTCACTAGTGACCATCCACCAGCCTGATATGGCCACATTTACCACAACTCTTTGAGCCCTGCCCATCAGCCAATTGCTCACCCATTGTATGATGTTTTTGTTTAGCTGCATGCTGGACATTTTGTCCAGTAGAATCCTACGGGAAACTGTGTCAAAAGCCTTGCTGAAGTCCAAAAAGATTGCATCAGCTGGTTTCTCTTGATCAACTAGATGGGTGATCTTATCATAAAAGGAAATCAATTTGTTAAATTTAATGGAAGTATGAATATTTTCTGTGTGCTCTTAAGAATATTGGAAAAATCCTGTTACTGAAAACAAAGTGTTGCTTCACTGTATTTTGTTGACAGTTTTGAGATTGCCTCTAGACTCCAGTACTGGAGTAAGAAGGTAAATAATTTCTGAGATATCTCCAGAGAAGGGGTGGTTTAACAAACATACCAAAACCAAACAAAAAACAACCCTCCTCTCTGCAAACAATCCACTCTGTACAACTACAAAAAGAGAGACAACTATGTTACTGTCTTCATGTTTCCAAATAGTCATTGCATCAGGTACATATCTTCATTTCAGGCTAGAGCTGGAACACATTCCAGACTACTAAACAGAAATGCAAATTTGCATCATCTACCAACAGCCCTAAAATGGGCTTAGGGAATTTAAGATTAATCTTTTTTAGATGTGCTCGTTTCTATTCCTCCAAGTTTTACTGATGTCTGAAAAGAGAAGAACAATCCAGAATTAGTCTGGATGTTGAGCTTTGCAAAAAAATTACATAAAACAAGTTGTACTATAACAGCTAGCTGCCTATATTCTCTTCCTAGTTCATAGAGGAAAACAGGTGCTTCTGCAGAGTGATTAATTCTATCACAACACAAACCTCGAAGGCAGACAGGATGACTCATGTTTAGGGAGAGGAGGAATCATCTCTATTACCTGTAGCAAGTGCTTAGACAACTATTTTAAACTCAATGACTACATTTTCAGGTAGCTAAAATTAGGTAAGATGAATTGCAACTGAGATGCAGAATAAATATACCAACAAATAAGCTCATCAGGAAAATGCTATCTAATCAGAAGGTTATTCAAAACTTCTAGAGAGATGAGTATAAATATCCAGTGCTAGAAATTGTCCCTGACATGTAAATACGTAAGTTTTTTTTATACCTTTCTGTTTCATACACATAATTAAGTAGCATGGGATATTTTTTTCCCCATAATTTTCAACAGAAATATATTTGCATGTAAATTTAGTACAAAAATAATTATGCAAAGTACACTGCATTTATGATTAAGTTGATTGTTTTTTACCTTTTGAGAAGGAGATGATGTAATACTCCTCCAGTACAGAGGAGGACTGATACCTAACAAGGAGTTCTTACAGAAATGATATTATTTTTACCTGTTCTTTAGTCATGTCTGTATTAAAATATAAGAACTCAAATGTGTGCTGAATGGCAATAAGAACAGATTTATTCTCCACAATATAATTCTTTTTTAAAACATTTGTTTTTCAGTTTATAGGTTGGATATGAATAAATATGCAAGTATAACATAAAAATCAGTAATAGGGAATAATTATTCAGGTGGGAACAGACCTCAGGAGGTTATCTTATCAAACTTCCTGATCAACACTGAATTCAGACAAGGTTGTTAAGTCCTTTGTCCAGTTGGCTCTTGAAAAACTCCAAGAATGAAGATCTTACAGCCTGTCCAGATGACTTCTTGCAATGGTTAATTACACTCACAGTGCACATTTTTTTTCCTCCCTTAAGTCAAAATACCTCCTCTTTTACTTAATGAGTCAACCTTCAGCTCTCCACCTCAGCGAAAGAGCCTGCCTCAGTCTTCTTGGTAAACAGATATGAGAAGGCTGCTGGTAGGTCCCCTAAAACATCCTCTTTTCCAGGCTGAACAAGCCCTATTTTCTCAGAAAATTATCCTGCATTGGGGTGCCCTCAGGCCTGGGCACAATATTCTAATATATAGTCCAATGACTGTTGAATAGAACTGAATTAACTTCTCCCTCAGACTACTGTAGATGCAGCCCAAGATGCCGTTGGCCACATTTGCTGTCACACTGAGGTTGCCATCTGCAGCAGAGCTGCTCCCCAGTCAGTGAGTGCCCAGGAGGTACTGATGGCCTGAGTCAGCCCATCCCAGACTCATGACTACATTATTTGTCTTTACGAGTTTTATGATGGTGCTGTCATCCCCCTCCTCTAGGCTGTGTAGGCTCTCCTTAATGGCAGCCAGTCTCCTGGGTGCTTCAACTGCACCATCCAATTGGTTGTCATCCACAGACTTGATGAGAATGCCTTGCACCTCCAATGTCACATCACAGATCATGAACTAAGCAAGACAGGAGCCCAGGATGGACCCTCTAAGGGACTGCACTTGTACTTGGATTCAGAACCCAACCAGTTTTTCACGCATCCAGTAGTCCACTCACCTGTGTTATAGTGTGTCAACCTAGATACAAGGACACTGTAGCACACTGTGTCAAAGCTTTTCTAAAGTCCTTCATTGAAAGCTTTTAGGTAAATAGGAGAGGTATCACATAGGATGGAAGGTCCCTCCATGACTAATTTCGTAAGAAGTATATTATTTTAAAGTAGAGAGAGTAAGCTCTTCCTATGGCAATGACTAATTCCCAGAGAAAGTTGTGTTCTTGTCTGTGGTGTTTAGCATATCCATACTACTCCTTTTTCTGGACTTCAGGAAGCAATGAAATTTATTAATGATACTAAATTGAAAGTATTACTGAAAATGGCTAATTAGAGAGAACTACAGAGCACCTCACAAGACTGAATGACTGAGCAACAAAATAGCTATAGTTCAACTGCCTCTTGAATACCACAAGGCAGCTATGGTTCCTCTATTTTAAAAGGGGACAGCGGAATCGGAAAGGCAGAGAAGGACAATAAAACCAACCAAAGGCATGAAATTGCCTCTGTGGAGGGAACGATGAAGCATACCAGAGCTCTTTGGTCCAGAAAAGACAGAGCTGAGAAGGTGAATGAGAAAACTTTCTAAAATGCTCGGTAGCACAGGAAGGGTGAATAGCGGGTAAGAATAAACTGGAAGAGCAAATGAAGTGAGGAAGCAGTATATTCTAAGCCAACAAAAGGATGTGGTTACTTGTCTATCACTGAGCTGTTGAAGTTGAAGTCTTTTCAAAAAAAAAAAAAAAAAAGATTACTAAACAAAGACATGGAAAACACACAGAACCACAATCTCTTAAAAGTCTCTGAGACTGCTACTATGCTAAAGAGATATGTAATGTGCACTTGCCTTGTTCAGATCTTCCTTTCCAATCATTTGGTTTGGGCCATTTTTAGCAACCAGACAGTGGGCTAAATGGACCCTCAGACTGATCCAGTACAACCATTCCCATTTTTTTTATGTTCTCAACATAACCAATTCAAAGATGACTACACTAAAGCTAACCGTAGGTGTGTACTGCCTTTGCGTATCGTGTTTGCTCTCCAAGCAGAGACTCCTGGAGTCTCTTGTAGGTTCTGCATCATATCTGCCATGCAGAAACGTCAGGTACCAGGGATGTCTCAAACGACGTTAGGCATCAACACCAAGGTAGCTGAATTGAAGCCCTCTATTCCTAGAACACAGTGAAATGAGAAAAATGCTATATGAAGAGCTTAGTAAGGGGAATATATACATATTTTTCACAGAAAATTTTTGTTTTCACAGCACACACCTAATTCAGAGGAAATGTATTGCACCAGAGTTTGCTAAGGAAACAAGACCCTTATTTTGACTGCATGCTGAGGAGATATGGAATGACTTTTTGCATAACAAAAAGAGTACTTAACTCAGTGGTTCCAAGTTTACATGAGTTTTAAACAATGAAGTACTGAAAGCTGTAAAGGCTCAAAACTAAATCTTGTTATCCAAATGGACAAAAAACACAGGAGTTCATGAAGAGAAGTAAAAATAGAGCTACATTATTATGAACAAAATGAAAAAGTAAACTCGATACTTGCAAGCATGTTGACTTCAGGACTATTCCACTGACACATTGATCTACTGTGAACAAGGGGACAAAATGATTTCTATAGAAATAAATTCACACACTGCTATCCCTCCTTTCTTTGAGTCTGACAGAAAATTTAAATATCATTTTTGAGACATCCCACACAGTTATATAATTTGCTAGATTACTAATTTAAAATTGTTTTTATACAAAACTTTTTACTTAAAACAAGAACATCCGTATATTCAATAAAGCATGGGCAATATTGTTTCAACATTGTGCTTAATTTCCTAAATTATTTTACTAAGCCTTTATAACTTACTGAAGATTTTCACTCTACCATTTTGTTAAGACAAATTATTTTTTTTCCTTTCCTATATAGGCATGCAACATAACCAACATATAGGAGTAGATTCATGATCTGCCAATAAATACTAGGTGTTGCAAGAGTCCAAATGGAAGCCGAATAGATTCCCAAATACTCTGCCCCAAGGACGTCACAAGTGGCCAGCAAAATACTCAGAATTACTGGCAGGAAGCAATGGACCTCCAGTCATGCTGAGTTAATCAAAGTTGCATTCTTCAGAAGGATTGGAGTTCAGGAGTTACAAGGCAAAACACCATTATTCTGTCACATTAGACAAACATACCAGCTGGAACAATCACATATTGTTAAGGTCTATTTGACTTGATGGATATAAATTGAGGTCTTCCTGTACAACAAATCATTTGCATAACTTTGTTTTTAAGATTTTATTTTTGTGTTTAGGTGCAATTGCTTTTGAGACATGTATTGCAGGTGATGTACACAATTTAGAGCAATTGTGCAAATTTTCCAAATTAAGAGTGGATGCCTTGAAACTAAGGCCCAATACAAAGAAATCTGCAGCAAAAAGAAATGTAAATAATATTCATAACATTTACAGTTCCATTTTATGTACCCTGATTGTGCAATGTAAAAGTTATATGCATGTAGTACAAACAGATTAAAGCATGTTATTGACAATACAGATTTAAACTGACGGTTGTAATGTAATTTTTTTTTTTTTTTTTTTGCTTGACTATTTACATAAAAAAAATTTGCACTTAAAATAACAATTCCCTGAGTACACATAATTCAGTACACATAATTTACACAACAGATTCCAGAAAAACAGGCTCCTCTACATTTCTCTTGAAAATTGCAGTTGCATTATAAAGCTTCTGCCTGTGAGATAGCCCTTATCCAGTATAAAGGAAGAAACCTTGTTCACTGAGCAAGAAAACAGTTCTGACTACATACAGTGAACCTTTGGCCTCTAGAACAAGGTGGTTAGAGAGGTGCATAAGGATCAACAGTGGTACACAACCTGCTGCTTGCTCCCTACCAGCGCTGCACTTAGATTTGTCAGCATCTGCCAATAGATAAATGATGGTCAGCTAGATCCAGACTGCTGGACTGAAAATAAAAGCTTTATTATCAGAGCTTTGAATTATTCCATTTCTATGAAATCCTTTTCCTGCCCACATGTCCAGCATCTCAATATAAGAAAAAAATCATCTGTTGAAGAGAGGCGATACTACAATGATTTACACAGCTATGGAACTAGTACTGTGTGAATTCCCTCTTCTGGAACTAAGTTTACCACTCAGAAGTATTTTGAAGCCTGAAAACAGGTATAACCAAAATCCACGTATCAAAGATAATACATAATAAAGATGAGTAAATGCAATGAGGCCTTGTTATAAAGCTAAGCTTTACAAAAGCCTATGTAAAGACTTTGTAATGCATTTAAAGACAAGCAACATCATGTTTTTCTTAATTGAATATAATTTGTAATGTAATACCACTATTTTTTCTGTGTGACATCATTAAGAAAAAAAAAAATGAGTATTTTACCAGGCTTATCATTTGCTTATTTGTATTAGCAGAGCTTCCTTATCCTTAAGGACTACAAACCTTGAGATCAGCTGGTTGGGCAGACTGAATTGAATAGATAAGAGAATTTTAGCAAAGAAAGATTCTTCCCCAGATTTTACTGTAAAGTTTATGATTATGCACTTTTATTTTAACCAGTGAATGGTAGGTACTAGTCTAAATTCTTTGTTGCAATGAACTGACAAACCATGAAACATGCATTTAAAAACCATTCATACACATTTTTAAAATACACCCTTTACCAGTATACATGTGCTTGTATGTATTTTTCCAGTCCAGGTAACGGAAGACCGTTACAAGCAGAGTTATGATTTGTATATATATTATCTGAACCTCAAACCTTGTATTTCTGCACTGATTTTAAACTGTTCATTATATTTAACAACACATAATGATCTGGAAAACATTGGTGTTCACAGCTGTAAGAATAAGGCTAATCTCCCACGTGAATAATAACAACTAGATCCAAGGGAAATATGTCAGGAAATCAGCATTACTAGAAAACAAGGAAAACAATACATAGCTCACTTGAAATAAGCAATGCACTACATCAGTTAGCAAAGATCAGGAGAATAGCTAATGAAGTCTACAATTTTGACAGTTATAATTAGTTTCTTCCTCAGATATCAAGACAAAAAAAAATACGGCACATAAATCCATATCTTTCTTTATGCTGAAATTCTGAAATTGTAATACAGAAACCTAAAGCAAGTGCTTACAAAGTTTTTTTTTTTTTTTTTTTTAATATCAGTACAGAGATTATGGAACTGTAAAATAATCCACCTGGGAAGTCTGTCAAGCATACTGGGAAACCATATACCAAATAAACCACTTACTAAAGTAATGCAGTAGTTATTACTGCTGTGAGGTGACTTGGACTTAGTGCAGTCAACAAATTGTCACAAGACAGAGAAATAATGAAATTACTAATGACCGCAGCCAGTCATTTTGAAAGCAGATAGCCAGGCCAGGCAGCCAACAGGAACGATTAGAAAAATAAATAACTGAAGATTTCCACTAGAAGTGACAAATACAGGCCCTGAAAGGTAGCTTTTTACTACTGAAGTCAGATCTGAAGCAGGATGCTGTTAAGAAATCAGCACCTGAAAAACATTTCCTAGACTGTTAATCAAGAGACTGAGAGACAATTCAGAGAAGGAACAGGAAGCCACAGAAATGGCCTTGACACACTGGCCTACATCCTTTCAGTGCAAAGGATCCATGCACATTAATGCCACAGAACACCACTGAAGAAGAGGGATTTGTCTGTGCCCCCCTTGCAGTGGAATATATCCACTTTCATAAAAGCCCTGGGATTTGATTCAGTTCCAAAGTACTTGTTATGCTGAGTCTTAAGGAAATGCTTAGGAATGTGATATGTTTGGTAGACATCCAGCATTGCCACTCACTATTCAGTGAGTACCTCTTTTACTTTTAACAACAATACATATGCATGCTAGTTCTTGTGCATTCATTTACAAAGAATATTAAATCTCTAACAATCTTCTCAATGAAAATTAACAACTGCTAAGCGCAGTGCTTTGATTTAATCTTTTTGAAACACTTAGCAATCTCACACAGTTGCATGATCTGGTGAAACACACTAATAATATTTCAAATATCTACAGCAAGTCATGTTCCTGGCTTTAGTTCCTTTTCCTCTATTAAGACTGATTTAAAGAAAACATTTACTTTATCCACCTTTCTCTTCCACACCTAGGGGATATAGATGATTTGAATAGCATTTTCCAAGGTAGCTTGTAGTAAATAAGCTTGGCTGGGAGAAAAATACTTTGTTTCTTTCACCTTTAATTACCACAAAATTGTACTTCTGTCCTATAGTTTGAGTGAGGTAAGATTTGCTAATTCTTTATTTTATACTTCACAAAAATAATTTATTTTTTTCTCTATTGTAACTTCTTCGATTGTATTTATATTTTTTTGACTTTTTATTATTATTATGTTATATAATAACATAATTATGGGGGGGGTAATAAAAAAAATTCCTTTGGACATGATCTCAGAAGTAGTAGAATGAGTCAGAGATTTCACTTTGAAATCTTGTACAAATTAAAACAATAAATCCTTTTTCTCTGAAGGGCACATTCTTCTGCTGCTTTTGCACTTCTGCTTAAAGCTGTGGACTCACGTTCTCCTTTGCCAAATAACCTATCCATTTCCATTTTTACAGATGCCTTAGATTGTTGATTTATGCATATTTACAAAAAAAGGTTTGTTAGTGCTGTAACTCAAAGCACAGTGAGGCAGGTTTCTGACAAGTTGAAGATGTTGACATCAAGAAAACTACTGGGATGTTGGTTGAACTGTTACATCTACAATGCCACGGTGAGGATCACCTCCATACATGAGGTTGTGACACTTTAGGCAGACACAAGTGAAGTTCTCCTGCTGCAGCTCTGGGCTGATGGAAGCGTAGTCATATAAAGTATAAATATTAAAAGATATATATGCTCAAATTTATGCGATGAATCGCAAATGAAGAAAAATGTTTTTGAATGCTGCTGCCCAAAGTACAAAAGAAACTACTGAAAATCCCAAACAGAATACATCTGTGGTGTTTTCACCCTAATGGGCAGATAAAATCCATCACACTGTTCTCTCACTCCCTGTCCTTGAGGGAAGAAGGGGAGAAAATACAATGAAGAAGGGTTCAAGGGTTGAGATAAGGACAGGGAAATCACTGTTTTTAATATAATCTAAGAATAAATTGTTTCATATAAATAGCTGCCCCAGAGGAGAGATTTAGCTACAAACACTGGACACACATATCTTTCTTACCACAAGAGCAGCCATACTGGGTTCTCAAGGATATCTGTCCCTTGGGTATTATACTAACGTGCAACACACAGGCTTTCTCCAAGAAAATTTGCCAAAACAGAAAACAGCATTAGAGCAGCATTTAAAAGCAAAACAAAAACTCCCCCAGCAATCAGATTTCCTTTCTCAGGGCATATGGAAAGCAGTTTTTCAGGCTGAGTAGAGCTGTGCCAGCTAGTAAGTTCTGCGGTCAGAGCACAAACGAGGTAGGCACACAGTTAGCAGGCTGTTAAAATACAGTCATGCATTGAATTACATGGACAGCCTTAAAAAGACATTTCATTCCATTAACAATCAAAGGTCAGTGGACATATCAACGGTTCACCTGCACCGTTTGTCCAGTTTATCTGCTTTTAATAGATAGGCTCAAGACGTGGAGAAATTCCTCTCCATGTTGACAAAGTAGAAGGAAGGTGATTGAGATGATACAGGAGGACTACTATCAGTAACTGAGGAGGAGGAAAAAAACATCTATCACCTAAGGAAACTGAGTAGTGTGATGTATTGCTAGCAACACAGGGCATTTTTGAAATTCATTCCATGTATATGAATCAATAAGGACTGGTGAGATAACAAAAGCAGTGCTCTGTGACGGGATGCTGGGTAAACAATCAGTGTTTCTAATGAAGGAGCCCCAGGTATACACCAGTATGAAAGAAGGGAGAAGAACAGAATTTGAAGTCCAGATCTTGAATGCAAAAATTCAGTTTTTGTTCCAACCCTAAACCAGAAGTGTGTATGGAAGAGCACATGCATATTCATCCCTTTCAAAAGAAAAAATAATAATAAAAGAGTAATCTGAACAGCCTATGTTCTTTAAAATTCATACGTCCTATTGCTTTAAATATTATTATGTATTTTTCAAGCTTGCACAAAAAATTACTGTTGTAGGTCATAAAATTCAACACAAAATAAATGGAGGCGTCTTAGGAAACAGCATCTCAATGAGGATTCTCTTAAGAAGCACGATTTTGGCTTTTCACCTAGCACACATTCACAGAACACAAAAGCATAAACAAGCTGGGCAGATGCAATTTCTCTTCTCCTTTTAGAAAGTATACAGTGCCATGAAGAGATGAACCAAGCATACTCTTCCCCTGACTTTGCTACCTAAGCTGACACTTAGAGCACGCATATCCAGTGAATTGCAGTGAGATGGAAGAATCACATACACATCACTGATTCATAAAATTAAAATAAATAAATAAATAAAAGTATAAAAATAAGGGAAACTGTTTTGGGCAGTTTATGATCCAAGTTCAGTTAGAAGATGGCAGTGATCTCCCACCAAATCTACTTCAGTTATGCAGTAAATGTACAGTATTTAAACCTATCAAGTCAGTTTGACAAGAAACAGGTGTCTTTCTTCATAACTACTTCCACAGATTTTGATGAAGTTTGGGGGGAAAAAAAAAGTATTTGGAAAGGTGCAGTACTTATTGTTGTCAACTGCTTGGATGTAAAGAAAAAAGTCTCAAACACACTTTGTTCCTATAGTCTTCTGACCAGAGGGAAAAGCTCTCAGCTGTATAAATGCTGCTACAGCAGAAGCCTAGCACAAAGTGAGTGCAGTGTGGCCACCATCCACAGTATTCAATAGGCTTGATTTTTTCATTAAGGCCTCATTTGGCCTTTTTTAATATATTTTTTTTCTTTCATTATTTTGCTAACATTCATTCTTTGATTACCAAACTCCATGTTTCCATCTACCAATACCACAAGGATGGCTTGCTAAGAGGAAGATATTTTATTATGAGTTGAATATAATGTATTAACCCTGTTACACTTTTCCAAAGGCAATGATTCAGTCAGATTTCATTCTGATCATGGCAATAGCTGTTATGCTTAATAACAGCAATAGATTAGAAGAAAGTAATTGGTTTAAATACTTTTTTTAAAAATAAACATTTACAGTACACTATTATGTATCTGTCTTATCTTGCCAGTTTTTGTTGTTAATAATATAAATTAGAAAGTTAAATTAGCTCTGCAGTTCTTTACAAATATATATTTACTTCAAATAATTAGTTTTTGTTTTGGTTTTAAAAAAGATCTCCCACTGATATTACTGCAATTCATCATTTAGTAAGTGTATTTTTAATCTAAAATATATATAGAAAATTATTTAATTTACAAAATGTGTATATAAATTACATGGGATTGTATATTTGTAGCTATAAGCATTTCTAAGGAGAAATTAAACTTGGTGCACTTGATCAACTTTTATGTGTGTATACACAAATACACTCAAGTGCAGACTAACCCTAACAACCTAATTAGTTCTGAATTTAGCTCTCTAAACATTGACTCTGAAGATACCTCTGAGTTTTGCCCCCCCTTTTCTAGTGTTTACTAGATGTAAAATTTAAGGCAACATCTTGAATGTACTCCTCAAACTGCAATGATGTCTGGGTTGGATCAATACCTCTAGGAAGCAGACAAGCACTTCCAAACTTTTGGGGGGGGGGGGGGGGTTCCAATAAATTTTTTCTTTAAGTGGAAATTTAAACAGTCCATTCATTGGAAACAGCCACTTTCTGAAACCATCTCTCATTCCTGCTCTTGTGTTGCAGTTAAGATGGGGCGTGGAAAGGCAGCAGCTGTTCCTGCTCTTCTTAGCATCTATGCAGCTGATAAGTATGATCTTCATCACCTTACAAATCTAGCAATTGCTGGTGACTGCCCTCTGCCACCTCCCATCATCTGGTCTTTCCAGTACTGCAATGAAAGTATATCATCTTCAGAATAAGCTGAATTTAGAATGCAGTCTTTTAAGAAGAGCTGCATCTATCTGGAACGAAGTGCAAAACAAAATATACTAAGCAGTACAGTTGCAGGCTAGTACTAAGAAAGCATCAACAAAAAGGACAAAGACTTTCCTAATCTGATGCCTATATAAGCCCTTGAATTGACAAGGAAAAAGAACATGTATGTATAAATAGGTAACAATAGAAAGGGAAGAAAAATGCATTGCTTTCCAGGAAACCATCAAAAGAGACAAAAGCATGCAATGTATCTAGAGGGACGGCTTGGCGTTTGAGAGCGTCTTATGTTGCTGGTACCAAGTCTGGGGGCATTTGAGGGAAATCTGCTTCACATATATAAGTTTTAGGGGGGGTTTTGTTTGTTTTAAAGGAAGACAGTGTCACCCACCTCCCCATCCCACTCCTCTTCCCCCCCTCCCCCCCCCCCAATAAAAGGGAAGGAAAGATATAAGATAAAAGGGAAGGAAAAAGGGTAAAGTGAACGGTTCAAGAATGGCCATTTCTGTACTGAATAGGATTTATGAATCCTTGTTTATATGCCTTTTTACAAAACAGATCCCTCACATCATTAGAGGTCTAGTGTTTTTCCCACGGATAACTTAAAATGGGGTCAGTTTATTGACATAAAATTCTACATACAGAATTGCATGCCTTGATACATTCTATGAAAAACACACAGATGATGACTAACAGCATTTCATACCTCATTCTCTGCATCACAGGAAATGTAATGGTAATGTAAAAGTAACTATCAATTGTGAAACAACTACTAAAGATAGGAAGATAGACAAAAAAAACATTGATAATGGACTGAAAAAATACTCGTCACCAGCCAGCATATCATTTCAGATTCTATCAGCTGTAGAACGCTACCATCTGCAGCACAACATCTTTTGGAGACAGCAATGATGAAAAAGATAACCAATTAAAATCTACAAAAGGTTTTTTAAAAAATCAGTAATAGAACGCCACATATTATGGAAGTTGCTTCAAAGGACTGTCTGGACTCAGCCTATTGTGAAACAGCAGAGACAGAAAAATAGAGAGAATTAGGAGGGGAAAAGGAGTATGCAATATCACCCATGAGAAATACAATAGAGTAAGAATCGTTTTCTTTCTGAGATGCCTTATAGGAGAGTGAAACAAAGGAAGATGCAGAAGAGAAACAGGAAGGACCGTTAGCAGTAGTTCACCAGCTGTCACTTTGCAATAAAATTATGCTTGAAAATATACTACACGAGATCTTTTCAGCCTATATGGCAGGAAAAAGAAGGCATTCAGAACTGAATCATGTGCAGAAAAACACTGAATTTTGCCAGCCCTTTTCAAGATAGTCAGTTAAGAGAGCAGCAGAATTTTTAGGAAAAACATTACTGTTTTCCCTGTCTGGAAACAAGCAGTTCTCCATACATGAGACAGCTGATTGTTTTAGAATTATATTATATATTCTTACATATTTATATATATAAAATTAAATGAACAGCTAAAATACAGGATAAAAGGTGCCAGTTGATCATACTCAATAGTATTTTATTATCTTACCAAAAAAAAGAAAGTTCTTACCACACAAGTTGTTTTGTCTGGTGATCTTGGAAGTAAACTCAGTAACAAACTTATTGATCATCTTCATACAAAAGGTAGCAGGGGTAAAATAAAGTCTTACAGTAGAGAGGATTCTCTCTAAAAACAAAATTTCCTAAAGAAAAATGTGAAATCAGAGGTCCTTATAATAAGTTATAATATAAGAGAACTACAAAAGTTTGTATGACAATTCCTAAAATGGATTAAGGGGTCTCTCTTCTGTGTAAGGGTCAAACTTCTAAGTCCAAGACTTTTCCCTCATCAAAAACATGTCCTATTTGAGATGCCTTTCTGAGCATGCCAATCCTATTCTTTTTTCTTAATTCTAATGCTACATAAACCATTTTGATTATTTTTTTTTTAAACTATATTATATCATTAAAAAAAGTTGACAGTAGTTGGAGGTGGGAACAGAATGTACGCTGTCATCACAGAGTTCATCATCTAGTTGTCATCATCTAGTTGTAGAGATCAGTGTGGTCTCCCCCCAGTCTCCTCTTCTCCAGACTAAACAACCCCAGGTCCCTCAGCCCCTCCTCACAACTTGTGTTTTCTCATCCCTTCACAACACCCGTTCAGGCTTCTTTCATAGTCCTGACCTCCCTTTACTGTATTTTTGATACACTATTGATATAGTGTTTATTTATAGGGATCATGACCAAGCAAATAATGCTGTTCCTGTTACAGAAATACTTGGGAAAAAAAAATACAATTGAATTTTCTCATTCTCAAGGGATCTTTCCAAATTTATGCATTTAATTTAAAAAGAAAACCCCATGCGTGATTTGTACTGCATAGATTTTTTTCTTATATTGCTTTCCAAAAGCTCTGTAGAAAATGCTTGAGTTCCACAAATTCCCAAATCAAATAATCAAAATAAAACCCACTGAAAATGCAACTTTTTTAAAAACAAAGGAAAACCTAAGAGATAAAGAACATAGATTCAAAACAAAGTCCTGCACCCACTAAACTGCATATTTTGTGAAATTATTACACAAGATCTGTTCATGTTTGTACTGTTTTGCACTGCTTATTGGTATGTAAAAGAAATTAGGAAAAAGTTCAAGTACCTTTTAACACACTTTAAATATAATACTGCACATAGATGTATATTGAAACACTTTATTAATGCATGCTTGAAATAATTTGTAATTGCACACAAAAGCAATGGTTGTCACCTGAGAAGAGAGACCTCCTTTTCAGGTAGTTGTAGAGATCAATGTGGTCTCCCCTCAGTCTCCTCTTGTCCAGACTAAACAACCCCAGTTCCCTCAGCCCCTCCTCATAACTTCTGTTTTCTTATCCCTTCACAAATTTTGTTGCTCTTCTCTGCACACACTCAAGCAACTCCATGTCCTTTTTGCAGTGAGGGGCCTAAATCCTGTAGTGAGGCACGCAAAATAATACCAACCCTGCCAAGCACTGAGATTATGCACTAGACCTTGACTGCTTGACTTAGAGAGACAGGAACATACGGAACAATTATTTTGAAGACATAGAGGAGCTAAAGCAAAGCATGGGGTTTGGGGAAACAAAGTCTAAGCTTAGATCATAGATTCATAGAATATCCCAAGTTGGAAGGAACCCACAAGGATCATTGAGTCCAACTCCTGGGTCGCCAAAGGGCCATCCAAAAATACCAGTCCATGTGTCTAAGAGCATTGTCCAAATGCTTCTTGAACTCTGGCAGGCTTGGTGCTGTGACCGCTTCATGGGCAAGGAATGACTTAATGAGTGCTATCATGCTAGGCTAGCTTAGGAATAAAAACAAACACCAAACAACATACTCTGGTGTGTCTAAATCAAACCTCAAAACAAGATCCACCTGACATTTACTTTTTCTTCCAAGGCCAAGGGCTCTTTTCTGCTCACAAGCTGGGTGATATTTCACTAGGAAGCGTCCCATTTTCTGTGGGATAAAACCTTATAGGACAGGCTCCACAGCAGACAACTTTACCTCTCCCAACAGCAAGGATATTTCCTTCTGAGACTGTAATGCTTTCACCTAGACAAAACTGACTCAGCTCTGCACAGAAGCACTCATTACGAATAGAGGAAAGTTTGCAAGACTTACCAAAAGAAGGGTAGGGCAATGTATAGAAAAAAACATCATTTACAAGCCAGTCTAAGCTGAACAAAGGATGAAGTTCAACTAGCTGATGCAAATGCATTGTCTACTGAAAGAGCACAGCAGTGCAAACGATCTCTGATTATTATTATTTTTTAATCTTAATTAAAAGTAATTTAAGTTTCCCTTTTTGTGCAAAATTCACAGTCTCCTTAACTGTGGGAATGCCAGATATGTTGTTTTTCAATCTAAACAATATCTGCTGCTTAGTAAATAACTCAAGTGCTATTCAACAAGATAACATTTCTATGACAAATGAAGAAACAGCCACACTATTTCAAGTCAACTTTGCAAAGCTGCTTGTTATCATTTCTGAACATAAAACCAGTTTTGTTACTATAAAGGGTATTAAAGGAATAGTAGTCCAAACCTGTAATTCTGTATTATATTCATATCTAAAATATTACATATCTAAATGTTTAACAAAGCATTTTAAATCATGATGAAATGCAGCTACATTTACTGTAAAAAGCCCAAGCATAATGAAAGCTTAGGAAGTATCAAAGCACTGATTAATTGTTTTTGAAAGCTTCCAGGTACTGCTTTTATACCTGATGTGTTTTGCTTTGCTTGTTAAAACCAATTCTGTCTCCACTACTTTGGGATGAAAAAAGCAAGCATCTTCTCCATCACTGGTGATACTATTCAAGGACCCTTAAACTTCACAGCATTCATGATTGATATGAATATCTGGCAGAGGTCTGCTGTTTGTTGTTTAGGATGGTAAAATGCTGACAGGAATATGATTTTGTTCAGTCCAGATCTACACTTTTTTTTTTTTTTAATGACAAAATGTGAAAAGACTACATCATATATGTAAGTTGTGGAGGAGGATTTTTTGTTTTTAATACACTCGAAAGTCAGTGAAATGTGACTTGTAATGCTCAGCCCTGGGACTTCATTGTAAAACGTCTATCAGCTGATCAAAATTAAGTTATGTTTGAGATGAGAAATAAAACCCATGTTTCATTCTCTACCTTTGCCCTGTGCCACCTGGCAACACACTTTCTACATACAAATGCCAGTGCCAGACAGTCAATACAGCTATAAGTAGCTCGATGCAATACTGCTGCTCCAATGCAAAGACCAAGTGCAGATCCTTCTCCAACCCCTACACAAAATGTCTAGTGGGTTCCAAGCACAGTGTTTTCAGTAACAGCCAGCTGCTGAAATTCTTGCCAAATGATACGTATCTCTGGGATTTGCGGCAGGCACAAATGATTTCAAGAACAAACGTGGCTATAATCAAAATAAATCGCAAGCCTTCTCACTGGGTTTCCCTCAACCGCAGGCTATGAAAACCTGCAGCTATGCTCACTGCCAAAATGCTATTCATTTCCTGATCTTTAAGGCTGTAGGCAATGTGGACACTAGCTTGATTTTCCCTTTCAATAGGAAAAATTAACACCTCAAATCTGTGCTATTGAAAGGTATACAAGTAGTGTGGTTATTGCCATCTTCATACAATCATAGAATAATTAAGGTTGACTACGCTTTCTGTGAAGAATTGTCTCCCGATTTCCAACCTAAACCTCCCCTAGTTCAGCTTGAATCCATTCCCTAGTCCTATCACTAGTTACCTGCAAGAAGAGGCCAACCCCCAGCTCTCCACACCTTCCTTTCAGGTAGTTGTAGAGAGCAGTAAGTTCCACCCTGAGCCTCCTCCTCCAGAGGAAACAACCCCAGTTCCCTTAACTGCTCCTCACAGGACTTGTGTTCCAGGCCCTTCACCTTTTCTAAACATTTCCAATACATATCAACTTGAAAATATTGTTATGAACTTTCTCCCAAAGATCCAATTATCTACTAAGAGTTTCCATAATCATCAATTGAAAAGGGTTAGACGCCTGGTCTGTTCCAGAAGAACTAGTTTTGTTAAATTAAATTGTCTCCAATATATATATATATATATATACATATATATATATATATGCACTCACTTTTAAAGATTATGAAGTGACTATTTAGGGGGAAAAGAAAATGGAAAACTAGCAAAACTAGATGCTAAGATAGTTTTTTATCTTTAACTTTATTTATTTATTTTTTTTTGAAGATTTAAAAACCAAGCTCAGGGTACCCTTTATATCATCCAAGAAATGCTGTGCTCAGGGAAATCAAATATCTACTGTACCTTGTCAGTCATAATTCCTTTGAAACAGATCAATGATGCTGTAAACTAGACTCCTGTAAAATACCTTGTACACACATCATTCACAGATAATGGCTAGGAAAACTCTTACCACTGTTGTCTCATTGACACTTCATGAAGGAGACCTCTGAACGTACTTAAGTCAACTAATATGAGATAAAACTGATTCACTAGGATGACATTCCTTGCTGAAAAATGTCTCATCTTTAACATGGAAGTTAGAAGTACATAAGTCACGTTATGAAGAAAGCTTTTTTACCTTAACTTGAGTTTATCAGATTACAAAATTACTGGAATTAACCCATTTTTTTCCTCAGTTCTGTATCACTATTATTTATTTGTAATGCATATTAACTGAAATACCATTACACAAATGTACAAACCACAAGCTACCAGCTTTTAACCAGACATCTGGCCTTCACGAAAACTGCTCATCATCCACTACCTGTCTGGTTTCCTCCCAGCTTGGCTGCCAGCAAGGTATGCCATTACTTATGGAAGATGCATGCTGTAATGACAGCTAAGTTTTTGCTATATTTACACTGCATTTTGAGCATGATTCTGAGCCTACACACAAATCCAAACCCTCCCATCATGCATGACTTGTGAACACAAGCTTGCAGTGCACAGAGATATGAATGGGAACTTTAGGGTCTAGAAGCCACACAACTTTAATCATGAAGGAAAAAAAAAGAAATGAACTCTCCTAAATAACCATCATTTTAAAGCACTTATCTCTATTGCAAAAATAAGCACCTTCCACACTCACAAAAAAATAATTTATTGGATCAAAATGAATGTCAAGCAAGACCCAACATTTGTTTCATCATGGTTTTGGCTGGAACAGAGTTAGTTTTCTTTGTAGAGGCTCACAAGGTGTTGTGTGACGGATTTTAGATGAAAATAGCGGTGGTAACACACTGATATTTTAGCTGTTGCAGACCAGAGCTCATGCAGAGCCAAGACCTTTCCAGCTCCTGGTGCTGCTCTGCCAGCGAGGAGGCTGGGGGTGCTCCAGGAACTGGGAGGATACACAGCCAGCACAGCTGGCCCAGGCTGGCCCAAGGGATGTCCCACACCGTGTGGGGTCATGATCAGCAATAGCAGCTGGGGGAAAGGAGGAGGGGGATTTTCAGAGTGATGATATTTGTCTTCCCAAGGAGACATTGCATGCGACAAACTCTGCTTTCCTCAGAGTGGCTGAACTCCTGCCTGATGACGGGAAGCAGCAAACAAGTTCCTTGGCTTGCTTTGGTCGTGTGTGCAGATTTTCCTTCACCCAGTGAGCTGTCCTTATTTCAGTCCATGAGCTCTTGCACTTTTACCTTTTAGATTCTGTCCCCCACCTCACATGGGGAGAGTGAGCGAGCAGCAGAGTGGCGCTGAGTTGTCCACAGGGTTAAACCACAACATTTACAAGAACGTCTCATTCTCTAATACGTCTAGAAGCATCATTACCCACACTAGTACATTTTTCTAGCATTTCTTTACTACTCAAAAAGACAAAAGAATGGGGAAAAAAATAAGAAAAAGAGAACCCTGAAATAGCAATGATGGTCTGCCTTATGCTTTGCAGAAAATAAAAAGAAAGCAAATTAAGCAGAGTACTTCAAGATAACCGGCTTTAAATATCTAACCAGTCCAGTAATCAGAATATATTTAATTTAGTAAAGGGCCTTAAGTACAAGAAATTTTTACCTGATTTTTATCAAAATTGAGCAAGTAAGAGCAGCACAGCAAACACTAAGCACTGCTCAGTGCTTATTTGCTCATTGCTAAATGAAGTCCAGATTTTTAAGTCTATTCCCTGAGACACAGACTTATTATCTATACCAATGCCTCCTTCTCAGTTCCACATCCACTAACAACATCTGAATTTAGTTGGAACATTAACGGAGTGAATTAACCTTAACTAGTTTCTTTCTTATTATTGGAAAACTCTTTGTCTGTACTCCTTTATCAGTCACTACCTATTAAAAACTACTGAATTAACCTTCATGGGAGTAACGTTTACTTTCCTGGACAAAATATAAAGGGTGATGTTCAGCATATCAGCTAGAAAGACACTGAAGATCAGAACAGCATCTGATTTGCTGCTCAGGAAGCACTGTGAATTACAGTGAGTCAAAGGACTTTGCAAGATTTCATGTTTAGCTATACACTTCATTAGAACTTCTGAATATAGAAAGTGCTTTAGCACTTGTGCACAGCTTTGAATAAAAAGTTAGTGGACTCCTGATGTTTTGTTTTGCCTTTTTCCCTCCATAACACGAAATCTCTCAATGATGGTCTCCAAGAAGCACTGATGTCAGGAGCTCAAAGATTCCCAATTAAGTGTGAAGACAAAGTAGAATAAATGCAAAACCACAATAAATACATGATTTCGTGTCTTAAGAAAAACTTATGCTGTCTAATGCTCTCCTATCAAATAGATATTTTTCTGTTCTTTATGCTGGTCACTGAGCAATTATACAGACAATTAATGCACTAAAAGCACTGTTGTTGAAGGTACCAGTAGACCTCATAATTTCATTTTCCTCATTTAATTACATGACAATAAGGTGTCACATTCACAGACTTACAGATCACAAATTTGCTGCAAGCTGCAATTACTGCTTTTCAACATTATGACACACACTTAGACCGCATCTGCAATAAGATGTGATTACTGTATATACAGAAAGGTAGGACTTTAAAAAAAAACACTGGAAGAAACCTAATGGTATCAACAGAGAAAGATGTAGCAACTCAAGGGTACATCTGAGTGATCATACTTCAAATTAAGTATCATGTTATCATTAAGTGACTTTTTCTTTGAGGCTTGTTTCAAAATGCATTAGGTTTTACTTAACGCGTTTTAAAAATAGATCTAATTTGTCACACGAACAAAAGAAAAAAATGTAATGCTGTAAAGTGGGAAAGCTACTGGAAGAAATCAAAAGGTAGCTGCTGCCAGATTTCAAATGAGCATTTTTAGGAAGTTTCGGCAGGGGAGGGGAAGAGTTTGGCAGGTAGACAAAGGACATTTTACCCTCCAGCTTTCAAATGAGCAATAAACTAAAAGCTATTCACTTCTATCTCTCACTTAACAGCCACAGTCAAAGCTATGATTTCTTTGCTCAGATGAAGTGCCCCTTAAGCATGCCCTAGATTTTTGATGAATTCAGTGTGATTTTAGCTACACAGCTTCCACTGACTTAAATGGAAACTACATGACAAAAAGGCTAAGCAATTTTATATAGAACTTTTTGAAATGATCAGTCTATTCAATGTCAGGTTTTCGAAACCTTAAGGCTTCCCTCCCACTCCCCCGCTCTGGTTCATACTACAAGTAAATTATTTCACATGGTATGTTAATTTAAGCACATGCATATAAATAACTAGAGTAACTGTACTTCCACTCTTCAGTAAACTATACCCATTTCAATGATTAAATAAGATGAGAATACGTCCATTCATCAGCCCATTAGTTTGCTCAATTTATTATACAACATTAGTCCTCTTGGAACACAATTTGCATTTTTATATTTAATTATATAGAAATATAAAATAAAAATAAAATATATATTTGTATACTTGCAGCACACTATTTGTTTCTTGCATAGATCCCAAGGGAGCAGCTTTCAAATCCAGTTTGAATAGCTAACATTAGTCTGATAAAATGCTCATGCATTAGTTTCTGTTTATTATTTTCTGAAACAGGGTCTATGATTACTTTATTTAAACACTGATATTTTTGATTAATTCAGATGGTAAAGGAGAAAAAGGTGGGGGTTTTGTGTGTGTGTTTGGTTTTTAACTAACACCTAGGCATAAGATTTAAAACAAATAATATGAACAGTTTGGTTCAGTTCAGCTAAAATTGGAAAGGACGTAGATGAGAAGCACCAATGAAGTCAGTCAAACTACATGCATGAATGAGGGCAATATAATCGGTAAGCTAAATCAGATCCTTTATTATAGTTTTTATACTTTTGTATAAGGTCAAATTAATTTTCACCTTCATATTTGAAGAAATATTCACATTAAATACTAAATTTAATTTTCAAAGCCATTGTAACAGTGGAAGACATTTTATAACAAGTCTTTCACTGCCAAAGCATTAAGAAATCCTAAAATCCTAAATAAGTTGCTTGCCTTTGTTACCAAGTTTCCCATCAAAAATGAAAATGCTTAAAGACAGAGAACAAAACCATCACCACAGATGAAAAATAACTGTTCATAAATATATTTACACATGCAACGCTATCTTGTATAGCTTTTATTAAGAGAAATAGACTGAAAATAACTATAGGGAAAAATCAACAGCAGATGAGACAATAGAAAACTACGACACCATAGGTCTGCAGGTCAATGCCTCAGTCTTGTGGGCATGGCTATCATTCTTACATTTGAATTTCTGATGGTAGAAAACCCTGAGGGAAAATTACATCAAACATATAAGAAGAAAGCAATGGGAATGTTATTTTCATCTGTTCAAACATGGAACAACGTAATAAGAAATTACTTCTTCTTTTTCATTACTCCAGTTATATAGTTGTAATGTACAACTTGTTCCTGGATATATGAACAGTTGCAAAACCAAGATCACCTAGACAAAAGTTGGATAACTAGAGAAAGGCAAGCATATGTATTCACCATGCAAGGTTTTAGCTTTAAAAATGCACAAATATATTTCTATATTTAAATCACTTTACATATTACATATTTGTATATATGCACATATCTATGCATATGTGTGCATGCATAAGTATATACACATTTATATATGTATTTATTTTTAAACCCCCATTACATAATTAATCCATATCCTGAGAGTCCTTTGGTGCAGGGCTGCTCCTTGCTGCAGTAGAAAAATTCAAATGTGCATATTTTAGTAAGCACAAAGATCTTTGAATTCCCCAGCAAGGAAGAGACTGCAGGAAAGGACTACCAGGAGTCTCCCTCACTTGAGATTCAGTGAGCCATCCGTTCTGAGGAACTACAAGTTAAAAAGATAGTGGGCTGGGAAACTGCAGTATTGGCTTCCTATTTTCACCACTGTCTTGACAGGCTGCCATTCGTTCTTGCAAAGCTACAGAACACATGTGAATTCTTCAGCAAGAAAAGCAGGTCCTCAGGAAAACAGATGGGAGGGAAAGTTAATTGGAGGCTACCTCTCTCCTTGAACCAACATGCCTGCAGGTTTACTTTCCACTTGCATGTGCTGTCACGATCAAAAAAACTATGAAAACCTTAGAGACTGGTCTCTAAAGAAAGAGCGGTGCAAGTTGTCAAAAAGGCACTGAGGCTTCAGATCACTGCTAGTGACACAAGATGAGGAAAAGAACACCGCAAGTGTGGTTTTCTCATCAGAGCAATGGAAAATAAACATCTTTCAGTAGCAAAAATGTCAGTGAACTATAGTTTAGACCCATACACAATAAGTTTTCCACCTATGGCATACATTTTGAGCTGGATTCTAAGACTCTCTGGATGAATAAAAGGCATGTTGATTAGAAGAGTTTTCAAAGATCTGGCATTTCATGCTCCTGAAAGAATAGGACTTTCATATTATTAATATAGTATAGCAGACTGGGCCACTAAACATTTCAACCTCATTTCTAGAGAGCAGTGGAACTGTTGAAATCTCTTGCTAAAAGGATAAGCTCCAGCAGAATCACCATGGAATGCTTAGAGCTCACCCATTATCTGCATTAACAACACCCCATATTCTGTTGGTGTGAAACTCTTAATGTAAATTTGCCTCATACAGAATACTAAGTCTAAACACCCCAAAATTCTGAAAGTCATGGTAAGTATAAAAAACATTTTTGCACTTTTTTAAACCACACAGTTCTAATTTTTGCAGTTACCAAGAGGAAGAAAAGAGCCCTGTGACTGCATCCAGGAAGCACAGCGCAGCTTCTGGGTCAAACACTGTTCAAGTCTGCCCGATGTGTGGCTGGTGCCTTGTTACTCAGAATACATTTGGTTTGGAAGCATCATTTTTAGGGAGGGCTGAAATTGTTGCATCCCACATCATATCACTTCATTATGTTTTACTGGATAGGTAACAAACATGCGTCACATCTAAGGAATGAATGATAAAATAAAGAAGGGCAAGATGTCACTTTGATAATGCTGACTATGAAGTTAAGCAAACAGATAGCGAAGGAGAAGAAAAGAAGGTGCAGTGCCTTGAGTCATCTCTTCCTAAAGTGTGGTGCTGAAACAAATGTTAGAAAAGGTGCTTTGCTTTGGATTTTTCTAAGGATGCACCAATAGTACCTGCAAACTCATCGGGTTTACCAGGGTAATACTCGAATTTGAGCTGATAGCCTCTCCTTCGGCACTTGGCTCATTTTAGTCGTGCTGGAAAATAACAAGGCCAAGTGCTCAGACCCAAGGTTACCAAAGATGTAAGCGAAATGCCTCAGGGGCTCTGCAGAGGGGCCATGTGGTGAAGAGCAGCACATGAAAGCTGTTTTGTCCCCGCTAGGAACAGGGAATAAACCAACCAGGAATAAGGCATATTGGTAAACTGCCTAACAAAGATAACACTTGCTGTGCTTGGTCTCTAGAGAGAAACAAAGCACAAGAAAAGCAAATCAATCCATTTCCAGGGCACAGCCTCTGTCCTCTACCTCACAGATGATTAAGTCAGCTGGAAAAGTAATTTCAAAAGAAATTAAGGAAAACCCTTTAGCTTTAGTACCTTTATAAACTTCACAGGAACTGCATAGAACTTGACATTTCTGCTTAATGCCCACCTTGCCATTACCTCCCAGCACTTGTAGTTTTCCATTAGCATTACTGGGGGGGAGGGCGCAGTCAATGCTGGAGCACAGCTCCTACTCCTGTGAGTGTTATAAAAACCTAGTGGACATCAATTAGTCATCCTAATACACAAGCATATGTTGCAAATCTTAAAACACTATGTAATTAAAAAGACTACTTTCAAATGCTTGCATATGGTATTGCAGATTCACTTCTAGGAAAAAGTCAACAGTTTTCCAGCTGCTTGGTTTTAAACAACCTCGCAAGACTGCAGCTTATCCTCCTCTTGCAGTAAAATACGTATTCCGTAGAGGCATGCAGTTCCCTGAACTGGCTTTAGACTTCTGCTCGTGGATAGGAGAAACAATACACCTCATTATGTCTGAACAGGAAACAAATTAAAAACGAACCCCAAACAAAAGAACAGTATCACACAAAGCCAAATTTCAGTCCTTTAGTTTCATAATATTTTAGCATTAAAAGAAAGCATCTGAAAACAGTATTTTCTAATTCTCTCAAGTGCTAGTTTCCATCTAGCTACACCTCAGTCATAGTTATGATTTTCCCAAGCTATCAAGAGCAATTTTTCCCCCACGATTAAAACTTTTCTTATTTTCAGATCCCAAGAATGTTCTGAGGTTTTGACCGATGTATTTATTCATTTATTTGGGAAGCACCTTTAGAGCTGGACTAGCACCTTTATGTTTCAGAAGCGTCCACAGGAACCAGTGTCTTTAATAATTAAATAACCTGGAATATGAAATTACATTATGGTTCATAAACAGAACTTAAAGTCCTGCTGAAGGAACTCTGACATCCTTTTCTCATCTCCCTAGCTTCTTACTGACACCTTAATGAAGCTTAGAGATAGGACTAGTGTTATTTAATAAAAAATAACATTGCTTGAAATGGTATTTGCTTAGGAATAGGCAATAAGAAAGGTCATATGATGGGGAGTAAAGGGACCTGGGTCCTATCACTGCTCTATTTAATTCACCTTGGGTGAATCATTCTCTCTCTTCTCCTCTCCTCCCACTTTCCCTATTATAAACCTGGGAAATGCAGAAGGAAGGAGAAAAAAAAAGTTACTGACCTCTGTCACAAAGTGTCTGAATGCTAAAAATGCATTTTTTTTTTTTTTTCATATGAAAAAGCTACAAACATCTCAGATAATATGGGTCAGAACAGATTTTTAGACATCCCTTTGCACATCTAACTATTACATATGCATTAACATATGAGCATTTAGATCAACATTAGCAGTAAGCATAGTGCAAGGTTAAGTGTATCTCAGAGCAAGTCCAAAGACATTCTAGTAATTTTAAAGGTGCTCCCCCTCAGTCCTGACAGAGATCATGTCCTGTGCTGCAAACTGCACTGTGTATTCCAGTAAAGTGCAACTTCTTTCCTCCACAAAGAATTCTTCTGCCACGTGAAGACTTTGTGTCTTTAATTGGAAGTGTACATGACACTTTGCCCAACCCGGGAGAAGAAAACAACTGGCTTTCTATTCTCTTTTTAATGGACAGACTGAAGTCTCCTGAAAATAGTGCTTTGCTTATAATGAAAACATTAAGCTTTGCAAGGAAATACAGACAGATGAAGGCAACAACATGCATTTATTTTGTCAGCATGAAAATATTGTTTAATTAGAAAGCAATCTGTATTAAAGTAGACAGTAACCTATTCCACTGTAATCATCTAGCAAGGTCCAAGATCCCTCACTTTTTCATAAAAAAAAAAAAAAAAAAGAAATGAAGATAGATAGGAAAATTTAAATACTTCCCATAAACAGTATTAAGGTTTTAAAAATATCTGCTTTTTTTTTTTTTAAATATTCTTAAAGAAGCGGGAAAAATATTCTGGACTGTTAGGCATTCATTAAAATCACTACAGTGACGAAAATTACCATCCTTCAGACAATGTGCTCTGCTCTTTACTCTACAAAAACACAATTTCTGATTCAGATATGAAAATGTTGCTTTTGGCAGTAACCAGAGTTTCCTACCATATGAAATCTGGCAATCAAAGTTTGTTTTTAAGCTCTGGGAATTTTACCAGCTGTTTTGCCACACTGATTCAAATACCATACTTTAAAATAATGTTTACCATCCAGTAAGACCACTAAAACCTTCCCAGTACCAAATGGAAGTACACACAAAATACTTATGTTATCAAGCCTTTCAATTGATATAATGTGACTTTATTACATTTATTCACTAATTCAAAGCCCGTGTCTATACAACGCATCCTTGGCACTTTAATATAGATGAAAAATTTGCTTCATTTATGGAAAATGTTACACAGGCAACCCTGAGCTTCATGTCATAAGAATTACCAGAGAAGGGTGGTTAAATTTTGTACTGAAAAGTTTCTATACTTATTCTTTAAGGTCACCTTCACAAAAATAGCACAACAGACACATTTCGATCCATATCACTTCTCTGTTAATATTCTGAATTGATTTCATAATCATACAAAAACAAGCTCAATACACAATTAGAGCTAACTTTGGCCCTTACCACTGAAAATCACAAGAAGAAAAAATATTTTTTATTTTCTAAGGTTCACTGTTTAAAAAAAGAAAAACATTTTCCATAGCAAATGGCATTTCTGAACATAACTCTGAGAATTAGTCAGATTGGCTTCAAGAAAATGTTAAGAACATTGCCCCAGGCAATGTTCTGAAAATTAAATTTACATTGCACTCAATTGGAAAGAAATGAATTACTTTTTTCTAATGAATACTTTTTGTATACTAAAAGTGAACGTATTTGCCATTTAATATAAGTGTGATTTCAATTACAATCAGCTGTCTTGACTATCTTCAGTGTGATAACCAGTAACTTTGATTCTAACATTCCATGTAACAGGCAAGAAACAAGCGTGTTTCTGATATTTTTGAATTTTAAGTAACCAGTCTTCTGCTTGATAGACAATTTGCCTGAACTAATTTTCATATGAATGTAAACCTTTTCTCCAAATTCTTCACTGCACTTCTGAAAGACAGAACTGGGGACAAAACCACATATTTTGAGCTCACTAAATGAGTTAAAAAACTCAATACTTTAGAACAGAAGAATACAGCAACCCCAAAAGATCAAAATGGCATATAATGGCATTGTAAGAGACCCCCGCACTATCAAAACTGGATAATCTATCTACTCTCTCACATTACCAGAAAACAAGCTATACAAATATGCTCTAGATAAATATATAGAAAAGAGAGAAAAAAAATAAAATAATAATAAAAAAATATTGAATTGTTTGGAAAGCAATCCTGAATTAACTATCACAAGCAGAAGATATTTTGAGTGCAATTCCCAACAATCTGATCTGCAATTATTCCCAACTCCTAGATGATCAACTGCAGCTATTAAACCTATAGATTGTGTGATGGGTGTGATGGAGCGGGACCACAATGAAAACGGGATTAGAATTCAGTATGGTGTGTGGTGGAAAAAAAAAAAAAAAAACAGGGATGGGAGCAGATGCCAGCCAGTTAACTGCCAGATTCCAGAACAAGAGAGAACTCAGCACACAACAATGAACAAGCAGCAGCAGCAATGAAAGGCACTGTGTGCCCATTGTGTGCCCCTTACCCCAGGCAGTGACCCCAGACCTGCTCCAAAGGGTGCTCCAGAGAGCTGTCCCTATCAGCCTATGGTGATGGGTATCAGCCCCAGGCCACAGGGTGATATCCCTCCTGGGACAGCCCTTAAAGGGGCCAGGAAAGAGAATCCTTTCTCTGAGATATTAGGGTTCCCCCACCTTCTGTCCTGCTTCTGTGTTCCTCCATGCACCTGCTTTCTTTCATGTAAATTGGCAGTTTTGAAAAGTAGAGTCTTAGTTAAAAGTGTTCATACATACTACTTACCGTGTTTGCAAGTGAAACATGGAACATCAGGGAAATAATGTGAAAACACAGAAATAAACAACATGTAAATAAACCAATTACAAATGCAGGAGTAGAGAGAGCAAAGAATTTAGTGACAAATCCTTCTAACCCATACCTTGGGAGATATTTTAAGGTTGTATAATTCATTAGTGTGAATTATTCATCACTTAAAGCTAAGTAGGTGGTTAAAGAAACAGTTGCCCTTTATTTTATATTTAACAGTTTAGACATATCTAATCTATTGTTTACTCAATTGAGTCAATCTAGGATCAAAATTTTGTTTTCAAGGTTTCCTAGTTCATGTGTGCCAGGTACCTAAGGTTGTTCCATTCCAAAGGTATTAGTTGCTTCTATGTACTTGGTTTCTCTCTAGGTTAAAAGTAATAATAATAATAGCATTGTCCAGAGGAACGTGTGTTACTCTGGCTGCATCTCCGCTTGCTTTCAGGGGTTTTAAAGCATGGAGGCCCACAATATTTTCATAACAAATGAGAAGGAAGACAAGACAAAATGAGATGGCTGCTAAGCTGTAGCTTGTTACCTTTACATTTCATGGCTGCAGTCACAACCCACAAGGAATTATTTTAATAACATGAAGAAGAGCATAGCTATCTTTATGCCACTATCTAGTATCTACCCACAGAAGCAGCCAGTTCCGAAGTTTGCTCATCCAACCTCCCTGAACACCTATGCTCAAGGATTCTGCCTGTTTGCCTTTAAACACCTGAAGTGTTTAAAAAGTTACAATATATTTCATCTCACCAAAGAGAATGCTCATGACATGACTTGGAACACAACCAATTGAAAGTCAGTCTCCTTTATTAAAATGCTTCAAGGAAATCACTCATTTTTTCCAGAAACTTTAAAGTTTTTTCCCACAACTGCCAGGGAACTGCAGCCAAGGCTTTTGAGATACTATGTGAAAAGATTCAACTTTTAGAACAATAATTTTAGAGCAATCTTAGAACTAATATAAGCACCATTTTGCATTTTCAGAGCAGTAGCACTTTAACTCTTTTTAATAGGCAACAGAAAACTCACTAACATCAAGTATTTTCTCACCTGATCAATGAAAAGGGTTTACTCAAGGTGCAAGTTATAAGAAGTTATTTTCTTATTTCTTGGAAAGAACAACATGTTAGAGATCATACCAGACATTTTTAACAAACAGACAAGGCAACTCTTTATCATCAGAAGCTAAGTGTAACACATGGTTGCAAAAGTATCTCAGCCTACTTGATTGATCTCACTGTTTCAGATGGTAAAATATTCTGAAAAGCCCCTGGCAGACATGTATTGTGCTAAAATATAAAGGTCCATAAGAAGTATAAGCACAAACTATTACTGAGTGATAAAAGTGAAGCCTGAGCAAAGACTCGGAGTGGATGTCAAGATGTCTATAGCACGTTTTATTTATTCTGTAATAATGAAGAGCTTCTGTGGTGGTTTCATCTATTCAGAAATACAAACTCATTTGTTAGCAAACAGTTTTTTTTTTTTTTTTTTTTTTTTTTTTTTCCCCTCCTGCAAATCACACATCTTTATTTCATGCAATATGAAGGAGATCAATAAAAGGATGAGTCAACAACACCAGGGAAGTCGGGAGTACGCAGATTGCCACTACAGGAGTCTCTCTACAGGCAGAGTGGGTAAAGGGGCAATGCAACAAACCACACCCCTGCAGCAGTAGTACCTCCCATGCTGTCAAGAGAAAAGAAAACAGTACAGCTTCTTCTGGTTATGGGGAGTCCACCCCTCCTACTTGCAAAATTCCCCTAGTGCCCTCAGTCCTTTTTCCCTCCTGTCACTCTTTCATTTCCTACTAGTACAGGGGTATTGCAGATGCTATACTAAGAGCAGGAACAATTTGCACTAAAAATAAGACTATGGTGATCAACAAAGGAAACAAAACAACAATGGAAAAAAAGGAGAAAAAAAGCCACCCTAGGAACTCTTCATTGTGTATGCAGATGGCCTTAGGCATATAAGTAGTGAAAACAGTTTGTTTTCAAGAACACATTCATATTGCCATTCTTGCCAAGGGGCATTAAATAAGGTTTTACACTATTCCAAATATTCTACAGCCTGGGTCGGCTCTCTGTTTACAAGAGAAATGTAAATGTTAGATTGGGTAGATTATAAAAGTAAGCTATAAACATTACAGACAAATGAAACAGTATTTGAAGGTCTTTGAAAGAAAGCTCTATGCATATTGAGTAAAAAACGAGTCTATTGACTTTTTAGGCCCTTCCTTCTCTTTTGGTTTTCTGGACGGCATTCTGCAGGAAGTTCCCTGAATGTAGTACATCTCTTCTTAGTATCTAGAGATGTATTACCTTCCTCCTCTGGATATATCTCAGTTCCGACTTGTTTCAAGTACAGCACACATTTTTCAGAGCACTGCAAAGATGTAGGACCTTGAACAGCTTTTTTCCTCATTCTCTCACTTACTCAGTTTTTAATATTCTACTATGAAGCCACAGATTAACTCTGTCATACCGTCCTAGTTAACTACTGCCTAGAGATAGAAGTTTTAAATAAAAAAAATCAGACACATTGCTCTTAAATCTGACAGGTGCACAAATGCAGGTTAAAAGAAGCAAGTATAATATACAAGCAGTGTTATGAAAAACAAGCTGCAATTGCCTGGATAATATTATGAGGATTTTAACATCTTAGTTAAATTCAAGCAATTGAAAAAAACAAACAAAAACAATGATATATTTAAAAACTGTTCCTCACACAGGTATTCCAATGGTGAGGAACAGTTCTTGTAAATGAGTATTATGGTGATTTACATGGTGATTTGAGTACTATTTACATGGTGATGAGTACTATGGTGATTTAAAATGGTGATTTAGAGTTCTTGTAAATGAGTACTAACCATGTTTGCAAAAGCAGATTAATTATACTAAAAGCAAGACTGTCAAGAGGTTAAATATGACACAACAGGATACTACTGCCCGTACCACAGTTAGAAACAAAGATTAAGTAAAGGCCAAATACGTTAAGGGAGTTGAAGAAAGGTTCTTAAAAGATACTTTTAAGAGTTGGTCTTTCACGCACTGGTAGTCCACAAGATTACATATTTACCAGCTTAGGTGTTTATACAGTAAGGTAGTATCTAATTCATTCCTACTTCTAAATCAAGCTCTTAACACTGCCCCACTTTGACTTTTGATTAGTTAACACATCTTTTCACAATACAATCACCAATAACCTCCCCACAGTCGCTTGATCAACAGCAACATTTTGGGGCTGCCATAATTACCTGACATCACAAGGCAACTGGAAAGATCTGAATGTTCAATGAAGAAAGGTTTCGTGCACTAAGCAGGACACCTTGTTCCTTTTTTATTTTTTCTTTTCCATGTTACTCCTTCCTTCTGTTCCACTACTGTAGATGGTCCAACTGATTTAAAGAGAGCTACGTGTACTGCACCACCACTACTTCATTTTCAGTAGTAGTCGGTGGTCTAATCTGAATTTCATAGAATCATGAGCTAAATGAAGTTGGAAGGGACCTCAAAGTCATCCAGGCCAACCTCCTGCCCAAAGCAGGGCCATCTACAAGATCCCACCAACTGGCTGCAGGATTTATCCATCTGAGGTTCAAAAAACCCCAGGGATGGAGGTTGCCCAGCCTCTGCCTGACTGTTCTGTTAATTTCTGCTTCCCCACAAAACAAAACAAAACAAAACAAACAAACAAACAAAAAAACCCTTTAATTTGTCCTTATAGAAGTTGTCATTGTTTATTTTGTTTATTCAAATAACACATATTTTAACCTTCAGTATTTAAGCTACTCACCTTTTGGTGACCAAAAATAATGCCACATTTAGAAGTTCTTGTTGAAACACTAATCAGTCACTATCACAAGATTATTTAATGGAAAGTTTTAGAAGTGCCAAATATAGGGGAAGTTGGAAGACAGAGGCACATATTGACAATGTTTTACCAGGGAGATTTCACTGTGCTAGATAGTCCCATACGAGTGCTCTGTCCAACTCACCAGGAACCAGGAAGTTTTCATTAGGTAATCTATTACACTTAGTAAAATAAATAAATACATCCCATCAGTACGAACATTTATTACTTCAGGTACCACTCTTCTCTCATCTTTTTCTACCGAGGTCAGACATCACTATCAGGCTGTGTTAGAGATCTCTTCACATTAACTAACTTCCAGTTCCTTAAAAACAAAATGTCAAACATGAACGACAAACATCTGAAAATGCTGATATTCATCTGGGGCAGGAGTTGAGAAGGTGAAGGTAAAAGGATATTCCAGGGTTATTTAGGATATGCAGAGATCTCAGTGTACTCTACATACTATCAACAATGTGATTAAAGTCACCTGTGATTTCAAACACAACATAAGGGAGTAAATTTATGGGAATATATATTTTCGTCATTTTTTTCTATATGGTAAATAGAAAAATAGATTAATACACAATATGTGCTGCACCCATCTCTTTGGCTAACCATTAAAATGGAACATGCAGTAAAATCTTCTGAGATCTTAGTATCATCTCTTTCTACTGTGATCATTTTTCAAAACGGAAGTTCCTTTGATTTAGAAAGGTTTTTTTTTTTAGGAAAACCAGGATACAGAAATAAAATACATGGTTTCTTTAACACGGTGTTATTACTCAACTTAAATACGCACAGGTCTAGGGTACATTAAATAGAAAAATGTCAGATTTACATAAGTATTTACATATGTAAAAAAAATAAAATTAGTAGCAAGGGAAGAATGATACATAAACCCTCAGAAATACAAAACAAATACTGTCACATTCTCACAGTGAAGGTTGTCTGTCCCCTGAGGTAAGCCTGAATGCAGATTTAAATTCCTACCTGCAATTCTAATGCAAAGCAATCTCAGTGCAGCATACCTGTTCTATATGATACATCAATCAAGAAAACCTATAAGCAGCCATATGGGTTTATATACATGGAGTACAATGCCACTTAACATTTTCCACTGAATAGCAGATTTAATTTTACCATGCAAGTGAAATTACTGAGAGGTAATTAAGGTACTAAGTGGAGTGAATAAAAAGAATACCCATAGTAAATGCTCTATTGATAAAATAATTAGAGTAATTATGTGTCTATCAAGATAACATTTTATATTAAGTAAGGAATGAAACCTAGAAGGACAATTTTCCTTGCCTGAATGTAATAGTTATGCTGGTGTTCTTCCATATGGGCACAGGCCTTCATGTCCATTGAAACGCTCAGAAAATGGATCTAGAAAAGTCACCGAGACACACACTAAATGAATGTAGAACTGCCAGGTATTTTCAGATGTGGCATTTTTTATTTAATGGGAAAGAACACAGGTAACAGCTATGAACTGAAATAGGAATGAAAAGAGAGTTAATAATCCAATACCAAACACATAGTTAATGTCTTAACTTCTGATACCCATAGTAAAAAGATGCACTGAAAGCGAGCACAGTACACAGAGAATTACTTTCTAAATTAACAATCAATGACCTAGTAGGTTATAGAAAATTTTGATCTGTATAAATATATGTGAACAGATTAACAGGATAGAAATTGTATTACCTTCTAGATTAAGAGCTGGACCTCAAAAATAGCTGAATTGCTACTTTGAATCCATTTTGAGCTTTTAACAAAGAGGTTAATCATCTGCAGCAGCAGCTGAACAAGGATGTTTGTTCACCAGGAGACATCTCACCTTAAATAATATTGTCCAAATCAGAATTTTCCTCAATGTTTCAGGTAAGGACAACAACATCAGCTGTGCTGAGGTCCTTCTTTGCTATAACACTTTGTCTCCCACAAAAGGTTTTTCCAGTATAGATTTCATTTATGGTATTGCTACACAGAAAGAAAGAAAAAAAAAAAAAAAAAAAAAGAGAAAAAAAAGCTAGGCTACAGAACATCCCAATCTTTCTGCTTCATTTACAGACTTTTACAATAATTTGCATTATGGAAAAAGCCCCAAAGCGAGGACCAAGTGAGGCTATGCCCAAAGCTACAACAATTAGGGTGTCTGCAGTGCCCTTGCAGGAACTAGAATGCATATATCCACCTCTTCTAAAGCAAGCCTCTCTATTTTGGGGCAAAATAAATGCATCTTAGTAAAGGGTGACACTATTACTCAAGCTCAAGTTATTTTCCCCCCTGAGATATACAAAAAAAGTAATGAAAAATATAGTAAACAGTTCCCTTCTTTTGTACTAAGCAGTAATATCAGAATTATAAGACTGCAGGTTATTTTGATTATGGCTGAGCAACAAAAGTAGAAAAAAATCCCAAAGTTTTAAAAATAAACAAGAAAAAAAAGTAAAAATGATTACATCTAAATCTATTTTTATTCTACCTCCATGTTTACAATACGATCTGCAATGGTCTGGAGGAGATCCGAGTTGCTGATTACATGAGATTAGGGATAAATGGGAGGTTAAAAAGCAGGCATTTTGGAGCTTTCTTGTTGCTAGATATGGGCTTTTTTTTTTTTTTTTTTTTTTTTTAAAAAAAAAAAAAAAGCATACCTCAACGTATCTGAGAATACACCAACTAAAGACAATAGCAACATACATTCCAGATTCCTTCCCTACCTACCACCTGAATGAACAGAACAATCCATTACCCTGAAAACAAGTATTTTGGTGTTATTTACCCAATCAAGTATACATTAAAATAATTCCTGCATTATAAAAATTAAAAAAAAAAAAAAAAAAATTTTTTATTAAATTGTGTGTTTTTTTGCTTTTTTTTTTTTTTTTAATTTTAAGTGTGTTTTAAGGAAAAAAAGGAGTACCTAGTAATATTTTGGTTTCCTTTCACAATAAATTCTAAGTCAAACCCTCTGAAAGGTGCCAGACATAATCCCAAGGATTTATTTGAAGTCCAAAGCATTACATTTCTCTTGTACTTGTTGAATCATGGGTAATTCTGAACATTTAAAACAGATCCTACTCAACTTCAGATATTTGTGCTTGCAGTCTAGTTCACTCCTCAGTTTTAACCAATAAATGGAAAAGTTCTAAATCATCCCCATGAACACTTAATTTCTGTGATTCTATCAAAGCACAGTAGATGGCTGAAGCTATTGTACTGGTCAATTGGAATCTTTCATAAACCTTTCAGCTCTCAGAAAGACAAACAAGAACCCCAATACCTCACACACTTCTCCAAGAATTTCTAGGAATTTTGTGATGTAACCCCACAGGCAGCTCAGCACCACCCAGTTGTTTGCTCACTCTGTACAGTATGTGTCTGGGGGGGGAGGGGGGAGGGGAGGGAAGGGGAATCATGGGTTGAGATAGACAGTTCAATAGGACAGAAAGGGAGGGGTAATAATAAGTTATAAATATACACACACCAAAATAAGTGATGCACAATGCAATTGCTCACTACCTGCTCACCAATGTCTAGCCCATCCCTAAACAGTGCCTCAGGGTCCCAGCCAGTGACGCCAGCTGTTAACCCCAGCTGTTATTGCTGAACATGACCCTGCATGGTGTGGGACATCCCTTGAGCCAGGCTGGGTCACCTGTCGTGGCTGTGTCCCCTCCCAGCCTCCTCACTGGCAGGGCAGCACCAGAAGCTGAAAAGGCCTTGGCTTTGTGTGAGCTCTGCAACAACTAAAACATCAGTGTAGTATAAACATTATTCTCAACCTAAATCCAAAACACATCACCATGTCAGCCATTATGAAGAAAATTAACTCTATCTCATCTGAAACCAGTACAGAGGGCTGTGATAACACCCACAAATCAATTTGGCCTGCTCCCCGTCCCCCAGCATTTATCTCAACACATAATCTTTTCTGGATGAATCCTGACATCAGTTATTTTCTAAGAACTAATTACAAGTGTGAGACTTTGATATTGTTCTGTGTTAAGCCTCAGGTAAGAATAATGAAGACCTAGACATTGTTCTGATGTTTATTGCATTCCATATTATCCTTTAAGAGGTAATAACACATTTTCATTTTCACATTCAGTATATCTTGTCTTTAAAAAAAATAAAATAAATTGTGCTGACCCAGTGAAACTGTAGATAGCGCCCAAAATAGATATACAACACACATGTATGACTAATCATAAAGATTACATAATGATTAAGAATGAATTATTTTTCTAGCTTAAATTCATTTTACTTGCAGTGTCAAACACAATTGGTTTCAAACGCAGGGTGTGGCAAGAAATAGATGAGAAGGGAAAAAAAATCCACCTCCTATGCTGTTTGCATTTGAGTTTGAGAATATCATTCTGGAAACAAATCTAGAGCAAGCATAAATAGTACTCACCTACTGGTGCAAGCAACTGTTGGAGGCAATGATTCAAGATATGGAATGCAGCCTTTTTCCTCCAAAAACTGACATCTGACTTAACATTCATTTTACCACAATTTAGTTAGCAATAGGGGTGGGGAAAAAAAGATTTGAAACTACAATGTTCCAAGTGCAGCAGTAGAAAGAATAAAAAGGGAAGAAAATTGTACTAGATGATGCTGGCTGTATCAGCAACAAGCACTTAGAATTTGAATCTTCCTCACATAAAAGCAAGTTTTATCTTTAATACAGATTCATTCCTGTTATCTTGTAATTGTCCTCCAGGCTGCCTTTATGTTTCCAAGCTCCTTGAATTGACATTATATTATTTCATTCTTCTATCTCCATCATCCTCATCCACAATTCTTTTAAAATTCTCTTTGAAAGAACAAGCATAGAGTTCTGAAAACATTGAAACATTGTCCTGAAAACATTCATAATTAAAGGTTTTCAAAGTCATCGTGCCCCCTCCCCCCCCAAAACTAGAGTCCCTGTTCCATTTTTTCCAGAGTTACATAGCCTTCAACACTGCATTGTATAACATTCCCCTTCTTTTTCTTTCATTATTCATTACATTTTTTTTTCTGCTGTTCCATTTGGTCTAGTCCCTTCTTTTTGTAAAATACATATATGTATATATTGTTCCATAAATAAAACCATTTTCTTATGATACTATGATGTGATAATTTTATTGTTTTTTTTTTACTATGGTAAAATCCCAAGATAAGTAAGTTTGAGAAAGTTAATGAAGTAGTAGTTACTCATTCTGCCAGTTCTCCAGAAATAGGCAAACAAAGCAAAACCAAATACAATAACAAAAAATTGTTTAGGTTAACTTTCAGCTACTCAGAAGTATAATTAACATGGAAAAAGAATCACAGATCAGTTAAGGCTGGCAGGAGCCTCTAGAAATAATTTTGTCCAACTCTTCTGCTCAAGCAGGGCCACCCAGAACTGCTTGCCCAGGACCACATCCAGATGACTTTTGAAGATCTCCAAGGAGGGAGCCTCCATATCTCTGTGCAACCTGTGCTAGTGCTTCATCAACTGCACAGCACAGCAAGGTTTCCTGATGTTCAGAGGGGACCTCCTGTGCTTTTGTTTGTGCTCATTGCCTCTTGTTCTGCCACTGGGCACCAGTAAAAAGAGCGTGGCTCCATCTTCTCTGCATCTTCCCTTCAGGTCTTAATATACGTTGATGAGAACATCTCCAAACCTTGTTTTTCTCAAGGCTGAACAGTCCCAGCTCTCTAGTCTTCCTTTTGTTGCTAATGTGCTTAAAGAAGCCCTTCTTGCTGTCTCTAACATTCCTTCCCAGCCTCTGTTCCAGTCGGGCACTGGCTTTGCTAACTCCATCTCTGCACACTGAAACAACGTGTCTGTATTCCTCCCGGGTTACCTGTCCTTGTTTCTATCTTCTGAATACTTCCTTTTGTGTTTGAGATTTTAATACCAAATATAAAATCTAAGGCCAGATTATAAATGTGTGGTTTTTATTTGGTTTTACATTCCATGGCAGACAATACTATGCACCAAACATATTAAAAAAGGGAGGGGGGGGGGAAAGAATGAACAAAACAGAATTTAAGTCAAGGTTGCTGTGTTACAACTTTTTAGATTACAATATTAGTGTACTGTAGTCCATCTTGTCATCTGAAATGTAAAACTTCTTATAGAAAGTGCTTAAAAGTGTAAGCAAAAGGGTTTCTCCAGTAAAACCAGATATTTCCTTCCCCCAAAAAATCAGAAGTGATAGCAGCTGTGTAAATCTTTCCTGAACTTACTAATTATTCCACAACACCGGGGTCATAAGGAGACAAATAATCCTTACACAAAACATATTACAAATTAAAAATACAGTGTACAACCTTTTCTGGCAATACAGCTTTGAAATATGGCCAAGTAAAAGGAAATACCAGCAAAATCCACCAGAAAATATACTACAGACAGACTTTTGCCTGTCACTTAATAACATCTTTGAGCAAACATTTCAGAAAATGCTAAAAATGATTGCACAGTAAGACCACCTATTATGTTAACCTACATCTTTCACTATTCTGAGATGCATTAATGTGTTTTTTCCATCCCAGTTATGGCTACTTAATTAAAACGAGCGTGGGAGGAGAGCCATTGTATTAAGCATTTCATGTTGTTCAATCTTGTTCAATCTTTGAATTTTATCACCTGCCAAAAGGAGAAGTCCAACTAGCAGTCATGAGGGACAGAACACCTACAGCTAAGAGCAAGTACATAAATTTATTCTTTATAAAGAAGATGCAAAAGAGCACAGGTATCTCATCATTGACTTTTCCAATCTTATTCAGGCCCTGAGAATCACAAGGCAGCCTCATTTCTGCCACCTATGAAGTCAGACACCATGAAGTGAAAGGAATGTATTGGCAGAACAAAACCCCTGGCTAACTAAAACAGGGCATAAAGTTGCCAGTTTTGATTGCCTGAGTAGAAAAAAAAGAACAGAAAAGATAGGGTGAAGTTAGGACTGCTGGCAATATTTCAGTCACTTGGAGCACAACCATTACACAGCTGAGCAGAGCAGGGCTCCCTGCTCTGGTCACAGACATCAGTACTCTTCAAGGAACAGACTGAATGCAATCATGTCCAACAATCCCCAATTATTTTTTCCAGTCTTTCCCATTGATGGGTTATGTAGCCAGGAGACACCTGTACTATCACAAAAAGTCTTTCAGAAAGTCCTGGTTGATTTTTACCCATTAAACAGGATGTCCGTACACATGCATATTTCTTAGACTTGTACAGGTATCTGTTTCTCCTTGTGCTGGCTGCTTTCTTGCAAAATACTTATATCCTTCTAAGTGCCTTCATGCTTACATGTATGTTAACATACAGCTAGAGGAAATCTTCTTAGTCAACGCTTTTGGGCAGGAAATGCAATCACTATGAAACTAAAAGTTGCCACTAACCCTACAAACACAATCTGTAGAGAATGCATCATTGCTCAAAGCAGAGAAGCTTTATAGCACCCCAAAAGAACTCACAGGATTTGTCAGAGCACATCACGTTGTTTCCCTGAAATCTGGCAGGCAGCCTCCAGCACTGGCCAATACCTGATGCTACACAGAGAAGTGAGTAGTAGCATATTGTACCTGGCCAGTCTTGAGAGATTTGCTCTTTAATCACTAAGCGGAGTGGAAAAGAAGCACACTGAAGTTCCTCTTGAGCTATGTAAGTCATTTTGCTTATGTTTAAAATTAACAATATAGACACCTTCAGGTAACACTGCATTAAAGGCAGTCAGTTAAAATTAGTTTCTTGCATTCAGCTGATAGACCCAATTTAGATAAATGTTCAAGTAACTACAATTAAGAGAGCCATGTCTCCCACAAAAGCTAACAGTACCTGATGCTATTTCCCTAGACACTATAAAAGGAACTAAGGTAAGGGTTTGTCTTATCCACCTCACCCCCCCAGCAAGAGGAAGGGTGAATTCCACAGACAGACAAGTCTGCTAAATTCTGGTCTGGGGTTGTACACAGCTATTTTCTGTGACAATAAGGAAGCCACTCTCCTTCAGCAACTCTGGGATATCCCCATGGAACAGAAGGTAGTAAAGAAAAAATATAATTAAAAGTTTGCACCTCTGGTTCTACACAATCTTTCCCATCTGCTTATAGTCCCCATTTCCACCTCAGTCTCCATACCACTGCCACAGTCCTCTGTACTTCACGTTTCTGGCTCTCCCTAAGAAAACTCACAACAGATACATTTCCATACAAAATATCCCTCATTGTACCCTAAAATAATACTCAGGCAGTGAAAAGAAACAATGTGGACAGAAGAGCCACATTTTTATAGTGAATGCTTGCAACAACTATCTCTGACAACACAATATGAAAGTCATTTATTCAACCCAACACCAACGTAATGATTTTGTGGAAAAAATGAGAACCCTTCAAAAATTACTTCTTATGACTAAATTATGCCACATTCAGCTCACATTTTTCTCAAGTTATCTCATTTTCTTTATAGATTGATGATGGTCTTCATGCCCAAGCCTACATATACAGGATAAACATTTTCAACCTACTCATCAGTCTGTCACATTCCTCAGTTTTTATGACCCTCTTCAATTTATTCAAACTAACTTTGCTGGCAGAGCAGGATACAGTGCAATTGGGTTTCTCACCATTTGAGATGAACAAGATGGACTTTAATATATCCTTCCTTCCTCAATTATTTCAAGCAGTTTTGAAAGATACCATACCATATAAGGTCTTGGTAGGCTGTCACTATTTTTAAAAGACTAATTCTGGTAAATTTAAAGTAATCAAAGACTGAATTCAAAACCAGAAGGAAACAATGAGGATTTAACAGTTTTAGGACACTCAGTATTTCCTGATACAATTAGTTTTTCACTATAAGCAAATCCACTGTGAACCATTTCAGCTTATTAGCTAAAATTCTTAGACTCAAGACAAAAAAAAAAAAAAAAAAATTCAAAGGTCTGCTAATTCAAATAACAAGCTGACTTGAGTTTTCTGAAGTCAACATCTGAAGAGGCTAGTACAAAAAAAAAGAAAAAAAAAAGAAAAAAAAAAGTATTTGAGAGCACTTACTAACCTAAAACAGTGTTATTTCACTGTGATTTTCCCCCACAAGTTAGTGAAAGATGTGTCCAAATAAAGAGGGATTACTATTTAGCATCAATGGTGTTATTCTCATTGCTGCTAACATTTTCTTTGTGTCAAGTCACTACCCTCCTTTTCCATCATACATTTTTGAAAAAGCCATTTAATTATTTGGTGTATTTGCTATGTAGTGAACACCCATTGTCTAACCCTTTTAGATGTCTGTAATCAACACAGGACTTGATACCTAGCCTATTACAGAAATAAAGAGCTATTTCCAGTTCAGCACTTCCCACCTGTGCTGTCTACTTAGTTTACAAAAGTTCTCATTTGCAAATGCTTTTATCTACTAAAAGTTGCACCAAGAGATAACAAGCTACTTGACTGCCCGGAAGACAAAAATAAATAAATAAATAAAAGTGAAGGCATTGTCAGGAACCTCTCACTCAACCTCTGTGATATGGGAATTTTGAAAGAAGGATATGTTCCTTAGCCAAATCAGAGCATTTTCAATAATTCAGATCATCTTCAGCTAGGCCACAATTATGGATCAGTATTTATCCGTAATGAATTCTACATGAAGAAACTGAAAAGTTGTACAGTCGGTGCATCTCGTAAATTATGAACTACATACAAAAGTTACACCAAATTAAGTTGTAAATTACAATGCAATAGGTAACAGCGAATCTTCATATCTTCATAGAAATAATACACTGTATTCTTCTCTGTGATGTATTAACTAGTAGCATTTGCACACAATCAAGGGAAACTAATGAACAGCCTTTTCAAGTTTATAGTTTTAAAATTTTTACATGTATTGTACTAGCAACTCAGTGGAGTAAAACAATGTCTAAATGTCTGTTGCAGTATTTTATTTTTTCTTTTTGGCTGATGCAAATCCCAGATATTGTAAGCAGTCAAATTCTTATACCAGTATGAAATCAACAAGTCTGGTGTGAAAGCTCAGTCCTACGCAATCCTAGAAATGTATGGATTAAACTGTCAGAATTATACGGAAGACCATGGTTATTATACAGACAATTAAAAACTCTAAAACACTACATTTCAGTAGCTCAGGATGGCTCAGTCTGGGTTCAACAGGATCAGGAAAATTACAGCTCTGAAATGCTGTGTTTTTCCTTCTTCCACATTTCTCCTAC
>CM021766.1:82305971-82351535 GCA_011076525.1 Nettapus auritus | reverse complement strand
GAGCAAATTCCGCTCCCCACCATCACTGATCTGCTTCTCTTTTCCCCTTACAGCCACCCCAATCTTCCTAAACCACTGTTATCATTTTGGCTGTCAGCTTTGGTTACATCAGATACCCTAGAAGTGAGCATATTTAAAAAGGATGAAAAAGAAAAACGTTACAAGGTGGGACAGTGAAAAAGAATGGGCTGTATGTTCTAGGAAACAGCATTTTGAAGGTGAATGTTCAAAAATTGCCTCTGGAGGCACAGCGACTCAGACCTCAAGTAACACTTGTTTGGAAGTGTGAGAGGATCACATTGTGTGTTTCAAGGAATGACTAGCTCTCAAGTAGAATCAGCACTGATAACCAGATAGGCAGTGGTAGCTATTTAGTCTCCATAGTAGAAAGACATCAAATCATAGTGCTTTTGAGATGATGTGCACTTTGCACATTAAGAAGTTACTTGAGGCCTGAGTCTGAGGTCTCCAACTCTTCAGGGGAGGAGGAGAATGAATCAACACATACAGCAGTGCTGTTTACTTTCTGGTCTACAGGAGCCAGGTTTCATTACTGTTGAGTCCAGGTTACCTATCCAGGTCTTAAACCTCTTCTGCATAACAAAACTGTTCCGTTTTCAGTGGGTCTGTGCTACTTATGGTCTAAACAGCACAGATAAGGCAGCATTAAATTTTGCAGCAACGTATAATTCAACATGACACATTCCAAGAAAAAATTAGAAGCCGAATTCTACTGAGCTCCACATGCCAAATTTTACAGACTCCTACACATCCTTCAGGAAGTTTTCAGGAGTGCTCCCGCTATCAGGAGACACGTGTGTGCCTTACTCCAGAGGCTCTGCAACAACACAACTATCAAGGAACCATCACTGCCAGCATAAGCAGCAGCTGCAAGACCACTCCAAATTGAGGCAAGGTCTGAACCTACCTGCAACAGAAGTGACACTGACATTTTCTCACCATTCCTTGCCACCCTTCAGGAGTTCTCAGCCTCAGAGGCACTCATATTCAGGGAGAGCGGCAGCCAGCCTTCCTCTCCCTGCCTTGGCTTGCAGAAGTAAAGCATGTTTTGCCCAAACATAAATCACCACTGTGCATGGGCAACTTCTCAGTTGCTTCTCTATTCTGCTGTTTGGTTCAAATGATCAGTCTCAGCCTTCACTTGACACTTCCAAGCTTCCTCCCTGTTTCATTCCTCTTGCGTCTTTTCCCATTACAGACTTTACAATTTTACATGCACGTCAGGGTTATTCAAGAATTCAATATCTCTTAGGACAGCCAATTTAGGATTAAGTACCCCTTTTGTCAAATGTTATACAACTTTTCACATTAAAAGGCAGTATCAGTACAAAAGAATTTATGATTTCAGATTATCAACACTTCAAAATACTGTCTTCATCATTAAATTTCACGCTCATACGCTTTCTTAATCTGTAATAAACTTGCTACAGGTAACAGAGTTCTCCCCTGGGTGGTACTGGAAGCAAATCGATTTCCCTCATATTGCATTCACTGTCTGAAGTAAATTCTTAGATACAGTCCCCAGGTCAGTGTTGATAGTACAAAAATATTTGAAATTTGACTTCAAGGAGTCTGCCATCACTATGGCTATTAATGGAACAGAGTAGTGGCCAAGCTGAAGCAGGGAAAATATAAATATATATATATTTTTTTTCTTTGGGATAAACAAAATTCAACTTGCATAAGTGAAGTTTCAGTGAGTGTATGCAAGGGGAGTTCAATAATCTAACAACATCTTCCTCACTAACCTCAGCTGAATATCTCACCAGATATACATTGTAGTAGTAGAGGATATACACCAGGTTCTTTTCCCCAAACCAAACTCTATTTTACTACCAGAATATATGTCATTGTTCCTAAATCAGAGTATGTTTATGTTAATGTCATTTACCACCACAGTTATTCCCACTGACTCACAGGCCTCAATCAACAAACTCCCCCCACTGCAGCAGCAGTTACACTGGCAGAATTGCCACTTTGCCAACATAATTAATTCCACACGGGAACATGAAATTAAATTTCAATCTATAGATTTGCCAGCACTATTCCACTGCTACCATCACATCACAAAGATTTTACAGTTTAGGCATATCCTTAGCAGGCACCCTTTTGAGCTTCAAAGTCACAACACAGGACTTAGAAACAGTTGTCAATAGTTAGACTCAAGCCTCTTAGAAAGCCTATACTCAAAAGAACAGCCTGTTCAACATCTCTTTGTAAGAGCCATTTCAGTAAACTAACATGCCGACCCTTGTGATATAAACATGTAAAGCTATCTGTCTACCAGCTGAGAAGTATTAAGGAAGGTTGATAAAAACATAATTTCAGTAAGCTCCCACAGGAAGGAAAGCCATGCCTAAAGCTAAGTGCTACCTTCTGATACCTTCCACTGAACCTTGATAGGGTCTCTCACAAATGCTTTTGGTGCATGGCTATATTGAAACGTTTTGTCTTGAGTTTATCTCACACCAAAAATAAATCTGTTTCCACCTTACATAAAATAAATAAATACAGAATATATTTTCTGCCAGTGATATATGTCCTTGCCTTCTTTCTCCTTCCTTCCTCCTAACATCAAGGCTCTGAATTTTGATTTTTTTTTAAATTTTATTTTAAATAGTCTCTCATTCACATAAATTTTGCAAATTTCAGAGACAATCCATTGTCACATAGCAAAAACCTTTTATTTTATGGCACAAAACCTTTTCCAGCCTTGTGATTTGGGGCATGGTGGGGAGATACAGAGGAATAAGAAAGAAAAGGATGAAAATTGAAAATTATACTGTACAAATAACACCAATAGTTTAGGAATATGCATTATCACATGCTTTGTTAAAACATTTTTTTTATTATTATTATTCAGTTACGGTTTGGGGATCCTGAAAAGTCTGATACTATAGGGAAATAAGCTGAAGAAAAAAGGATTCACACAAAAATTAGCTGTCAAGTAAAAGCTTTATGCGTGATAAAGGCACATACAAAGTAGGCAAAGATTTAGAGTTTCTTAAAGCATTTAAAGAGTTATCCTTATAAAAACAACTGTGAAGCTCTGACTGAGATAGAATTTTCCAACTCATTTACAGATGTTCATTAACTGTCATAATCAGCACATCATTTAAGGTTTTTTTTTTTTTTTTTTTTTTTTTTTCCTCCTTTCTTTTAATTTAAGCATATAGTTCCCAACCCCTCTGACAACCCTTACCTGGGTTTTAAACCCTGGCAAATAAATATCATTTTTTGACCTTCTGTGACTGATCCTTAATTTTTCTCCCCCTGTATTTACTGGTTGTAAATACATGTTCTCTAGCTACACTTGCAATGAGCAGCCAAAAAATTACTCCTAAGAGCAAGATTTATTTTCTTCACTTAATGTTCACAAGGTTTACATAGGTAGGCTGTTAGAACATATCAACTACGACACACCCCTTGGATAAGTCAGGGTAATCATGATGAAAAGCGATGATCTTATTCACTTACTATAAAGACATTTTTGCATTCCCTGGGGGTGGGGAGGAGATGCAAAGAATTCTGAAGATTTCATTTAAGACCATGAGACCTTAAATTAAAGGTTTAAAGAACATTTAAGATTTTGTCACTCTGATTTTTTGTTTGTTTAAATGGAAAGATTTATATAAACTGAAAAACTGTTGAGTGCTAGTTAACTAAGGTAATTATTCCACTTGCATAAAGTAATGCAAATACTCCTTCGATAAGTGTAATTTGGAATTTAAAGTTATTCATTTACAAATTTACTGGCTAATTTGTGGTTAAATGGTGAACTAATTAAGTAAAGCTTCTATCCTCCTTTTAAAGAACAGTAGTTCCAAGTCAGAATGATAAAGCTGTCTAGGATGGGAGCTAATTAGGTTCAGCATCTTAATCATGCTCGTTACTTCAGAAGGAGAAAGTCCAGCTTTTTCCTGTGGTTTTTTTTTTGGTTGGTTGGTTGGTTGGTTGGGTGTGTGTGTCAGAAAATAGGAAGAAGAGCTGTGAACTACATGCCTGCTGTAATGTATTTGATCCTTTTACAGTACAGTAACTGCAAAATTGCACTGGAAAAGATACCCAGGGATTGACTGTCAAGCCCAAACAAACAGATGAAGGAAGACAAATTGAATTCCATGTGGTCTTTCTGTATTTAATTGTCTACATGTGAGTCTTTCTAACACATGGAAGAGATGGCCAGAGCTGGCACTGAATTCTGCACTGGTTGCTCATGACCAGCAGCTCTATAGCTGCTGCAGCACATGCCTGGAGCACCCCTGTTTAAGACAGCCTTGGGAGTTCTTGCTGCTGGCTGGTACACAGCTACTGGTACACTATTTATGGTCAATGTAGGCTTAACTGAACTACTTCTCTACTTTCTGACTGCATCAATGCACTGACCATGATGTCCTCAGGTACATCTCTGCTTGCAGACAAAAACTAATACCAAAAGCCATATCACTGCTGTGCTCATGAAGTGACACATCAAAAGAAGAATAGGCTTTTTAATTAGTAAAATGCTGCATTTCCTTGAGACATGTCATGTCAACTATATATGTCCACCTCAGAATTCAGCTTACTCTCAAGGTGTGGTGGTTTTTCTGTGCTAGGCAGCTGAACACCACAACCGCTCTCTCACTCCTTAGATGAGGAGGGGAAGAAGTAAAGGAAAGAACAACTCACGGGTTGAGATAAGGATAATTTAATTAAAGGGAAATATATATATATATTAAGGAAATGTTATTAATTAACAATTCAACTACAGGGAAAAGGGGAAAAAAAGGAAAGGGGAAAGGGAACAGCAAAAACAAAACAAGTAAAGGCTATATGGAAGTGCAGAGGAAATAAATTATTCTCTACTTCCCACAAATGAGCGATGCCTGACCACGTCCTTGAAGCAGGGCCTCAACGCACGTAGCCGGTGTTCGCGAGGAGGACAGACGTTTTCGCAACGAAAGCCCACCCCTCCCCTCTTCCTCCTTCTTCCACCTTTTATTGCCGAGTGTGACATCATATGGTATGGAATATCTCTTTGGTTGGTTTAGGTCAGCTGCCCTGGTGATGTTTCTTTCTCACTTTTTGCCCACCCTCCAGGAGGGTTAGAGAAAGTCCTGATGCTGTGCCAGCACTGCTCAGCAGCAGACAACACTGGTGTGATAACCCTGCTGTTCTAGCTACAAGTGCAGAGCGTGGCACTGTATGGGCTGCTGCAGGGAAAGTTAACATCCCAGCCAGACCCAGTACACAAGGTGATTGGTAAAGACTGCCCAAGTGGATTAAAAACAACACTATTTTATTGGCCTCAAACCTGGAACCTGCAGTCCACTCTGAGCACTATTTTTAAGTGCAAGATCCCCCAGAATGAGCCCTGGAAGAAAACTCTTGTCCACAGAGATGATGTGGTCACTTCCTTGAAAACCATGAAATTAAGAGGAGACGGTTTTGCAGGAAGGAGAGAAGCACAGGAGCAACAGCAGCACAGCCACCTCATTACACAAGGATTAGTGATTATACAGTAATGAGTAGTGCTTATGTTAATCAGCCAAAGATATATCACTGTATCAGGCAACTATGCAGCAACATACTATGACTCGTCTCAATCTGTCATTTTCAAACTTGTCAAAATGGAGAGGGGAAAATGTTTTCAATTGACCCCTTTCCAAATGAAATCTGAAAACATACAGAGAATAGCTGGTACAGAGGCCTATGCCAGGCTTCTTAAAGAGAGCTTGAATAGAAGTTATCAGACAAAAGTTTTTCCCAGTACTTCTATGAGATACGGAGTCAGAAAGGTGACTATAATACTATGAAAAATATCATCACAGTCTACTTAGAGTAACCTTAATTTTTAAAGAAATGTTTGATTGTGGATTCTGTCTTTTTTTCATGCTTCAGGTGTGCAGACTTTTTGACTCCCAGGAACAGACAAAGAAAAAAACAAAACGTTTTTTTTTTTTTTTTTTTTTTTTTTTACAAGACTTGAACATTTCTTAAAGTAGATTATTCTAAAAACAATTTAGAGCTCAAAATTGATGAATCAAACTCACTACATGAGGATACATTGACAGATATTCGGAAAAGAAATAATACTAATGCTTGACTATCCTCTTACTCTAACCTACATTTGCTTAGGGAAATAAGGCTTAAATCCAAATTTAGTTCTATGAGCTTTCAGAAATTTAGAATAATGTTCCTCACATATTTCTCTCAAAGAAGAAATATTAAAATATTTGTCAATATTAAGTCAGAGCACTAAGAAATTAGCAAGATTTTTCTTCTATTATATTTGTACAGAGCTGTAGTTAAAGACATATTTAAGCAAAAGATCTTATTAATGGAGTTGCTACTCTCTGTATCTATTTCAGTCCAGTAGCCAGATTAAATCCCAATTTATAAGACTGGAAAGAGTCCAAATAGGAAATCAGTATAATTCCTTAACAGATTTTTTTTTTTTTTTGAGAGAGAAAAAGACAGAGTAATTCTGAAGTACGTTACAAAGCCTTCTAATGAAAATCAATGACATTTTAAAGGTAAAGGTTTAGAGTGCAATCAAATATTTTAAAAGTTAAAACCAGCAATGTGTGCTTCAAATTTTGATTTTGTTTTGTATGCCCAAATTGGCCTGGTCCATTCATCACCTCAAGGCAAAGAAGTGACTTTTGAGCTGCCACCAAGTAGCCTTGGCTAATGAGAAGTCCCCATACGCCTGGATGTGGAGCGCCAGATGACATTCCAGCAGGTTATCCATCCCCAGTTTGAAGGCCCATTTTCTTTGCATTTGCTCTCAAGTGCGCTCTCCCTGAGAGCACCTCTCCTCAGCCAGCAGCTGGCTTACAGGGTGCCTCTGGACTCCCTCTAGAGCTGCTGTCCAGAGGAAGGCTATCAGCAAGCCATGGCCAGCACCACAACTCTGGCTTCAGGGCTGGACAAAAAGCAAGTGCTTTTGATCATGCATCTGCTTTAGATGTAACTGCAAATATCAATAAGGGTCAGAAAGGGGTCAGGAGAGTTTTATCCAATAGCTGTACACTGACTTTGCAGTGACCTATTTTCTACAGCTTCTCAGCAGCTTACTTTGCTACATCTTAATGCTGACTCTGCAAAGACTTGCTTTAACCATAAGTGTAAGGTCCAAGTAAAATAAGCAGTCCCTGTGCAGTTACACGGCAAGCCATTTAGAAAAGAAAGAGATACTGAGAGATGCTACACGGATGACCATGACGCAAGAGGGGAAGGTGTAATTGTTATTCATGAATAACAATTTCAAGTGTATTAACAATTTTAAGCATATTACTGAGTATTCTTAAGATCAAAATATGAAATTTCACAATTTTGAATGAACAAATACTGAAATGAACAACAATAACGTATTGAAAATTAACTTTCAGGAATCACCTTTATGTCAGTATCATCTATATATATATATATATATATATATTTTTTTCACAGAATACCCTACCTTTCATCTTTTGAAGTTTCCTTTATAGAATTACAAATTTAAGAGATCAAGTAAATTGTATGTTTGCTTAGCAAGACTAATTCTTTCCTGTATTGCAGGAAATCAGTAACATAAGTGGGATCAGCCTGCCAAATAAGTAACTTTTAATCTCTATCAAATCTCACTGCAGAAACCATTAACATTTTGGCTTTTGCATCACAGATTGAGTTATGTGAACAAACTGATCCTTCTGTGTATGAACTAATGATTTTCTTTCACTCATATCTGTTTAATGAACAAAAACATGCGTATCTACTACCAAACAATACCATTGAAATAAGTTAAATTTACTTCTGCTTATCCAGCCTGTTCATTCACACATTGAAATTACTCTGGTCTTAGTTACAAATAGAAAAAAGAGTAGCAAATATTGAAATTCTGGTCTCCCTTGATCTGCTGAATGGTAGTCCAACAAATACAACTATAAAGTGAGGTTTCAAAAAAAAAAAAAAAAAAAAAAAAAACTTGCTTATGGAAGAGGTGACAAATTCTGAAGCACTTTCAAAATTGTCCTCCTCCACATACATCCCTACACCAAGTTCAAATAATGAAAAGAACTGCCAAGAGCAGCAGAGAATTGAACACTCTACATATAGTATGAAGGCTTGCAGCAGCACTGACCATACTCAAGTTCTCCACTAGAAGGAGTGAAACAGAAGAAATAAAAGGAACTAGACGTAGTCAACAGACTGCTAGTTACAGATCAAGTATTTTATCCCTAGTTCTCGCTTCACCTCCCCTGCTTTCCACCACCCCAAGTATCTTCCCAGGTGTAGGTGATTAGCAGGACAAGAGCTTGCTTATCATGGTGAGTCAGGTTTCCATCAGATATTTTTCCATTTGAAATCTCCCAGTTGATTACACTGATGTAACAAAATTAAGTTCACTGGGACAAGAATTATTTTATAATTAGTTTAATTCAGTCAACCCAGCCACAGATTCACATTCATTCTACTATAAAAGAAAGGCAGAAGTACTACTGATTTTAAATGGTACAGAAAGTCATTACAAACATGAGACTTTTTTTGGGTCCCCAAACCTCTTAAATAGTATTGTACAATTGTGACCAAAACCTGTATTTTCTCACCATTTAATTTACAAGCTTTATATTGCTTTACGGTTGCAACCAAGTAACAAGCCTCTGTGAGAGAACAAAGAAACAATATGAAGATAATTACATACTATTGCATACAGTGAAATTGACTGAAGCTCAAAGCTGCTTGGATTTCTTTTAAAATACGTTTTTCTTACAAGAGTAGTAAAAAGCCTTTTCCTTAGACACAATTTGAGGCAGGCTGGTAAGTACCTCTTACGCTTATTTCAAGATGAACCCTTAAATGCAAATTATCATCCTTTAACATAAATCTAGCACTACAGCATGGATTGAGCAGCTCTCAATGCCATGCTGCAGAAATGGCTGAAGGAGACAGGCTCTGTATCATCTCTCCTCTCGGCTGCTCTCACTCCCTAAATTGCTAGGGAAGAACAGCAGTGACAGCCCTCTCTGTTGATATCACTCTTGGTAAATGAACTGAAGAGAATGACACAAACAGTGACAACAGTTGCCTCCTGGTCATGTTGCTGGAAATCCCAGGGGAAAGGACAAACTCTAGGATTTAGGGACTATTTACGTTTCCAATGCTCCTTTGTATTTTTATTTCAGGCAAAGGCCACAGAGAATAAATTAATTATTTAAGGAAGGAGTAGCATAAAAATGATGACTGCATTAAACTTAGTATAGCAAGATGATCAGAAGAGGTGATTTTCCCAATATATGTAGTGTTGTTGCGGCCTCACCTTGAATATTGCATATAGTTCTGAGTTCCACAATATAAAAGGGATATTAATGTACTTGAGAGCATCCAGAGGAAGGCAAAAAAGCTGGTGTAAGGGCTGGAAGGTATGTCCTGTGAGAAGAGGATGAGGACACTTGGGTTGTCTCATCTGAAGAAGAAGAGGTTGAGAGCTGACCCCATGTCTCTCTGCAACTCCCTGGGGAGTAAGTGCAGATGGACGCACTGGTCTCTGCTCCCTGGTCAGTGATGGCAGGACAGGAACACAAAGCTGTGCCAGGGGAGGGTCAGGCTGGACATGAGGAAAATTTCTCTATTATGAGGGTGGTCAAAAACTGGCACATGCTTTCTAGCGAGGTGGTTGATGCCCCGTGCCTGTCAGTGTTCAAAAGGTATTTGGACAATGCTTTAAGTTTTGGTTAGCCCTGAAGAGGTCAGGCAGTTGGGCTAGATGATCTTCCCTTCCAACTGAACTATTCTAAATATCGTGGTGGCCTTAAAAATTTGTTAAGTTCAGAGTTTGCTCTCTTTCCTCACTCCTACTTGTATCTACTTCTTAATTCTTGCTGCAATAATGTAAGTATTCTTATTCGCAAATTCACCCAGGTGACAATTATCAGAGATGCTACACTGAATAATTTAATTAAAGGAAGGAAGTCCTTAATATAAATAAGTGCATATTTCACAAAACACAACAGAAAGAGAGCAAAGAAACCCTGATCCTGAAAGTCATCTGGAGGATATTTATCCAGTTAAATTAAGCTGAAAAGACAGTAAGGTCTGCAGCAGATAGCTTCTTTCTGCTCAACCAACTGCAGGCAGCTGCAGACTGCAGTCGGCTGGCATGCTGGGACCATACTGGAGGATTTCCTGACCTGAACAATGAATCTCTGCATTAACAAATCTTGCTTAGAGTGTTTATTTATTTTTTCTTTCTTAACACAGGAAGAAATTAAGTACTTAAAATAGTAAGAGAAATATAGGAACGTTATATTTTTATTTCTGTGATAACAGCTCCAAAAATATCTTTTTAATAAAAAGAAATAAAATTTATGCATACAAAAGCAGTGTTTGTATATAAGATAACCATTTATTTTTTTTTCCCATGGAGAAAGTAAATACAGACACCTAAAACTTTGTAGCTCACATTCCATATAATAGGGTCTTAACCACGAAGTAGAGCACTTTCAATGTTGTGCATCTCCCTTCAAAACAGTTACATGCAGAAAAGTGCAATATGCTTACTACTAATGACAGATCAACCTCTTGTTTCTTGGTCTTTATGGGCTTCTGCCCATTTATAAAAAAATATTCTCAAATCTATGTGATAATTCTGTAAAGGTTAATACTAAAGAAATGTTAAGATTGGAGCATGGGGTTCAGGTGCGTTCACAGGCACAATTCACAATCAGCAAGCAACTTGGTCAGAAGCACATAGTGGCTCATGGATTTGAGAATGTATTCAATAAACTTGGTGGCCTTTTTTAAAATAAAATAAAATAAAATTTCCTCTCCCCTTCTGTTCCTCTCTCCCCTGTCTCTCACAAATAGTAGGTTTTTCAAAAATATTCCTTTCATTTCAGAAGTTCTTGGAAATGGAGGCAAGCAGTTACCCCTTTAGGTCTCCATTTATTTCCCCTAGGATGTCCTGACTCCTATCCTCACCCCAGTTATGTATCATCAGACAGCAGAAACATGCCAAGCACTGCTACAAAGGTGCATCTCAAAAAACTCAGTCAGCCTGTGTACACATCTCAGATACAGAGAAACATCTCCCTGAACCAAGAAACAAAAGAGAGGGACACTCCTAGGACAAATTCTCCACCAGAAGAATGATAAAGACCCAGCATGTATCTTTGCATTTTCTCAAAAAAATGGAACCTACTCTAGGCTTGAGTAAGTAGCAAAACTTTTGGGAAATTCAACTTCATTGGACTAAGATATTTTATAATAATTTAGGATTGTTATTTTTTTTTCTTGTTATGTCTCCTTATTAGCAATACCCCTCTTGTTCACTAAATAGGCCACCAGGATGAAATTTCTCATAAATGCTCAACCTGCCTACAGTCCTACAGCTCTGCTTTTTCTCTACAACTACATTTTACAGAGAAAATGCTTTGTTTTACCATTTAATTTCTATTAGAGTCACAATGTGGAAGTCTTAATTATATATCAACTTTCCAGCTATGAAATTTAAGCTCTTCCATTCTTTCGCAAAAAATATAACAAATACTATAATACTATAATAAATACTATTTTCCAGGTGGATAAAACAATTCTTTTAACTGCTATACAAACTGGTATTACTAGAAAAAATAACTCAGCAATGTCTTTAAAAAAAGAAAAAAAAAAAAAAAGTTCCCTTGTCATTATGAAGCTTTTCTTGGACTCTGAGAAGTTTGACTCAGCTCAAAAACAGTAATTATTGAAGGATTTCTGAAATTTTGGCCTCTGTTTATTCTGTAAGCATGTCATCTGTCAAGCAGATGAAAAAACACTTAGCCACAGTTCAGTTTTTGTCCTCTGTGGTAACCAGCAGCTCAGAAATACTAGTTTCTAATTAAGACACAAGACCCACAGCAGCTTATTTCACAGACAAGAAAATACATGATGATAATTATCCAGGTAAAGAAACCACTGAAGAATAGCAGTATTTACTGACAAAACAAAACAAAACAAAAAAACAAACACCAAGAATCTTCCCTAGTGCTTAGCAAGAAAAAGTACACAATAGTCAGAAGCCAATTAGATTTCAAAATATGAATCTCCAGGACTTTCCTTTATAATACTACTAAAAAGATATGTTCCTGCAAGTCTTTCTCATGCCACTAACTCCAATGACTTCTTTTTTTTAGTGTTTCAGTTAATAAAATCAATTCTTCAAATTTGGTTGAATGAAGTATGAAACAAAGAAACACTTGGGAAGAAAAAAAAAAAAAAAAAAAAAAAAACAGCAAAAGAAACAAAGATATGAAGAAAAGTTATTGTATAAAGCTACAATGCAAGGAAAGGTAACTAATAAATGTAATATATTCTAGATTCTTTCATGAGGTGGCTAGGGAGCTAGATGGATGCCAGTTTTTAGTAGTGGTTAGTCATATTAGGATGCATCTTATCGCTGCAAGAGAAAAGTAACCATCAAGATCAAGATGAGAGCTACAGAATACGGAGATTAATTACCATTTCCACTGTTAAGACAAGTGAACAATTGTGCAGTCTGTGAGCATTCCCCAAATCATATGCCTGCAATGGTCTCCATAAGTCATTGCTTTCACAGTCAAATTTGACATCAAGGGGGAAGCTGAAGAATAAATGGAAACCCTGATATGATGGCAGCTTCCACTTGTTGTCAACCATGAATTTTCTTGTGCACAAGTATGAAGTATTAGAAAGTTAAAGAACGAGATATGATAATGTTTAGCTGTGAATTATTTATTTATTTATCAACTAATCAACTTTCTATTTATTTATTTTTATTTTTTGATCTGGCAGTTGTATGCATCCTAAGCAAGGGTAACAAAGAAAGGATTTTCAAACCCCACCACCTGCATTTTCAAATCTGTTAGTTCCTTTTTCAAAACACCCCTAAACACATCTAACAACCAGCTTAGGTTCTGACAGAGGTATTAGCAACCAGGGTCCCCATCTCTTTGTGAATGTCATATACCATGGGCAAATAAGTATTTAAGACCAAAGCCAGCTGAACCAAGGAGTGTATATGCTTAATTGCATCACATCTTTGACTTGACAGTATATGCACATGGGCTCTTGTTTTTTTCAAGTGTTATCTCTCCAGCTTAATATATTAACTTTGCTTTTCACCATACCATGTACAGATCATACTAACAATAGCCTTGATGACTGTAAAAAACTTCGGTGTTTATTTATCAGTATATGTTAATAGCATATTAATGCTGAAGCCTGGAAATTTTGATTAAGTATGTTTCATATGGATATAAATCTTGTTAAAACTTCCAAGTGTTTTCTAAGATGGTCTGTGAGTGTTTAACTGGACAAAGACTACCAACCAAAAAATAAAGTCATCACTTTTTAAAGCCATCATGCACTTTCTGGTTTCTTCTTACACATATCAACGCAAAAGACACAGTGGGAGACAATCATCTTCCAGCCACAAACAAAATCTGGTGACTACTAACATTTGTTTTAGAACAGAAGGAAAGATGGGAATCATATGTCAAACATCAACAAAGAATAAGCCAGAGCAGCCTATCTTCACTTGGAAAGCTTTTTATGGAATATATTCCCTGCTTTAAGTTTTTGTTTTATAAAAATGTTTCTGGCATATGTAGTCAGGTCTATAGATCCCTTTAATTGTCCTCTTCATTCCACCCACATGCTTTCCAGAGAAGTCTGCTGGATGCCATACCCACAGATCAGATTTAATATACATTGAGTCAGGAGTGGAAAGAAGTGCATAAAGCTCTGTAAATGCATTAGTATTTCTAGAGTTCTGCTCCTACCTCTCTTGCAGTCATTACATATTTGCTATTAACATTAATTTATTCAAATATGAAGAAACTGTTAGCTGTTCTCTATCTGCAGTTCTTGAAACGTTGTGATAATTAAAAATCCCACACACACTGGAAAAAGTTACAGCGAATAAATTTGTTACAGTATCCTCATACCCTATGCTCACTTGCTGCATTCAAAGCACATTATGTTAAATTACATGCCCTTAATTATGTACTGGATATTTTCTACAGGCTATTACAAACTGCCACCAACCACACAGGACAAAAGTTTGCTAATTTAAGGAGCTCACTTTCTTGACATGATTATTTGAATGGCATTTGGACTTCAGTTACCTACTCAGATTGTCCAGCAGGAGATGAATCTTGAATATTTTTGAATTAATTAAACACTGAATACTTTGTATGCAGACACTCGCTTGTACTTGGCAACTTATCCAAAGGATAAAGTAGTCTGATTTTTTGCAGTCTGAAACATTTCCTTCTGATCTTATTACATAGAAGTATCATTATAAAGTTACTGAACTAAATACCTAGGCATATATGATATGCCTTCATATGCTTTCATCTTCATGAAGATTGACAGTCTTTGAGGGACTATTTTCTTTATGAGAGAAGAGTAAGCTCAGAACAGGATACCAATTATGTAGGCAAGAAACAGTGATGAATGAATTTTGTGGCAAATTGAATGCTGAACTACCTCTGAAAACCAACAAAACCAGCAGCCAGGTAGAAATGTGAATATAAAAACAGATGTTTTTATTTCATGCCTTTATAATCATTTCAGTGTCTTAGATCATCAGTATGAATCAATCAACATCTGATCACTGACAGGCTGTCAGACTATGACATCATACAGTTAAGGTTTGCAAAGGTGGCAAATCTTGAGTAGATACAACAACCCAACATTCAGACAATAGTCTGATCCTTGAGGCAAAATATGGCAGTTTCAATAGTCAGAGTTTCATCTTCTGTCACCAGTAGTGGCCAAAAACAGTTTTCTCATATACTCTCCCCAACTCTATTAGAAAAATTACTGTATTTAACAGCTCTCAATGGATGTTCTTCTTCCATTATTTTTCCATGTGCTTTTTAACACAAGGATTTAATATAACTAATACTTATTTTATTATTATTATTTTGTTTAAATTGACAACCACAACAAGAAGTACCACCTAACTCCCCTTTTTAGGGGAGAACCATTCTCTCACATTTTCAACCCATTTCCTTGGTTGCTTCATTTGATAACCACCTGTCTGCAATTGGAAGAGATAATAGCTATCCCTTCTCTAGACTGTAGGTCCCAACCACCCCTCAGAAAAGCTGTACCGTACTCTGAAAATTCTTCCCATTCTCTGTACATTTTTCCACCTCTAAAATAATTTTGGGTCACTGCATAATTCTAGTGGTTGGGCAGATGAATCTCTCAAATCTGAAATGTTAGCTCATAAAAAAACATTTGACTTCTTTTGCTTGATCATCTACAAGGAAGTCCATGAATTTTGACTGAAGACATTCACTTCAACTCCTCCTTCTCTAGGTCTTCCTTGGTTCACAGAATCATAGTATAATTCATGTATCAAAGGCCTTAGGAGGTCACCTACTTCCACCTCCTGCTCCAAGCATGGTCAACAATGAATTAAGAACTGGTTGCAAAGGGCTTTGCCAGGCAGCACTTGAAAACTCATAAGGACAGAGATTGTCTAGGCAAGCTATCTTCCGATGCCTAATTATCCTCACGGTGAATGGTTTTTGTTCTTGTGGTATTTTTCCCTCAAGACAGAGCCTCTTGGTTTATGCACATTGTTTCTCATCTTCTGGCCATGTACTTCAGTAAACAGACTGGCTCTGCTTCTTGATTACATCCCCATAGGTATTGGAAGGCTGTCATTAGGTTCTCTCACAATTGAAACCTCTTCTCTAATCTGAAGAAGCTCCATTCTCTTGCCTTCTCCTCAGAGGATGCATTTTTCAGCCTTCGACTACTTTGTTGGCCCTCCACTGAAAACATTTGAGTCAACCGATGTCTCTCTTGCACTGGGCAAGGGGGATGGGGAGTGTCTACACCTGGACACAATAATCCAGGTGTGATGAGTGCTGAGAGAGAAGGGAATTAAACACTTCAATCCACATGCTAACACAGCCCAGGTTGCTGTTGGCTCGACTGTTGCCAGGATACACTGCAAGATCATAAGCTAAAAAGCCTACTGAACTTTAAAAACAGTTTCCTCATCTCTTGCCTACCTCTGATGAGAAGTTTCACATCATTCCTTTGGGAGAGACAGCACTTCTTCTTACATGTTTATAATACTGTCTTGACTGGATTTTGTAGGTGCTACCACAGTAGGAATTGCTATTGCAAAGAAGAATGAAAAGTTCTCCTTACCTTCAAGGCTAAACAACATTTGAATACAAGAGAGAAACATGCAAGTCACTTTCTCATATCACCTCCTATAACCATGCCTGAAACAGTGGAGAACAATCAAACTTGTTGATTAGGGGCAGATGGAGAAATCACAGGTATAAAAACCTCTGTCTCACCTCATGGCACAAACCTTCCTGTTTTTCCTACAGCGATGGAGGAGCAATTCTACTGTTCATGCGATGAGGAAAATGAGATTGTAGAAATTTGGTTCTGGCTCTGACAGGTATTTGACTGGGGAGATTATAGGCTCTAAAGTGTTTGGAATAGAGATTGTACTCAAGCATTGCCTGTTTAGGGAATGCATTTGCCAGACAGACAGTAAACAGTGTAGAAAAAGAAAATCACAGTTAAATAGAATAATAATTTAAACAGCAAAGATGCTTGTCTTAAATTTTGTCAAAAAAAAAAAAAATGCAATTGCTCACTGTAGTCTGACACGTTAGAGACAAGGTTCTTTTGCATGAACTGCTCTTGACAGATTTTAATGTTAATTGGTCTGGGGAATATGCCAGGCAACCTAAAACGTTTGCCGCAAAACAAATGTGAAGGAAATATTGTTCAGGATGGGGAGTCTCACAATTCACAATAGCAGAGAACAAACACCATTCTTTACAGGGAATGACAGAGGAAGCTGAAGAAAAAATATATATATTTTTAAGAAGTGGCAAGCAACAAGCAATTCTGTCACAGAATTTACTTCCTGTACATTAAGCAGCAATAAAACATTAATTTCACTATAGTAAAAATGCTGACTATAAACTACAAGGTCTCAGCAGAAACACAAAGCAGTTACAGTCAGCAGGATCTTTTCTGTACGCAAATTACCATTTACAGCTAGCTGAAAAAAATACTCAAGAAAGGAAAAGCAAGGGAAACTGAGTCATGAACAAGTCCCTCAGAGAAAAGGCAACACTGGCTGTCTCTTCTCACAGACAGAGACACTCACCCCAACCTCTCATCCCCTGTGCCAGACTCAGCTACAACCTAACTGGAGAATATCAGCTGGGATGTTCATTGTTGGGACTGAGTAATGGCACTGTAACATGGCACATTTAATAGACCAGTAGCAACCACAGGACTTTTGAACAAAGCAGGGCCAGGGCCATCATTTCTGAAGGAAGAGACCTTGGAACAGCACCCATAAACAGCACAGCTTATGTTAGCTGTACAGCCAGCAGTATTTCAGACTTTGCAGCACACACTCAAATAGCTCTGCAGCTCCTGCAAAAGTCTTCATCACATAATGACAAGCAAGTCTCCTACTTTGTGAAATCGCTCAGTTTCCCAGTATGAAATGGAAGGGGGCATCTGTTAAATACAGAGTATATTGGATGCCCAATTCTCACTCATTTCCATAAATGAGTGAGATTTCATAAATTTTCATAATACAGGTGTGCACAGGTATGTAACAGACTTGCAAACTGACAAAAGTTGAGAAGACATCTTCAAATAGAGCTTCTCAGACATGGATGTTACTCAAGGAGATCTCTCTGGAAGGACACTTGCCTCCCAGACCTGAACAGGACACATGAGAGCATGTGCAATACAAAATTGTAATTTTGCAGATTTTTTCTATTTGCTATTCTGTCTGCTCCTATACATCAGAAAAGGATGCAGGTTCTTCCTCAAACTAATGGCATAAAGTAGGTATGGGAGGGTGGGGGGAAGACAGAGAGGAAGGGAGGAAAATGAGAATCTTTGTGTTCCACTTTTTGAGCAAAGTCTGGACTAAATCTGTTTCTCCCATGAGAAATCAATGTATTGACATTAAGAGGATTCTGGCCAAAGAGAGAAAGAATCACATTCATGGATGTGCAGGAGCGTGGAGAACAAATTGACCCAAGCTATTTAACCCTTCAGAAAAAAAAAAAAAAAACAAAACAGTAGTGAAACACAGGCACAAACAACTGCAAAATATCATTCTCTTTAAGAACAGAAAATAAGCTATACCAACTGTCAGTCTCTCTACCATTTACAAAAACAAAAGGACTATTTACCCAAATACAAAGGCTCAAATACTAACAGAACCCACCATTTAGCAGGCAGATGAAATAAAGCAATGGCAGAGAATTCTGTAACAGCAGATAATGAAAACAAAAGTGAAAAGCTTTATTTCTCTCAAATAAGCTAATGAGCTTAGCACCCACAGATAAACAAGGACATTTTTTCATATACCTGAAAGATTTAAAGAAATCATTTCCATCTGACTCCTCCAGTACAAATAGATTATAGCAATCAATTGATAATTAATCATCTGTGTATATACTTCTCACTTTTCACTGAAAGCTAAAATTCATAATTAAGTTATTCATTTTGCTTTCTCTAAAGTTATTTACATTTTTACAATCAAGTTAATTTTTGAATCACGAGATTAAATTTAAATGTAAGTATTTAATTGAAAAAAATCAAGTGAATAAATATTTTCACACAAACCTTGACATCATGTCACCAGTATTTAAAAAAACAACTTAATTTAAAAAATTGTATTGCAACGTGTGCCACTTTTATATAGTACCAGTTAAAAGTTAATGTTTTTATAGCAAAATTGTGTCCAAATCTTTTCAGATAATTTGCATCACAGAAAAAAAAAAAAAAAAAAAAAAAGTATGATTCACTAAGGTTATTAATCCCTCCAGCTTTTCAGCACAGTAGCACAGAGGCACCCACAAGGCCTTCCTTTCAGAAGTATATCCCAAGATATGGCATATTCCCATTTAAAAAGAACCTACTCCAATAGACAAACCAAGAAAATACCCACTCGCTTAGTTCACACGCTCTTCCAAAAAATGTATCTCACATATACTGTGTATGGCTTTAGCCATACACACTTATACTACAACTACGTATATTTCTTAGATCTGCCACATGGGACTGAAAAACACCCATTTGTTGTGAAAGGGTTGAAAGTTTTGCAAATCCTACTATGCAAATGTAAAGTACTATTTCTGGAGTTACACTCTGGGTTGGGAACTCAAATCGTTGCCTGTGATAAACTTAACGCTCCAGTTATCGGGTTTTCATAGTTGACGTGATCAACCTAACCTATAAATACCTCTAAATTACAGATGCCAGCTTAAAGAACAAGGTTGCCTCTGGAAGGGTAGGCAGGGAGCCCAAGCCTAAAAAACAAGACTGCCTTTCTGGAAGAACAGGTGGAGAACCATAGTTTCATCATCTCATAAACTGCGTTGCAAAACAAGAGTGAACCACTCAACCCCCTCAACCAAGTGTGCCCATGCTTTTCATTTTTTTTTTTTTTTTTTTAAGCAGCTATTGTAAGAGATACAGCACCATACCTGAGACTGCAAAAATAAAAATCAATACAACTAGCAGCCTAGAGGAAAAAAGCTCTATCCATTTTAAAGAAATATTCATTAAAGAATTTGTAAAACCAAATTTCAGTAGGTAAAATCTGAATACAGCACAAATTCACAGGAATTTCCTAAGCTGGGGGAAATACAGAAAACAATACTTTACCATAAGTAGTGACAAATAAAGTTTTATAAAACAAAGATTTTACAGGGTAGTTTCAATACAGACTTTTAAAAGAAATACTATTTCTACCATACATTTCCCTTCCTAAGCAATTTACTGACATGTTTGAGTGTTCACATACAAACCTATTAATAAAAGAAGGAACCTGTGGCTGGCAGACTCAGAGTCATCCTAGCACTATTGCAAGAGATTCTTACTACTCATTTGTTACACTCAAGTGCGAGGAAGAATTTCTGGTATGACATGGTTTATTTGCCATTTCAGGACTTCGAAGGGCATACATATTTTTCCGATTTTTACCATAATATGGTGGAAGTATGAAGCTAGTACAAGTATCACTAAGAAAAAGTACAAAATTAGTAAAAAAACCAAATGAGTAAATAATAAATATTGTGAGATTTTCTTTAATGTAACATAGGAAGACATATGTTGATATACAGAAAAAAATTACTGTGTTTTAGTATAACCTAATTATTCAGTAATCCTACAGAGAGCACAGTGACTTTACATTTTTAGTACCAAAACTTTTCAATCCACCAGTTGAAAGGAATTACTGAAACCATCTTCAAAAAAGAAAGGAAAAAATTACAGAAATGAAGTTCTGTTCCATCACAGGAACCCACAGTTCAGTTCTGTTGAGAAAGTTGTATTTAAAATAATTTATACACTCCAGTATAAAAACTAAATAAAGAAAAGTAATCCACATTTCTAGGGGTTTCCATTTTGTGAAAGCGCAAGCTACACTGAGAAGTCACACACATTATGCTCTTACACATAATTATTAGTCTTCTTCATTTTGCTTTCCCCGGGGGTTATCTAGGCTGATGTGCTCTATGGGAATGGGAAATTATAAAGACATCTTAGCAGTTTGGTTTCAGGCACTGGCAGAAGTACTCAAATGGAGGAGGACAATACAGATTTACAAAGCAAGTTCTGCTTGGATACCACATGTGCACAGGAGATTAAAAACATACAAAGAAACCAAGAAAAACAACCACCTGAAGTGAAACTCTCATGCATTTAAGATGAGATTTCTCTTTAACAGTTTGGAATATAACCCTTAGCTGCCTTTTCTAAGCATGAATGAAAAGATTTTGTGTTGAAGCTGCTGTTGTATTTGGAAGTACAAAAATGATGTCTTTTATGGCCACAAATTCAAGAGACTGGAACATACCATGCAAAAGCCTTGATGTGAATTAGTAGCACAATACCCTCTCAGTTTTCCTTTACTGCATGATAGAAATATGAAGTTAATTTTATTGTTTCCAGCAGAAAGTCAGTGCAGAGATGTTCTTTGCAGTCTACCTGACTTGTCTTCCAAGGCTTAACAGGCTTACCCAGCGCTGGTTCCCACTAAGGAAAATGTTGATTGTACATACAGTCAGTTCATACTAGTCTCTATGATCAAGTTTTAATGACTTCAACATGGGAACAGGCATGCCATATGTGGCAGTATGCACCCTTTTAAAAATACTGTACTTGAAGCAGTTGGATACCAGCACAATGTTGCATGCTATTAACTGCAGTCATACTACATCTTTTTACTCTATCCTAAATTCTGGCACTCACCAAGAACAATAACATTTTATTAACCCCCTTGGTTGGTAACAGCAGACTCCCTCCTGCTCAGCATCTGCAAAGCTCAAGGAAACATTTGACTGCTTAGACAGAACTGGTCCTAGCACATCATTTGTAGTGTGAGGGACGTGCTTCTCTAAGCATCAGTGCTTTTTGTTTTAACTTCTGAGCTGTTCAAACAGGGACCTAACAGAGCTCTTGCAACCACCTCTCCATCTCCATTTGTGGTGACTGTTCTAGGGATTTAAATCCTGTAATTTGGAATATGATCAGGGCTGCATAATCTCTTCTGCCTTGATCTCCCAGATTTCCCACCTTAGAGAGACGTTACATAATTGGAAATTATCAGTTAGAAATTCAAGAGGAGAGTAAGTTTCAAACAACGTATACAACATTACTGTAATAGGACTGCTACATAGGATAAAGTTTTGATAGGAATCTTAAATTTCTTTAGGACTAGGCAAGAATATTACCTAGCAACCCATACAGATATACTGTATGTTAGCATCTCAGCAGTTGGGTCACCATGTGTACTTCAGATTCAGTTCAAAGCCCCTTTGAAGCCTGGCTACATGACTAATTAGTCTGAATCAAATAAGACAATGTTCTTGTTATTCAGTGTTACTACATTGCTGCACAGAGCACGTACCATTCTTAAAGACATGTTTGAATGGAAAGGCATGGATATCACACCATTTTTAAACATCAGATAACAACTTTGTAGAGTTAAGACCTTGATGACTTACATTTCAATAATTATTTCAAAACAGACAAATGGAAGAATTACAATAAGAGGATTCTTAGCATTTGTTGTTTATTTTAGACAGTAAAAGATAAAAGATAATTGCCTTTTTTTTTTTTTTTTTAATGCCAACTGTGTTTCAGGCAATTTACAAACATTTGGATTGTTTTAGAATGAAATGACCTAAAATTTGCCAGACTTGTAGTGTTAGGGAAAAAAAAAAGATTATGTGCAAAAAAGGTTTGAGAGATTATTAAAGCTCTCAACATTTGTAGCATTACATTGTAGCATTGTAGCAAAAGCCCCAACAGAGCTCAGTGTTTTCTAACATGGAATTAAAGAACAAATGGAAGAATTCTGATAACACACAGCAACACACATGCTACTATAGCTTTCTGCCTCTGCAGGCAGATCACATATTCAGACCTTTCTAACACTGCTTAACAAAATAGGTAGTCTATGAGAAAGATAAAATATTAACAAAGAAGCAAAGAATTCTACATAAACTATGAGAACAATTCAACCCCCACAGCCACCTGGTATACCCAAACTCAGCAGCTGTGAGCTCAGCTCCAGGTACAGAAACCAGACTGCATTATCAAGGCAGTATCTGTGGAACATATGACTACTACTCAGACTTCAGCAATGATTTCCTGGAGCATACAAAAGAAAGAAGATAGTGTATGGAAGAATCAAAAGCAAGACAGAGTTAAAGATGCCAATGTGTATGTTCATAAACATAAATGTCACAAGCACAAAGGGTTTACATATCCTAAATATCAAAAAGACATTTATTTTAATTCATATGTACAATCCTGCCCCAATTAAAAAGGCCAAAGCTGTTAGTGTCTGACCAAAGGAAGCACAAGAATTGTATTTGTATTCTCCAAAATCCAAAGTTATTTTATGATTATTAATATTTTTAGAATAAAGGAAAAACACTTCAGGAGGAAAAAGCTGTGCTCACAAAGCAACATATCGCACCCCCCCACAATACACTTATACTTTGTACTAATTTCCTACTCACTAGTTTAGGTGTTATCAAATTCATTTATTAAACAAATTTCCATGCTTATTTCAGCCCTTATAACAAAGAAATAGATTGACAATCCAGTGCTATCTTTCAATTTCATCAGCAGATTGACCAGTTTCCAAAAATAAATAAATAAATAAAAATTCAATGGTTCTACATAAGCAAAACAAACAAAAATAAAAGCACAAAACTACAACAAACAAGAAGTACAGTACTGAGCTTTTATGGTCCTGTGTCCGTCTGTCGTTTCCGCCTCCTCCCCCCTTCCAGGGTATGATTTTATATATGATCTCATTTACTAATACTCCTACAGGTCAAGTCAACGACATTGCAGCTAGAAGAGCAGATGACCAGAGTCAGGCTAGTAAGTGATCAGTTTACTAGTGGTGAAAATACATTTAACACTACTGGAGAATTACCTGGAATTTATTTTTTAAGTTAATTTTCCTTATTTCAAATCAACTTATAATTCACATGAATAGTTTGTTGTTGTTGTTGTTGTTGTTTTTTCCTGCTATTTACTTAATTCTGCTCATCCAGACTGATCTATGGTGCAAAACAATGTTCTACCTATGTGCAGACAAAACTCAAACAAGCATTCCAGTCTAATCCTGACTTGGAACATCCAGACAATCTCTCAGATTTCTTTACTATGCCAACATGTACATCCACAACAAATACATCAGCAGTGTTGGGGAACAGTGTATCTACCACATCTTTCACCTGAGACTATGCATGACAGAAAGGAATGTATAATTCATCACTCTAGGACTGGAAAGTTTTAATAGCTTCTTCAGAAAAAGGTAGAACAACACTATCGTGACTCCTATACAGAACTGTGAAATTCCTGCGATGTGAAGCAACAACTACAGCTTATTTTGGCAGAGCAAAGCATCTCTGAATGTGCTGAATTATGTAAATAAGAAACAACCCAAGTTAAAGAATAACCTTACGTTAACAAGTCTGCCTGTAGGAAATGCTGCTACATTATCACAGCATCACTGTAGCAAATCTTATAGGTGAAGATGACTCCTCCTCTCTGGATAGCAGCCAGAGAGGGGCTCTGGGTTCGTTTCCTGCAGCCTTCAGGAGCTGCCAGCAGTCTGGCTTTTTCCACCCTGAGGGCCTTCAGGCCTCGATCACTCCTTTGCCTCTTGACCTGGGTCTTCAGAAAAGCTGCATTTTAGACCCATTCATTCTTGAAGCCCCTTTGCTGCAAGTTCTTCTGGGGCTTCGACACCCATATGTTCCCATTCAGAGTGACTTTCAGACTACTATTTCAGTCCTCTGGACACAGAATGAGGGAGTGGGGGTAATTAGAATGCACTGACTAAATTCATTTACTCCTGGTTCTTCCAAGTCCATGGCTTGGACAGGAGACTATGGGAGAGTATCTTTTGGAAAAAAATAATGCCAATTCTTGGTGAGCATGCAACAAATAGCCTTTAACAGATTAGGTTTTTTTATCCATTCATATTTAGTAGATGTCTGAATGTATAAGAGTAAATTTTCTCCTTTAATTCTGTCTGAAGCACCATTTTCTTGTACTTAAAGGTTTTTAAGGCCTGGTAATCTTTTTGCCCTCCAAACCTTTTTTAATTAGTCTTTGTTATAAGAAAGGACTGACAGAGTTTAGCAGCATTTTATTGCCCATTATTTCATTCCAGAAAGACATCAGCCAAGCACAAGAAAGAAGAGGATGCACTTCAACAATCATCTGCACACTGGCTGCTGCTGCATTCACTGCTTGCAGTCTCCGTATTTCACTGCTTTTGTTTCTCATCATACATTACGGGAATAAAGAGCAAAATGCAGGACAGTGTATTATACTGCAGGAAGCAGCAGCTTTATATTAAATGTTTTATCACCATCTGCAAACTACAATGCCTAACCATGTAGGTATCTTGGTTAGTCTGATTCTTCTCCAAGCATTCCTTGATGTAATTCAGAATCAGCCTTCCAGCCGAACTGGTTCCTTGTGCAGCTAGCTGATGCATTTATTCATTAGCTTTAGCAAAGCCCTAGGCATAGTGACAGTATGAATAATATTACAAAGTAAAGCCCAACATGCTCAATAAATACGATAGTTTACTAAGGAAACATTTTTTCTTCCCTCCTATCTTTAAGGAGCACATACAGTCTTGAGAGACAGGATAACCAAGCTCATGATTTTTCCCTGAACGTGTGCAGATCTGAACAGAAATCATCTCAGATGTGTGCAACGTTCTATTCAAACACTCACATAAAATTGCATACACGTCTATTAGTTCAGATTCAGAGAAATAAACTACCTGAACTTTAATTCTAAACTTTATTCATTTTTGTAATCTCAGCTGATTCTGCCCATAGCTCAAAGGAGAGAGGGGCAACACAACACCAGTCAAAACAATACTGGAAGCAGCACTCTGAATTCATTAGTTCTATAAATTTGCATAAGCAATAACAAGTGTTTTGTTTTTTGCCCCCGCCCCCCCTTTTTTTTTTTTTTTTTTTTTAAATCAAGCTTAAACATCTTGAAAATCTTCAGCCAAAAGTCTTTTATATAACGTGGTTATATAAAGCCCTCCATACTAGATAAAAAGTACCCTGACAGATAATACCTTTCCTACTGACTCCTCACCTCAGTTCTACAAATCACTGTTCACCTTATATTTTTCAGCAGAGTTCAGGTTTTATAGACATTCCAGTAGCATTCATTAGGTTGATTTAGTGGTAGGTTGAGGGGTAGGGAACAGGGCTTCCTATTTTACTATCACTTAACACTAATTTTAAATTTAAAAAAACTGTCAACATGTTTCATCTTTCCACTCCTGTCTCAATAATAGACATCAAGAGACACAAGCCTTCGCTATAGACTAAAATCATATAGAAGAGGTTTTGGACATCTATGAAGGAATTTTTTGGTTTGTGGTTGGTTATTGTTTGTTCATCTCTTGGAGAAAAAAAAAAAAAAAGAGTAAGGGGAAAATATTTTGTACACAGATCATGTAACATACAAACTAGTTCAAAGGATTCTGTATGTGCTTTATGACCCATGCTCATTGTAAAATTATTCTTAAAATACCGTAACATTTGTTAAACATGATCTTAGTCGTGACTGTATAAATTTCAATTTAAATGCACGCCAAAAAGTTAGAGTAAATCTAAGTTTTGATGATATCCATACTGCAGAGTTCCATAGATTTATTTACCAAAGGAACCTACAGGAAACACAAAAAGAAAAAATAATTGGCAAATAAGCAGTATTTTTTCTTAAGTTTACAATGGAAACAGAATACAATCAATGTACATACTAGCTGATGAAGCTGGTCATTGCATCAACCATTTCAAAGTAACTTTAATGCTTGGTTGTTTAAAGCAAACATAATGTGATTACATCAATATGCAGAGTACTCTTTCCTCATGATGTATTTTTTTTCTGATTTTTAAATATTTACAGAGTAAACAGCAACATCCATAATCAAACTTGTATTTGAGATCATTAGACAATATATACAGTCACTCCTCTATTAGCTCTCTTTTTAACTTAAACAATGAAAGAATATTTACAGATGCTAAGAATCATGAGCAGCCACTCTTTACTTTGCTAAACAAAGCTGTAAGGGGAAATGAACAACTACAGATAGGGAAAAAAAAAAAAAAAAAAAAAAAAAACTAAAACTTAAAGATTAAAAAAAAAAAACAAAAAAAACAAAAAAAAAAAAAAAAAAAAAACAGCTAAAACACCAAGAACAAAATTAAGTATACCATTTTGCAGGACATCCAAAAAGTTTATTCCTTACTTTACCTCCTAATATCTTGTCTGAGCTAACTCAGCACTATTCACTAACATAACTGTAATAACCTATTAGTCAGTACTACCCCATACTGGTGATCCTTATGACAGGTGTATATCTTCTGGGATTTAAATTTTAATTTTGCTCATAACTTGATACAGAAGCAGCTTGATCTGGTGGAAGGTTTCAGAAACTGCAGCGAGACAGTCACAAAAAATAGCCAACCAGGTGGTCAGCCCTGGAAGATAGAAAAGGTTTCCCCCAGGTTAGATGGGACTATGTAGTTTGCTGCCATGACAGCTAAACTTGACAAAAAGGATTCTCCCTGCCAGGACGACAGCTGGATTAAAAAAGTTTATATTCTGTCCTCTTTCTCTTTTATTCCTGTCTTATTCCCTTCTCTTACAGTTTTAAGCCAAGTGTCTTTCCTCCTATAAAACTTGATGCTTTCTTAATGTCAAAGTCATCCAGTCTTCTCTACAGACCCGATAACAGAAGGTGGCTTAGGGAAATGTATATCAAAGTTAGTTCAGAACTACACGGTCAACACACTCACATTCCTTCAACTCCACATTTTCCATCCTACTTTTATACTACATGCATAAACAGTGAGTCAAGGGCATCTGGATTTACCACAGACAGCAGCATACCCACAACAGGTCTGATGGACTTTGTACGGGTCTGAGTTACAGAATTAAATGCAGAAATAGCTTCCTCCTCCACCAAGTAGCAAAATTCTTCCATTTTACACTTCATAGATGTTTGTGGTAGAACGGGGCATGCAAGGGGAAGTCAGTCACAGAAGCCAAAGTACTTCCAAAACCTGGCAGTAATCTAATATACTAGGATGTATGATCCACAGATTAGACCACCACTTCAGGTAAAAGCTGACTGTACTGTCCTGAAGAGAGTACAGACCAACAGGGCTTTTCAGAAAAGGAAGACAAAGGCTCATTCTCTTCTTTTGAAGCATGTACTATTTTGTTTGCAATGAGATAAAAACAAAGAATCCTGTTCACGCTGCATATCTGTATCCTTCAACAGGACATAAAAAAAACAGATTTTTTACTATAAGGACATCTGGCATAGTTAGAGCATAATACACCTCAGCTAATAGGCCCAGCACAGAGCTGGTGCTTCAAATAAGCCTTCAAAATACTATCAAGTTAGGATTTGTATGATGCATAGACTTTCTGCTGAACATATGAAAAGAGCATATTTCACACCTACAGCAGAAACCCAAGCTCCTCACATCAGCAAAAGCCCAGCAAAACACAGAAATGCAGAGCCAGCCTTTGCATGCTGACTTCAGCTTAGTCTCCTAACTGCATTGATGGACCATGTAATAGGTTTGCTGCTTTGATGAATATTAATCCTTACAGGCCTTTTCTTAACCTTAAAAAGTTTCCAAAAATATTATAAGTTGTTTGCCACATAATTGTTAGGGTTGGCAATATATACATATATATATATTTGCAAGAAGACTAACACATGGTTTAATTTTTAGAGTGGGAGAAAATCTGTACCTTCAAGAAAGAAACATAGCATGAAGCAAAGTTCCAAAAGATGTATTTTTAATGTTAAAAATCATAATAGATAAAATATAATGCTTCCATTATTGAAACAAAATGGTTTGTTTAACTTTTTTTGTTGTTGTTGTTTTTTTAAGCCTACATCTCAGAAGTTTGTCCCTAAGATAAATTTTAATTCCTTTTCAGTACTTTTAATATGCAAGCCTAACAAAATATAAGTTAATATCTGTGAAAGATCATTTCAATTTATGAAAGGTTGAAGTTTGAGAATGAATGAAGTGTATACTTGAAAATTCACATTGACATTTGAACATTGAAAGTTTACACTGTGCACACCAAAATAGCCTGGCTCTGTCACCCAGACACCTGAGGCATCATACTCTTCTACTTAACAGCAAGCAGATGGATTTATTTATTTATTTTTTTTCCCCATGAATTAGCTGCAGTAGCTTTTTTAAGTTCTGTAGTAACATACAACTTCATGTTCTTCCTCAAGCTTCAATATAAATATGACATTAGATGAAAGGACACATTTTAATTTAACATTTAGGAACTAATTTTGACTAATTTTAACTGACTTCTGAGCAGTGTCTGAACTGGATGCAAATGAAAAAATAGTTGGCTTTCATCTGCAAGTGCTGTTCCTGTATCACGGATACTCTCATCTGAGACTGGAAAAATACACTCCATATCTTCGTAAAGTGGAAGCAGCTGCAACGACAACTGATTTTTGGCAACTTCAGTCCCTATCTACTTTAGGTATCAGAAGCAGTCTCAATCACATATTAAAACTAATTAACAAACCCAATAAACACCACCATAGCAAATACAAATGCCAGTTTCATCAGCTAGAGCAAATATCTCTCTTACAGTGCATTTCCACTGCAACTTCCAAAGCATTTTATGGAAGGAGGTAAGCAGATCTATCCATACATTTCAGATCTGCACATACATCTTCCTCTCCATCTACCATACTGAAATATTTATTTTTTTGCAAGGACAGGTAACCTGGGTTTTGGACTTAAGGCGACAGCTCTAAAGCAGAACTAAATACTATAGGAGCATCACAGCCTGGCAGATCTCACAACACTGAAAATAAGATCCTATCTTTCTGCAGTGCTGCAGAATAAGCAATTTATGCATTTTCTTCCATAACTTCATGCTAAAGAGGAGAATTTTCTGCTTTCATGGCAGGAGAGCACACTGTGATTAAACCCCCGAATTGGGGGCAGGAATAGTAAAATGTTAGAAAAGCACTACTACACTAAAACACAGGCCACACTGGGAAACAAAATCCTCTTCATGAAACTTTCTTGCCATCTATAGTTCAAGTACGTGAGATGGATGAATGGATGAACTGGTTAGAATGAATCCTATTTCATGAGGGATTAAAAAAATAAATAAAAACAAAACTGAAGATTTTCTGCAGAGGTTCTAAAACAAATCACATCTTAAAATATCTGAATATGGTGATTTTTGGTCAATCAGCACAGTGCACTTCAAAGGCACAGCAAAAGTGATGAAGCCAATATACAGCGAGACATCTACTAACAGCTGTAAAAAAAATCCTGAAGTCTTTTTTCGTTTGTACCCTTCCTCCCACTGCAAGGGATATACTGCAGAATATACTGCAAGTCCAGGAAATGAGGATGTGGCCACAATGTGTCTGGAAACTTTAAAAAAGACTAGGAAGCTAGGAAAGGAGAGCCTCCTCTAAACCAGCAGTAACAGTGCTGGTGACCCTGTGTAGAGAGTACAGAGCTGGGAAACAGGGACAAAAGGCCACAGGCTTTTTCCTTTTCCTGTTGACCAGCAACAGCAAGCACACCCTCACTACTTAAAAAATAAATAAATAAAAACAACATCCATTACAACGTTTAAATTAAGCAAATGAAGTTGATTTACAGGTCTAGCTCTTTCCTGACTAAATCCCAAACTGAGTAGGGTTTATCATCAGTGCTACAACTAAAGCTGGCATTCTCTTGGACATTGATCAGACTACAGAGCACAAAGGTTCCTAAATTTATATTCTACTTTGTTAATTGTCAAGGGGAAGTGCCTCCCAAAACAAGCTAAGGAGCCTGAGAGCTTTTCTGTGCCAAATTATTCCTAAAAGTAATAAATCCTACCACATCATATAACAGCAAAGCTTTCTAATGCAGAGTGCTGTAATGCTGTCCCAAGTCAGCAGACAGAAAACTGAATTAATCTCCTTGGTTACATAGAGGCTTGTTAAACGGTGGCAGAGTGAAAACAAAAAGAGCATGTTATTATCCCTCGGTGCTGCCACTGAGAGCTCAGTGGGGAGCTGTGGCACCTAGCATGAACCACACTCACTTTGCATCTCTGCTGTTGGCAAGAGCCTGTGAAGAGCATCAGAAGCAAGCAGCGAAATTATTCATGAGCTAGACAGATGCCAGAAACACCACATATAGGGTAAAGGGATGGCAATGGAAATTTGCACCTCTCTGTTCTTCTGACAGGACTGGTAGGTGAAAGAGACAGATCTATTACTCTCAATCCCAACATCTGCACTGGCATAGAAGTTTTGGCCAAGCCAGAAAAAGGCTTCTGCTCTCATATCCACTTGAAAAATACAGAAAGACTTCTCACTGCCAGAAAAGGAGAAGACGACCTAAGGACTTTTCCTGCACTTCCACAGATCAATATGTATGTCCTCTGTATATGTCTCTTGAACAGAAGCAGCATAAGATTGAAGACAGGCATTTTACAGGAGATATTCTTACAGCATACACATAATGAAGAGGCTCTCTAGAACAGTGACCTAGACAGATATTAAACTGGCAGGTGTTCAGCATCTATCTGGGAGATAAAGCACTATTAATCTCAAAGAAAAATAATGCAGTGTGATAATGTGACATCTGGTCATACACAATAAAAATACCAAAACATTTATTCTTCCCTATTTGCTAAGTAAGCAATGAATCTTAATTACCCACATCAAAACCAAAACCAGATTCAAAAAAATGACAAAAAAAAAAAAAATGTTTGAAACACATGGGAGACATTATTTTTTGGTAAGTAAGAAGAGGATGGTACTGCTTGTGGACTTGATTCTGTCCATGTTTATCAAGCTTCCCCCCCTAAAGTCAATGGCTATCCATGCACAGATGAAAGCACATTTCTGTAATCCAGATTCTAAAAGTCAAAATAAAGTTCTAACATCATTTCAAATCATGTTTGAATTTGTTTTTGTTTTTCTATTCCCTTTTCAGCATTTCTATATATATTTTTTTTTGTGTGTGTGAGAGTTTTGTTGCCTATTCTTAATCCTTTCAAATAAGAGGTAGGCTTAGCATGTCTTTTTAAAAAAATAAATCATCAGATGCGATGATTTTGCGACAGCACACAGCAATTACCTATGTGCAATTAGGTGTCTTTGGGCACCAAGGACGTAAGTATTAATTATTCTGAACACAGAAAGAGTTTTCCTTAGATGAAGCTAAAAAATCCTAAAACCCTTCTAAACTTGTCTGAACTCCACTGAAAATCACTGGTGTTATATTAATGAATGTTTATTTAGAACTAGGAATTGGATTAAACAACCTGAAACATAATTCAATGATTTTTCATGGTATCTCATACGCCTGTTGCTGAACTGTCACTATTTCTGACTAACTACAAAACAGTTTCACCTTTTCCATAAATCATTATTTCACCAGTTTACAAAAAAAAAAATAAAAAAATAAAAAATCAAGGAATAATGTAATAAATGCTTTGTACCTCAGATTAACATTTCATACCCTCACAAGGGTATTTTTGAAAGATATAAATTTTATTTGCAAATAAATAAATAAATAAATACGTACCATTTTGCTTTAAGGTAAAGCTAATCTTATAACACCAGCATTTAACCTCTAAATCCACTAACTCATCTGTTAATTTTAGCAGATTTAACATAAGGAAGGATGCAGAATGCAAACTGTCAGCAAACTGGACTGAATCTTGTCCTGATTACTTCAGCTTGGGGATGTTTCAAGACCCCTTACATAATGCTATTTATTTCACCTGACATTGCAATTGCTCTTTCAAGCATGATTTGTATAAATCAAGAAAGCATCTTCAGTTCCCCTTTCGTAAAGCCTTATCTTCAACACAGTGGCTTCCCCCTCAGAGTGACAGTTCTAGACCCAGCCTGCAATGCAAAGCTGGTCTTTCCACATTTCAGAAGACACAACTTAGCCAGACCATAAAGCCCAACAGCAACATAAAACCCACATCTCTCCTGGCATAGCACAAACTGGCTCAAGAAAAGCTACATGCTGTTTAAAAAGCTTCACAATTTATCCACTGCTTAAGAGAGAAGCTTTGATGCTGTACCCAAAGTGCAAGACGTAACAGAGCAAGAGTTTAACTTCTTGACTAGGAGGTAGCTGCTCAAGGTACACTAGTACCGAGCCCTCTAGAAAACAGTGGAAGTTCACAGAATCACACAATTGTAGGGGTTGGAAGGACCTTCAGAGATCATCAGGTCCAACCCCCCTGCCAAAACAAGTTCCCTAGAGCAGCTTGCCCATGTAGGCATCCAGATGGGTCTTGAATATCTCCAGAGAAGAAGATCCCACAAGCTCCCTGGGCAAAGTTACTTCTGGACTTTGAGATTTCACTTTTGCCTAGAGTCAACGTAGAAGCAACCATGACTGTGGTTTCCTTAAGTTCTATATATATATATATACACATATAAAAAAAGGGTAAAAATGTGTGTGTGTGTGTGTATATGTAAATACTAACAAAAAAAAAAAAAAAAAAAAAAAAAAGTCCACAAACAAAGAACCTATTTTAAGAGGCCAATAGCTTGCCACTCCAGATAGAGTGGACCATACTAGCATCCCATTTTAAAAAAAATATAAAATCCTATGAAGAAAGCACCTGAGTAACTGTAATGCAACAGGAGGCACAGACCTCCCCAGGCAAATGTGGAGCACTCATGTACTGGAATGCTATTTACAAAATGGACGAAGAAGTCCAGAGTGAAAACGTGACTCAGAACTTTATTCTTCTGATAAATAGCTCAATGTACTTTTTAGAACCCAAGAAGCAGCAATGCCTTCAATACATGTTTCTGATTAGCCACATGTTGAAATATGCAGCTATTAAAAAACTAGGTATAAAAATAAGCACAAGAATCATCTTCTACTTGCACGCGCATTTCTCTCTCAGTTATGAGATGTGCTATTTCCGAACTCCTAGATCACTGAAGAGATGTGACGCTACTATAACAGGAAAAAAATTCTGAAGCCTCTTTCTTATCTGATCCATTTCAATTTACAAGTATAAATGATTAAAAACCACAGAAAATTATATCTTTGGTCATTAAACACTTAGAAGAATCACCTTCTTCTAAAACAAATATCATCATATAACATATAATTTCTGCATCATTTAAAGGTATTTAGGTTACATTGGTCATTACTCTCCAGAGACAACAAAATCAGTATTTGCCACCATATTTTGAGAAAGCTAGGAATCAAAAGGCTAATGTGCACTGCCTTGGAATGAGCCAGACAGAGGCACTCAAAAGGACCAGATGACTCCTCTGTTTAGGAAGTGATAAAATAGCACTACAAGCTACAAAATTAAGTTTGAAAGGCTCTCCCCATTATTTATACTATAATTCTCAAAAAAAAAAAAAATTAACTATTGAGTTATTACTAAATTCCAACAATGTTTCCTTTAGAAAAGTATTTACTAAAGTAAATCCCAATAAGGTATCTTGCCAAAGGAAGCATTTTTGGTAGTAAAATTAAAATGTTTTCACTTTAAATGTTATAAAATACAGTGAACATTGTATACACATTTTATTAGTCCATAAATATCTTGCTGACATGTTATTAATAAAATTATTAGCTCACTTTTGCACAAAGTGACATTATACATATGATAAGCAAACTTTAATGTTTCACAAAGGTTGAGTATAAATGAGAGTTCACTACTATAGTCAAGTCAGGGTCTGTGATATGAATTCCCATGTCAATCTAAATGCTGTTTTTAAAGGTTTGTTAAATTCTCATACACACAAGTGACATTATGATGCAGTTATATGATGGTAGTATCGGGTGTTTAAGTACCTAACTCCCCACAAAACAAACAAACAAACAGACTAACAAAAATCACAACTAGATAAAAACACAGGGAAACAGACAAGTAGGTAGATTTAAAAAAAAATAAAAAAAAATTACATTTTAATCAGCACAAGCAGGAGCAGTTAACAGGATATAAGGATTTAACACTAGGTTGATACGGCAGAAAAATCACAATAGAGTTTTCACTTTGTATTGCTAATAAATCTGTCTGTGCATCAAAATTTATACAAATTACCCTACATATAATTTAATATATAACATATAATTCCCTACCCGCAGAAAATAAAAAACTATTGGTATAATATATGAGACACATCAAGGCTTGGAAAGGTGAAGCCTTAAAATCTAAGAATGAAAGTCTAACTTCCAGGTGTCTAACCAGGTTGTTACAAAACCACTCACTAGTCCATGACAGTTGGGTTTTATACATGCTGTCTGTAGTTTTCACTGCAACTGTAGTAAGTGATGCATATTTCTTATGAAGTGGATTTTGAGAATAAAGAACTTCCTATTCCCTACCACCACCATAAAACAATGAAAAGCCTCCTTGCTTTCATAACATTAAGATGTTTAAAATTAGTAGAGTTTAATTAGCACTCCTGAGACGTGTAACTGAAGCTTCAGCACTTAAATGTATGCAAGTCGATGGGGCTGGATGGGATCCACCCAAGGGTATTGAGAGAACTGGCGGAAGAGCTGGCCAAGGTGCTTTACATCATTTATTGGCAGTCCTGGCTATCGGGGGAGGTCCCACTCAACTGGTGGCTAGCAAATGTGACGCCCATCTACAAGAAGGGCCGGAGGGTAGACCCGGGAAACTATAGGCCTGTTAGTTTGACCTCAGTGCCAGGGAAGCTCATGGAGCAGATTATCTTGAGTGTCATCATGCGGCACTTGCAGGGCAAGCAGGCGATCAGGCCTAGTCAGCATGGGTTTATGAAGGGCAGGTCCTGCTTGACTAACTTGATCTCCTTCTATGACAAAGTGACACGCTTAGTGGATGAAGGAGGGGCTGTGGATGTGGTCTACCTTGACTTCAATAAGGCATTTGACACCGTTCCCCACAGCATTCTCCTCAAGAAACTGGCTGCTCTTGGCTTAGACTGGCATACGCTTCATTGGGTTAAGAGCTGGCTGGATAGCCGGGCCCAAAGAGTTGTGGTTAATGGAGTTAAATCCAGTTAGAGGCTGGTCACTAGTGGCGTCCCCCAGGGCTCGGTACTGGGGCCAGTCCTCTTTAACATCTTCATCGATGATCTGGATGAGGGGATCGAGTGCACCCTCAGTAAGTTTGCAGACGACACCAAGTTAGGTGCGTGTGTTGACCTGCTCGAGGGTAGGAAGGCTCTGCAGGAAGATCTGGATAGGCTGGACCGATGGGCCGAGGCCAACGGTATGAAGTTCAACAAGGCCAAGTGCTGGGTTCTGCACCTGGGGCACAACAACCCCAAATAGCACTACAGGCTGGGAGATGAGTGGTTAGAAAGCTGCCTGGCAGAGAAGGACCTGAGAGTATTGGTTGACAGTCAGTTGAATATGAGCCAGCAGTGTGCTTGTGTGGCCAGGAGGGCCAACAGCATCCTGGCTTGTATAAGAAACAGCATGGCCAGCAGGTCCAGGGAAGTGGTTGTCCCCCTGTACTGGGCTCTGCTGAGGCCGCACCTCGAGTACTGTGTTCAGTTTTGGGCCCCTCACTACAAGAAGGACATGGAGGTACTCAAGTGAGTCCAGAGAAGGGCTACGAAGCTGGTGAGGGGTCTGAAGAACAAGGCTTATGAGGAGCAGCTGAGGGAGCTAGGATTGTTTAGCCTGGAGAAGAGGAGGCTCAGGGGCAACCTTATTGCACTCCACAGGTACCTTAAAGGAGGCTGTAGCGAGGTGGGGGGTTGGTCTATTCTCCCACATGCCTGGTGACAGGAAAAGGGGGAATGGGCTAAAGTTGCATCAGGGGAGGTTTAGGCTGGATATTAGGAACAACTTGTTAGGCATTGGAATAGGCTGCCCAGGGAAGTGGTTGAGTCACCATCCCTGGAGGTCTTTAAAAGACATTTAGATGTAGAACTTAGTGATATGGTTTAGTGGGGGGACTTGTTAGTGTTAGGTCAGAGGTTAGGCGATCTTGGAGGTCTCTTCCAGCCTAGATGATTCTGTGATTCTATGTGTGATCACAAGAACCATCTAGATAAGCAGTTATATTTTCAGAAAAGACATGTTTACTCTTAAATGGCGAAGCTCTGTATCACCTCACCTTAAGGCTGTTTAAAACCTGCATCCTATACAGTTACCTAAGCCTAGACCCTGTTGATACATGGAAGAGCATAAGTCTTGTAACACTAGTTGCTTGTATTAAGAAACTAAGCAGAATGTATCATGTATTTAGATATTCAGGTATAGTCAAATACCAAAATACATACTGAACCTCTACTGATTGTATTAAAAGAAAAAAGAATATATAACAAGCACATTGACGAACGCTGGTGAGCAACTGTGAACAATCAGCATGTTCTCTGGAATGCATCAGTTCAGCAATTAATTCATAGATATAAAGCCACATAATAACTTGAAATCTGATATCCACAATAGTTTACTAATCTGATTACAAATTGATTTTAAAATACATATATACTTGAAATACATTCAAGAAATATATTAAGACTGCTGTCTTTTGAGTTTCATTTCCATGGTGAACTTACCCAGTATGAAAAATCTAAACTCATTTCTAAATAAAAAAAAAAATCTATTTAATCTTAGCCACCAACTCCAGACCTCATTGTTTATTTGCTACAGAATTAAAAAGCCCTCCATCCAAAATCATCAATTCCCAGTGAGGCAGGAGCAGGTTGCAGTCAGTTTCCTCCCCAGTGTACTGGGTCTGGCTGGGATGTTAACTTTCCCTGCAGCTGCCCTCTGTTGTGCTCTGCACTTGTAGCTAGAACAGCAGCGGTATCACACCACTGTTGTGTCTGCTGCTGAACAGTGCTGGCACAGCATCAGGACTCTCTTACCCTCACCGGGGGTGGGCAAAAGTGAGAAAGAAACATCACCAGGGCAGCTGACCTAAACCAACCAAAGGGATATTCCATACCATATGACATCACAGTCAGCAATAAAAGGTGGAAAAAGGAAGAAGAGGGAAGGGGAGAAGAAGGAAGGGCTGGGCTCTCGTTGTGAAAATGTCTGTCATCCTTGCGAACACCAGCTATGTGCACTGAGGCCCTGCTTCACAGATGTGGTCAAGCATCGCTCATTTGTGAGAAGCAGAGAGTAATTTCTTTCCTCTGCACTTCCACATAGCCTTTACTTGTTTGTTTGTTTTTTTTTTTTCCCCCTTTCCCCCTCCCTTTCCCCTTTTTTTCCCTTTAGTTAAATTGTTTAATAATATTTCCTTAATATATATATATTTTCCTTTAATTATCCTTATCTCAACCCTTGAGTTCTTCTTTCCTTTACTTCTTCCCCTCCTCATCTAAGGAGTGAGAGAGCAGTTGTGGTGTTCAGCTGCCTGGCACAGTAAAACCACACCATACCCAGGGAAGAAAAAAAAAACAAACAAAAAAACACAACAACAAAAAAAAACTTCATCTTGTCCAGGTGTTTTCTAGATCATAAACCACTACTTTAAGACCCTTCTCAATACACTTGCAGTGTCTCAGCTAATTGCGGTAAAGGGTAAGGATCCTCAAATCAAGTTATTTTCAAGCTAGTTTTGAACATTCAACTAAGTTACTAATTTTAATCCAATGGGACAGATTTTTTTTTACTCCCAATCTTTTGTTCTTTCTTCAAAAGATGAAATGATACCAAATCTTCTCTGCATTCTTAAGACTTGCTAGCTAACAAGTCTTAAATCTATACTTAACCGGGACAATCTTTTTATTTACCTAGCCTTCTCTCACCATTTTCCCCAGCACTCTATTCAAAATGACAATCACCAATTATGACTATGCTGACTTTTTTTTTTTTTTTTTTTTTTTTCCTCCCCCTTTTAGTTTTTTTTTTCCCCCCCCCCAAGGCAGTTATTTATGCAGTATTATTGAAGTCCTCTTTAGGGGGTCATGTAATTAATTTATACACAGTATAATTCCTGTAGACTAAACACGAATTTGGATCATAAACATAAACATTATAAATGCTGTGTTAATACATATAAATTACCAAATTTGTTAGGAGATTATACAGTTCGGGAAAAATCCCAATGGTTTTTAGTCATGTAAATAGTCCCACTGATGTCAACAGGATTTTGAGAATGAATATGAACAGGATTTGATTATGTTGACCAGTATGCAAGATTACCCATACCTTCAGATTGGAATGGAGAGGAAGTACTCCTAGGTCATATACAAAATCCCCAAACAACAATATTTCACAGCAGAAACTTCCAAATATTTACAACTCCCCTAAAAACTGGAGAAGGTTCTTAGTGTGATGATAACTCCATCTTTGATATACCATCTTACTTTTAAATACATGTCATTACTGCCTACAACCATTTTAAGTCTAGCGACTGTATTTTGAACTACAAATATATAAACATATCCAGATATTTCTGGTATGCATCTAAGGAAAGAGACAAAAAAAATATATGCAAAATTCAGCCCTTAAGAGTGTACAGCAGGAACAGTTACTAGCCCTTTAAAACACTGTGCTTCTGATGGTGCCCTCTTCACCACTAGCTGCAGTTGATTGGCAGTGACATTGTTGATATACAGTTCAGCTGACAAGGTTTCATCATATTTCATATGTTTAACTGTTATTAAGCAGTGTTTCTTAAAAATATTGTCTCCTTTCTCTTGAAATATGCTTTCATGTCAAGAAATAAATTAGGAATTTAATTTAATGAAACTGTTCCTTAAACTTCTACTGTCTTTACCACTGAAACCATTATATGTATATATTTAAACGTACAATGTTAGAACTACCATTTTTTTATACAAACCTGGCAAAGCTTACAGTCTAGGGCAAGATTACAAGTGAGAAAGGAATTGGTAAATATATAACTTGTAGACATTTTGTCTTGGTCAAAGAAACTGTATCTTAATGTGTGATCTAAGTGACATTAGAAACATCATGTATTCTTCCAGTATGGAGAAGTTATGAACAAAAATTAAATATGTTTAAAAAAAATCCAAAACCAGACTTGTCAGCCATACAGATAGTGTCTACTACAAAAAGAAAACACACTCAAAAATGACTATCATCACAAAGTAGGAAGACTTCAGAACCAACATTAAAGGAACAGTCATTTAAGGCACATGAATTACTGGTATAGCAGGAAGACCATTCAGGAACTGAACTCTGACCTGCAATTGTGCACTTCTGACATCAGTACCAGAGGACCTAGGAAGTTCTTTAACCAAAAGCAGGTTTGGGGCACCCTCTAGAGGTTTTGCTCCCACAGAGAAACGGTTCAGAAGAAACATAACTTTAACAGAATCTGGTAGTTTAAGATCCAAAACTGTAGCCTGAAACAAATGCACATTGATACGAAAAGGATCGTTCTAGAGTGAAAAAACAATGCACCAGAAGTACAACTCTGTTTTCAATCTGTCTAATCAGATTGCTTGCCCCATGCAAGTGGACGAGGTCTACTGGGCCTATATAATCAAAAACTAGAAAAACACATCACAACTATTACTCTTCTGTTGGAAATCAAGAGGAACCTCTTTTCCATCACATGAAAGTTTCTAATACTACAGAGTTTAATTTATGTAACGAGAAAATAAAACAAAGACAAAGATAACTAGCAAAAGATAATGTTTAGAGCATCTATGCAATGCTCTAAAATAAAATCCCAAACCTTTAGCATCACACAGATATTGTTGGATTTTTATTTCTTATGAGATCAAATTTAAATGTTGTGAATGCTCTCCGAATAAAAGCAGTACTAATCATTTAATCTGCAATTCTGTTTATCCAGACATTTTCCCCACCCTTTCCTCCCAAACCTTGTCCATACAAAATATGAAGGGGAAAAGGACTTTCTACTACAGATCTTTTTGATGCTTCCTGACTTTTTGACCAAACTGATGCTAGGATGAAAATTCCCATAACATATCATTATGAACAGTCTGTTTGAATCTTGGTGGATCATGCTTTCCAGGTCCAAGACAAGTGTACTCAAACAAAATGTTAATTTTCTGTTATCATCCAAAAATCTGAAAATATGGGGTCTTTCAACTAGTTATGCTTCTTTGAGCAACTTCCTCAAAATAAAGAAAACAATAGCTCATTTAAGATGCTTCATTATGAACAAAAAAAAAAAGAAAAAACAAACTAAATATTAAAGAGGCATTTCCTAACATCAGTGATATCACAAATATGTAGTCTCCAACTGTGAGGTGTTTATTTTTAGGACAGTTTAAAACTGCAAGCCATTAATGCAAAGCTTTCTAACTCAGACTGATGTTTTGGCAAAAACATTTTTACTTACTTTTGTTAGGAAAGCAAATCAAAACCACTTGGATTAGAGTGTCCAGAATATCCCAGCAGTAACAGAAAAAAGTGAGTATACAACACACTTTGCCAGTTCCACTACTGGAGTAATTTGAGACATACACATGACTTTATTTTAAAGCAGACTGCCCTATTGGTCACAGGTGAAATCAAATGCAGACCAATCACTAAAAAAAAAAATCACAGAGTATCTGCTTCAGAGAAAACTGTAATAGGATTCTTGAAATGTCTTGATGATGGCTCCTCAGGGTCCAGCTCTAACTATTGTGTATTTTTAATTTCAGGAATTTAGTTCTTGAATGTAGAAGAGCTAGTCTTAGCCAAGGCGGAACGATGCTCCACAGGCAGCCTTACTGTTGGCATTTGGGCCCTACTAGAAACTATGCAAAGCTTTGAGCTCTTTTACAGAATGTTACACCCAAGTTCTCAGGTAGCATCAGAACACTGCTTCACTATTTGCCTACCAAGAAATTTCTCCTGCACACAGGACAGCCTACAGTAACCAATGTGTTACGACATCCTTGGGACAATTAATGCTTCCAGTGTTGAATATGAACACATGAACTCAAGTTTGCAGAGAAATGAGAATTGCCGACTGTGTCAAAAGCAAGCATCTGACAGAACACATCAGGCCCATACTTGACCCTCTTTTCCTAGTCCCAAACAGCTTCTATTTCCAGTTTAAAGCTTTGTGACTCATTTGAAATCAAGTAACAGTTAAATAGATGTTGTAGTCCACTAATATCCAAGTGTCTCTTGGGCAGATACCAAAGCAGAAGTTAAAAAACAGTTGAGAATTATTTAAAATTGCAGCAGAACTAGGCACAGATCTCCAGATGTGACCTTATCAGCACTGAGCAGAGGGAGGAACCACTTTTCTCCACATCCCAGCGATGCTTTTCCTAATATAGCCCAGGAGACTATTGGTCATCTTTGTCATAAGAGCACACTGCTGGCTCATGTTCAAATTCTTATCCACTAGGACCTCTGGGTCCTTGTCTACAAAGCTGCTTTCCAGCCAGCTAGCACCCAGAATGTACAAGGCTCAAGATGTTACTCCAACCCACTTGCAGAGCTTGACACCCTGCCTTAGAACTTCATGAAGTTCCTGTCAGCCCATTTCTCCATCTTGTCAACACCTCTCTGAAGAGCTGCACAGTTATCTGGTGTATAAACCAGTCCCCAGAGTTTTGAATCATCTGGGAACTTGCTGACAATGTATCTGTGTCCCATAAGCCAGATCATTAACAACAGTGTTAGACAATACAGAATCCAGTATCGATCCCTAGAGTACACCATTAGCAGCCTCCTGCTGGACTTCATGCTGCTTACCTGTGAGCCCAGTGATTCAGCCAGTTTTCAGTCCATGTTACTGTCAATTTATCTAACCCGTACTTTAAAAGCTTGTCTACCACAATGGTAGGTGATACTGTCAAAAGCCTTACTAAAGTTGAGATGAATAATAGTCAATGTTCTCCACTTGTCCACCACAGTCAACTCACTGTAGAAGTCTAAGTCTGGTCAACCATGTTATCGCTTTCACAAATCAATGCTGATTACTTACAATCACGTTCTTTGCCCTTCATGTATTTGGAAATGATTTACAGGAGGATTTACTCCATTACCTTCCCGTGGTCTGAAGTGAGGCTGACTGGCCTGTAGTTCTCCACATCTTCCTTCTTGACCTTCTTGATGACAGGAGTGACATTTGTTTTCCCCAAGTCCTTGGGGACTTCTCTGATCATCATGACCTTTCAAAGATAATTAGAGACTAAATCTCCTAAAACTAGTACTAAAGTAGAAATTTTAATGTAGGATATGCACAGATAACATGATGAAGTACATTAACTGCACGTCTTTTTGCAAATGGACATACTGAAAAGCACTGACACATTGGAAAGAGTCCAGAGGGCCACCAAGATGATGGACTGGAAGCACCTCGCCTATGAGGAGATGATGAAAGAGCTGGGACTGCAGCCTGGAGAAGAGGAGGCTCAGGAGGGCTTAAACACTTGAAGGGAGGGTGCAAAGAAGACAGAGCCAAGCACTTTTCAGCTGTGACCAGTGCCAGGGCAAAAGGCAATGGGCACACGCTGGCACACACGAAGTTCCCTCTAAACATCAGGAAGTATTTCTGTCCTGTGTGGGTGACTGAGCACTGGCCGTGGTTGCCCAAAGAGGTTATGGAGTCTCCCTCTGTAGAGAACTCAAAAAGCTGTCTCAACATGGCCCTGGGCAAGCTGTTCTAGGTGTCCGTGCTTGAGGAGAGGGACCTCCAGAGGTCCCTTCCAACTTGAGCCATTCTGGCTCAACTGTGGTTCTGTGACTCCTTCGCTCCTCAATGGAGAAATACACTGTTGCCTACATGCTGATTTTGAAGACAGCTTTTTATTAGCATTTGGTCTGTTACAGTGCAAGAATGGATCTAAGTCCATGCTGTGATACATGAAAAAGCCCTATTGGAACCTCCCCAAGATAGCTTTATATTCCAGAGCAATAATGTGATACCACAAAATGTCAAGTTACCATACGTGTGGTAAGTGAACTCTAGTTCTCCGTCACTTAGAGCAGCCTAAGCCCTAACTCAGCAAAAAGCAGGATACAAAATAACTGAGCTAGTAACTGAAAATACAACTATTGAATCATGGAGCAAAATGCGTGAGAACAGGAGATGGACTGATGTCAGGGAAGGGTACACTACTGTGGAACAATCTACCAGAAGAAAGAAGGGGGAAAAAAAGAATCAAAGTCTATCCATCCTCTGAGCACAGAAAAGAATAAGTGGATAGAATGGGTAAAGGAGATAACACACTCTGCAATATACACATCTATCAGTAAGCAAACTTATCACCTGGAAAACTTATCACCGTATCACCTTTCAGTTTTTAAACTGAAATTTCTCTTCAGATCTTTAGGCAATACCATTGCCATTCTTAATATATTTACCCTTTTGTGATGTAAGTGGTTTGTTAACTACACATCTTGTGAATTGTGATCTGACAATCTAGAGGAACAATGAATAGAAAAAATGCTTTGAGCTACATCCAGAATATAAATGTATACAAGCACAATCACCTTAGTAAGATGTATTTAGAATAGTGACATTTAGAAACAATAGAGGACAGATGTTCTAAAATTCAGAACACATTCCAACAGACCATACTTTGAAGGCTGACTACAAGTATAACAATGTATCCTAGTTGTGAAAGTTAAATTTCTCCAGATACAAGTGTTTTGCTTAGCAAGATTTTTTTTTTTTTTTTTTTTTTTAAAGGCAAAATAGCACCAGCTACAAAGCCAGAACTCTTTTTTTTTTTTTTTCCATGGATTCCACAAGTTTGACAAGTTCTTCAAAAATGAATACGACATTAAATAGTTTTTTGATTGTGTATTATATTACTAAATTATTCCAGAACAATAAATATAGTCCACCAGCCATACCAAAAACTTCATTATACAATCTTGGCAAAGTCAAATCTAGACTTGAGATATTTTACTTCATTTTAAACACATTAAACGATAAAGTCAGCTGCTACCTAATACACAAACCACATCTTATTGTCTTGTAATAACATTCTGACACTGATTTTAAAAAGTTGTCCTATCTTGTTGGAGAAACAGTTATTTTGAGTAACCATGCTAGTCTTGAAATATGTTCTTCCCTTCTCCCCCAAAATCTTTCTAGTTTACTTCTGTATGTTATTGTTGCAGGGGAAAAAAAAGGGTTCTCGTACCACAGGCATATACCTCAAATCCTTACTGAAGCTGGTATTAGCTTAAATTTCTTGTTCTAGGTGTCATGCCCTAATGGAGGGGAAAAATAAGCCACTGGTTATGTTCCAATCCACTGAGATAGGTCAAAGAGCCTAGGCTGCTCTACCATACTGGTGTGTATGTGGTTTTTACCTTATATTCACATAAACACACACACACACACACACACACACAAAAAAAAAAAAAAATAAAATAAAATAATCAAAGAAAATCTAAGACAAGACCAGTTTCAGGAAATCTTAAAATCTTGGAGGTATTTAAGGGAAAAAAAAAAAAAAAAAAAAAAAAGTGAAATAGCATTTAATGTTTTGTTAGAGCAAAAGCAAAAAAAGCCGAGAGATGGTCCAAATATCCTAATGTCTACCTATACCAAGTATTTTGCTGAAGGAATCTTTAATTACTTCAACATCAGCTTGACCTCCATTTGATGAAAACAGCCTAAGGATATAGAAAACTCAAACATTTGTCCCTAACCTTTCTGATGTAGACTGCTTGCGTCTTTTTGCTTGAAACAAAAAGGAAATAAGGATTGGAAGGAAATTACTATTGGTACCAAGGCAAAGCTTAACCAAAAGCTGTCTTTCCAATTCTCTCTCAACACATGATGAAACAACAGCAGCAGACCCTTGCTCACAAGCAAGTTTAATGACACTCCTTGTACATTCCACATTAATACAACATTACAGTTACAGACCAGCAGGAGAGTATTCGGCAATGCTTTATATATAGCTTCATTACTCTTGCAAAATAAAGTTCTCATTTAGAAAGTTCTCATTTAGTTTTTTAAACTTCTCATAAAAGAACATCAAAGAACGTCAGTACAGTTTACATTTTTCCTCAGCACCCCCCCCCCCCCCCCCCCCCC
>CM021766.1:82261233-82296233 GCA_011076525.1 Nettapus auritus | reverse complement strand
CAATCTCTTTCAGAAGCAAAAGCATTTAAGCATTTTAGTGCTATCTGAGAGTCATTTTGTAATTTAAAAAAATAAACATTACATTTAAAAATCCTGCCTCTGTTACAATTTATTACTAATATGTTGTGCATAATTAAACTACTAAATTTAACATTGTTCAGTTAAATAATCAACCGAAACTCATCCTGTAATAAAATCTTACTGAGACCTTCAAAATGAGAGAACCAATCCATTTCATTTTTATCAAAGTAAGCTGTAACCAGAAATAGCAAACTTCATGACTTACAAGTGCGATCAGTACAAATCAAAACTACAGGTTCTTATTTAAGTAAAGACTGCCATAATAAATGTGTTTTCCTTATCTTGCTGACAGTCTTGAAAACAGTTGCTTCTAGGAATTGTTGAAACGTATGTCTGAAATCCTAACAAAGACATGCTGGAATTTTCACAAGTGATAGGCTCTAAAAATCGTATCACACTGAACCATGAAATAGAAAATGTATCTGAAATTTAGTGCAAAATTTAACACTCATGAGTTCTGCTGATTTTGTTATCTGCTCCATTTACATGCCGATCTACAGCTCTACTTAAAAGCATATTTCTTAAAACCCTTAAAATGAGCTGTTCCATCACTTCCTTTGTAGCATAAGTTGATTTTACCCATCTTGAGAAACAAATACATTACACAAAATCACAGCCATTAAATTGATACCGTCCATCAGCAAAGGTAAATTATGCAAATAAGAATTATGCAAACACTTTTTTTTTTAGTTGATACTATTTCTATTTTGTGCAGCTGTCTGTCAGAGTTCATTATGTGAGGATGAAATTATTTTAGGAGCATTACTTTAAAAAATAAAATTAAAAAAAACAAAACCAAAAACAAAAAAAAACACAAGTCAAAAGCTGGTGCCACTGATGAGCTATTTATCACTGTTTAACATGAGCTAATGTACCTGACAAACAGAACTCAAGCACGGTAGCTGGAGTTCCCTCCCAAAAGCATCTTTCTTGCAGTCCACAAACAGTCATGCAACTGGCGTTCATAAATAAGTACTTTGCTTCCTACCGGCTTTGAGAGGTATTTCCTTTGGTGAGTATACACAGCACGGTTTGCTACTCTTCCTCCCCCCCTCCCCATAGCCTGTCTTATATAACAGGCTGCAAAAACCATCTCTGAACAGCATGACTGGGATGTGATCAACCACAGAACGCACAAGCCCTGCTTATTTATCACACCCTTCCTTGGTGGTTTCAGTTTAGGGTCAGGGTTGCGCCCATGTAAGCTATGCAAAACGGTTCACAGAAGCTCTGGAGCCGTTGGGGTCTGAGGCCCACAGGTAGAGCATGCAGCAGCTTTCCCTGCAGCCCTGCACTTCGCTCCCTTCACGCCACGTCATTTCTACGTGAACCAACTAACTGAGCTGCTTGGAAAACATCAGGCCAGCCTATGGGAGTTAGATAACTTTATCAGCTCATTTTTCAAGACAGGATGATCACATCCTTAAAGACAGGATGACATAGATATTCTTCCTTCTCTTGGTTCAGCAAGAAGCCCACAGCAGACTTACATAAACTCCACACAATCCCGGGTAGTCCTCCCTATACCTCAAGGTACAGCTCTAAGTCTCCATGCAGATTATTTTGCTACAAAGTACAGTTCAGGAGGTTTCAGTATTTTCACTTTACATATGGACTACCTATCTACAGACTGTGAAAAAGCCTGCTACGTGAAGTTTTTACTTCAATCATGTTACTACCAGTAGGTATTACTGGGCATACATGGCTTTATGTGCATGAATATCAGCCACTGCAGCCAATAAAGTTAACAACTGATTGTTTAAAGAAGGGCCCTCTGCGTTTCTACATATTTTTCTAGAAGTGTCAGCTATTCCCCTATAATGCTTAATCGTGCCACTCTCAATCAGAACAAAGCACACACTACCACAAACTGTGAGAAAGAAAATGTCTGAGCACAACAAGACGCTGTATTCCAATCTTTCACATAACCATGCCTCGAATCCCTCCAGGGAATGGAGGGATTTGATGATTTTTCCTCGTTCTTTTTTTTTTTTTTTTTTTTTTTTTTTTTAAATCTGAGATGCCCAGCCAGATGATTTTGTGTACGACACGCTCTGCCTGCACCGCTGCTGCACCTCCTCTGTGGTGACTTGATTCAGCTGAAGCCACGCTTCGCCCGATCAATGCGAACACATTACACACCAGAATAAGAGTAAGGTAAGGGTAAAGAAAAGCAAAGCGCCTTTCCTTTCAGCCATTAAATATAGATCAACGGAGCATCGCGCTGCACAGCGCGGCTCCCTTCCCCACCCCCTCCGCACGCTCCTCGAGCGCAGGATTTCGGGCACGCCGGCTTCAAAGGAGAACCCCCGCCTCTCCAGCATCCCCACCACTGCTCAGGGGACACACGGCCACCCAGCCGGACAGACACACGGACACCCGCAGCCGCCCCAGGCCCATCGTGGCGGCACCTCCCGAGCGGGCTCCGCGCAGGGCCGGGCGCTGCCCCCGCCAGCGGGTCCCCGAGAGCCTTCCTCCTCCTCTTGCTGCTGCTGCTCTCCCCCAGCCCCGGCCCCCGACTCCGCTGCCGTAACGAGTGCATTAGTGCAGAGCTTCGGGAGACACGGTGCCGCGGATGCCCTACATAAGCGACGGGCAGCGCATGAAGAAAGGGAGGAAAGGGCTGGGAGGAACGAGGGGAAATAAGGCACTTTGTCACCTCTCCGCTGAAGACACAAACGCAGCCCTGCCCAGCCTGGCTGCCTGACCGAGGGGAGCAGCGCAGGAGCCCGCACCGAGAAGAAATAACCGCGCAGAGGGAGGAAGGCGAAAGACTGGGGGGGAAACCTGGCACCATTACGGTGCCTGCCGTACTCACCGATCGGCGCCGCTTCCCAATGCTTCCTCCCGAGCAGCCTCCAAAACCCAACAGCAAATCCTCAGTCCAGGGCCCCCCCCCCCCCCGCCGCCCGCGCCCCGGGGGGGGGGCGAGCGACGGCCCCGGTCTTCACCGCAAGGTCCTGACCTTGCCCAGCTGCAGCACCTTCGGCTTCATCCCCCCCCTCCCCGGTGCGCCCCCGTGAGCGCGCCCAGACGGCTCCGGGGGGCTCCGCCGCAGGACAGCGGCGGGGCTCGGCCCCCACCGCCCCGCGGGACGAGGCGCAGGACTGCTGCCGCTGGTGCCGCTGCTCCTCCTGGTGCTGCTGGGGCTGGGGAGGGCTGCGCGGCGGCGCCGTAGCGCAGCGCGCCTGGCGGGCGCACCGGCCGCGGGCTGTGGCCGAAGGAGAGCCGGGCTCCGCCGCAGCATCTGCTGCTGCCGCCGCCGCCACTCGCTCCCGCCCTCGCCCCTCCCTCCCGCCCCCCTCCCCGGCAGCAGGAGCGCGGCCGAGCGGGCGGAGCCGCGCCCGGGCCCCCCCGGTGCTGTTGGAGACGGGAAGGGGCGCGGATGATGGGGTGGGAGATGGAGGGAGGCCCCAACCCGGCCGGGTGGGTAAAACTTGAGGCCCGCCAGCACAAAGGGTAAAAGAGGCGAGGAGGCAGGGTGTTTTGTTTTTTTTTTTTTTTTTTTTTTTTTTTAAGCCCCGGCTCGTCTTTCCCTCAGTTTTCTCTCTGCATCCTTAGGAATCCTCCGGTAGAAAAACCTACCGTGCTCGCAGGAATCTCTTTGCGAGCAGAGAGAGTCAGGGATGTTTAAGTCGTGTTTACTCACACCGGCGCTTAACCCTTTGCTGAGAAACTTGCGGGGAAGGCGACTGAAATTGCGTTTTCACCTGCAAGTTGCCGTGCCACACCGGGCCCGTTACCCGGCCGTGCGGAGCCCCCAAGGCAGACGGCGGGGGGACTGCTTCGGGGCAGGCTGTCTGCTATGGGACTGTCACCGTCACCTGCACAGCGGGGCGACCCCCGTGCTGGAGGACACACGTCGGGGGGCAACGCCTACCCTCTGCCGTTCAGCCCCAGGAGCCGAGGTCGGCTTGGCATGGCTGAAAACAGCATCTTCCCCGGGCCTGAGGGGCCCCCTCCCTGCCACAGGCCGGGGCCGGGGCCAGCGCGGCTCGGGGTGCTGTGGGAGCAGCATGGCTTCAGGAGGCCCCTTGCAGCACCCCCGGGGCTGCGCTAACACCTGCGGGGCCGCCCGAGCATCCCGCAAGCAGGCGCCGAGGAGCGCCACCGCCGGCTCGCAGCGCGACTCCCTGCTGCCACCTCCCGCCCGGTGCCTCCGCAGCTCTCCCCAGCCCTGCCCGCTAGCCAAAAAAACTCCTCACCGGGCCCCGGGCGAGGTTATGCCTCTGCTCCCCTCCCAAGCTGGCCACAGACCCCTTGTTCATTTCACGCCTGCGTCCGTCGCCAAAAATACTCATTCTCTGCGCGTGCTCTCCCTTCTGTATTATTATTATTATATAACTCCCCCCCCCCCCCCCTTTTTTTTTTTTTTTTTGCTATTGCTATTTACCTGGAGAAGGACTAAAACGAGACTTCTGTGTGCCTTGCCCTGAGGTCAGCTCATTTATCAGGCATTACAATAAGCATGCTAGTTTTCATTTACTCAAGGATACACCACAGGAACAGAAGAGAGGTGGTACACACAGCAATGAGGACCCGCTGGAGGCAGAAGGGTTTATGGAGGAATCTAAGAGGTGTCTGAAGACACCCCCTTTTCTCTCAGATTGCCTGTTTCCTATCGTTATCCACCATGACAGAGCACTCACCTTAAAAACATTGCAGGATTCACAGAACTACTCCTTCACCTGCTGATTCTCTCCCCTGAGTTTCCCTACATCACCTTTAAAAGTTTCCATGCCTCATCCCCCATGGGAAGGTCAGAGAAAGGGTTTGGTCTGAGCCCCTTCACGGTCTCCTCATTCACTTGCATAGATGCAGAGCAGGACAAGGTAACTAAACCCGCTCTCTAGAAGCACCTTGCTGCTCCAGTTATGGCTGCTGTGGAGGAAGGGTAAGGGACAGCACTGGGGGGATAATGAAGGTTAAAAGGGGTAGGACCAACTTTTGGAAGGTGTGGTCCCCTCAGTGTGTCTGCCTACTTCTCTCCCAGTGACTAAGCCTCTTGTTTGGACAAGCCAAAAGCCCAGACAGGTGGAGGCTGTTTGTTTTTTTGGTCAATCCTGGCCTTCTCAGGTGTAAGCAATAAACCTTAGGCTTACTTGGTCTGTGCCTTGGGAATGGTGTATATGACCTAAGTCTTGGTTAACTTCCCTTTTTTTTTTTTCCTCTTTAAAAAAAAAAAAAAAAAAAAAAAAGGAAAAACTAAAGGAAATTATGATCATATCAAAGCAAAGATTTTCATGCACAGGAGCTGTAAAAAGTCTTTGTCATTTATACATGCCTGTAATAATTTCAAAGGTCCTTGAGGCCTTAGGTTTCTATTGGGTTAAAATAATGGCAAGTAAAACTTGTAGTTTAAAAATGTAAAAAATGTAGTAACATGAATAGATTTAAATCTAGTAAGATATTTTTTTTTTTTTTTTCCCAGACAATTTCCCAGCTGAACAACAACAAAAATTGTTTAAGCTTAGTCTCAAGGGTTGTGAGTTACTATAGCTAGTTGTCATTGATTATTTTCACCTGTTAACTAGATTAGGCAATCTTCAGCAAGCATGGAATAAAATCAGGGAAACGTTGCTGGTTTTTTTTTGTGTGCCCTTTTTAATCAACTGAAAAATAATCTAAGCATAACTAGTTTTCCAAGTTAAGACTATCACTTTAAAGATATTATTTTTATCACTGTTTTATCACTTTCTAAAAAACATTTAAAGGTGGAATTATTTAAAGAAATGGAAAGCATCCATTGAAATAAACATTTCAGATAAGAAGAGTGTGTTTCTTGAGATATATAGTATGGTATCCTAATGAAAACAAAGTGAGAGTTAATTTAAACAGCTGATTCAAATTTATTCTCTCCTATTTGACTATGATATTATCTTTAACAAGTCAAGTCAATGGTGGATTGTAGTGACATTGTTTGTGTTTTCCATTTTTTCCTAAATTGTTGTGTGATATTATATACACAATTTCGTACTTAACAGTAAAGTACATGTAAATCCTGGAATGAGAATGGCTTCCTATAAAACAAAAAGATGAGAAGAGACGGTTTACATGATTGCATTTGCATAAGCTTGTACCCTGATCCTATGGAAATATATATATATATATTTAACAGTAGTATTTGAAAGAACTACAAGGTATTTTCTATTCTGAGACACAGCTGGTTTTGACTCAGTCTGGATATAAGTAAATTACTGTTGAAGTGCTAAGCTTGACTGGTAATAGGAAGATACAATTGATTTTGCAGTACCTGCAGATTTGGTAAAGGAACTTATATTTGCATTGGAAAAGTTGGATTGTATGTACTGAAGAAAACTCTCAGTTTCCTGAAACCTGACTGAAATTTTCTCCTTCCCAGCTTCATCAAATAGAGAGTTACGAACAAAATTTCTATTAAAACAGATGGATTAAAGTCTTATATATATATATTTATATTTATATACTTATATATATATATATTTTGATCTGCTGGACTTTAAAAAAATCATTTTAAGAATGAGCATTTAGCTAATAGCTTCCATTAATCACCTAAGCAATTTGACATTTTCAGCCTAACAGATCTTTATGTAAAATGATAAAAAAGGTTTTTAAAAAATCTGTTGTCTGCCCCAGTTACAGATAATCAGACATGTTATTCAGTAATAATTATTTAATAACAACACTTTATCTAAGAAGTCCTGACTAATGGGACAGTTGGGATTTCATACAAAACCAAGAAAACAAACCAAACCAAACAAACAAACCAAAATATTAAAAAAACGCTTAAGGGGAAAAGAGAAAATGTGACTGATTATTCCTATCATGTGAATTAAGCATGTGAATTAAAGAGAGTTTGAGGATTTTATGTATAATTGCCTTAAAAACAAACAAACAAACAAACAAACAAAAAAAAAAACCTGTTGATAAGTTGTCCTTCAGAAGATGGAAGGCCAGAAGTTCAAACAATATTCAGTGTAATGTAAAAATTGTGCTTTCCAGCTTCTGGTAAAAACAAAGTTCACTGTTAAAGATTCATATCCTATATGAGCACAGGTTATACAAATACCCGAATGTTCTGAAATGATTTCTAAACCCTAATCTCATGAAAGAAAGTAATCTCAATCTATCTTCCCATGAACCAGTTTTATGAGCAGTGCGATGTCAACTCAACTGAAAATTAAAGTCTAGTTTTAATAGTTCAAAACATGTTTATCCCTATTAGTGTCAATTAAGATGCCAAGCTACTCTCAGAATGTATTCCTTAATACACTTAGAGCTGCAAAAGCATTTAGGATTAAGGTTTAACACTTAAAAAACTGCATTGTAACTCTCAGATTCTTTTTTCCTTTCCATGGTACCTGTTCACATTGTGCATCGAATAAGTATCTCAACAGTAGAGACTATTCTGCAAAAGGCCAAGTAGAATCTGAATCTGTGGCAAGATTTCTACTTCAATAACAGTTACTGAAAAATCATTATACTGCTTATCCTTTTATTTAATCCAATTATGTGTGAGTTTTAGTTCATATTTTTCTGTGACAGGAAATACTGTCACAGTTCAAGGAAACAGTAGATTCAGTAACTATTTAGACTTCAGTGAAGACTGAGATATTACTTACCCTGGAAGAGAAGTGAATGTTTTGGCATATCTTGAGATTATGTAGTGTATTTTCTAACCTATTCTCTAACATACTTAATCAGTAGCAGGAAAGATGAAACTAAATTTGTCTGTTAACTCCATGAACAGCAATCTCCAAAAGTCACACACTTCTGCTTTTTCCATCCAGCACGGTTTATGTTCCCAGAGACTGTTAATCTGTTTTCCCGGTATGAAGAAAACTCACATCTCATATGATGCCTATACAGGTCCATACTCTCAGGTTCATTTAGTAGTTACACTAGCAATCTCTGTGAAAAAAAAACAAAACAAAAAAAAAAAAACAAAAAACAAACAAACAAAAAAAAAAAACAGACCACTGAAGGTCTACAGGTTAGCAAATACTTCTTGCAAGAATTTCCCTGCTCCTCACAGCTTTTTAGTCTTCTTTTAGTCTTTTTTAGTCTTACATGACATGTGCATTAGTGTTTTAATGTACAGGAGAACTCTTGATAATATACTTTATGTCTGTACCAGAGTTTCTCATTTATGCACTTGATATATTCCAAATGGTTGTCCCACAGATATGTGCTGTTCTGGAGGGCACCAATTACAACATGTACCCAAGGTCCTCTAGCATGCCCTATACGTACCATGGCTCAGCAACTACTGTGGACTTTATTGATGATGTAGATGTAATGCAGGCATAGACTCCTGCAACCTTAATGGATGTCAAAAAAATTCAACCTGTTTTCTACTCCTTGTACTGTACTGCTGAGTAATGAAGATATTCCCTGTTGGAACAAAGGATGCTTCAGCCATGTGTGTCAAGAAACAAAAGTGCTTATTTTCATCTCTTTCCTCAGCTGAGCTATTTTGTACTTTATAGTTGTGAAACAGATCAAATAATCATATCATAGAATAGATTGGGTTGGAAGGGACATTAAAGATCATCTAATTCCACCCCCCTTGCCATAGGCAGGGGGACACCTGTCACTAGACCAGGTTGCTCAAAGCCCCATCCAACCTGGCCTATGGCATCCACAGATTCTCTGGGCAACCTGTGCCAGTGCTTCACCACCCTCATAGTAAAGAACTTGTTCCTTATATCTAATATAAACATATCCTGTTTTCCTTTAAAGCTATTTCCACTTGTCCTGTCATGACATTCCCTGACACTCCCTCTCCAGCTTTCCTGTAGGGCCCCTTTAGTTACTGGAAGGCTGAAATGAGCTCCCCATGTAGCCTTCTCTTCTTCAGGCTGAACAACCCCAACTCCCTCATCCTGTCTTCCTAAGTGAGGTGCTCCAGCCCTTCGACCATCTTTGTGTCCCTCCTCTGGACTTGCTCTAATACTCCTATGTCCTTCTTGTGCTGGGAGCCTCAAAGCTGAAAGTACTACAGAGGCCTATTTTCTCCCACTTTGACCTGAGAATTCAAACCACAGTATTCATTTGTCTTAGGAAAATTTTGGAGTGCGTCAAACTGTCTTGTTCATGCAGGTTAGCTAGTCTTACACTTTTTGCCACAGGTTCTCCTGCATAAGTGGATATCTGTAGTACTGTATGTGATCTGTAGTGGAGAGACATGTTTGTCATCATCCCATAGAATTTTCAGTCTTAATCTCACTTCCATGAACTAACTTTTTTAGAAAGAATTATTTTAGCAAGGAAGGAGTGTTAATTGCTGCAGTTTAAGTGGCCATTTACCAAAAATGGATGAAAATTAAGTAATACAAAGTACTAAGAGGGAAAATAAGAAGATCTGCTGGATCCTAATGTAACATTTTTTTTCCTCTCTCTCTTTTTTTTTTTTTTTTTTTTTTTTTTTTTTTGTTTAATCAAGGCCTTATTAAAAATTTATCTACATTAAATTTATTTAGCCATTGTTTTTGTCTGGGTTTTGGATTTTTTACTTCTACAGTTGCCACACACTACAAAGCAACTGTAGATTTCAAAAGTAACAGGGTCAGTACCAGAATCAGCCCTTTTGGAGAGAAGTTAAAAGTATGCTGTGACAGCTTTGATAAACTCAACAGCAAGAATACCTTTAAACTGGTAAAACCTTTTAACTGAGGCACAAAAAAATCTTTGACATTTCCCATCTCAACTGGGACCCTAAAATAAGTTACCATTGCCACAGAGTTCAGATGGCAATTTTTACTTATTTATTTCACTCTAGGACATTGATTCAGAAAATCATATTAGTGACCTTTGATTATGTTTATGTTATTTTGAGAAGCCTGGCAGATTTTTCAGCTGTTATAAAGCAGAAGAGAGCAGTACTCTGCTTTTGGAAGTTTAAATATCTTCTGCAGAAAAGAGTTGGTGAACAACTATCCATCTTTGGACTCTTGTTCCTCTTATTTTTGCAGTGAGAAAATAACAAGAGGGCTGCCAATTTAATCTAATATTACATTGAGCAATTGTGTGACACAGCATAGACATATATACATCTTTATACATAATTGTGAATTTTAAGTTTAAAATAGACCTTCAGTTTGTGGAGCTGTGTCTCCATTTCTTGTAATAAATAAATAAATCTGTTGAGTCACAAATCCATAATATGAATGATATCATCTTTCTGTCATGTCATTTTAGTAGTCCAGAGTGGCTAAAATAAAGTTTTGAAAAGCTACAGGTTTTGTTATCATAACAGAGCTCAAAAGAAAAAATAATTCCTCTTTAAACAGTACAGTATATGCTCATAAGTATTAAGAATAGCAAGCATTCATTTGAATAATATATAAATTTTATTTCACACTTCTGTTTCATGTGTAGAAGTAATGGTCACTGTATTATGGTGAAAAAAATATTTTAATATGTACAGGATATTTCATTAACTGTTAGTGATTTGTTCTTTTGGCATCTTATTGCTACTGTCCATTATAAGAAATGTGATCTGGAACTCTAATATATCTATTAACAATTTCAAGATTGTTATAGCAGTAGGGATAGAAGACCATCAGTACGTTCTGCTGTATGTATGTATGAGGCAGTCATTAGAACAGATGACTGAGGGTCAGGATGCTTTGTTATGGATGTTCACTGAGTCCATGCTAACTTCTGTTTTTTTTCTGCTTTTTACTTTAAAAAATGGGGATATCACCCTAGTGGACTAGATTGAGGTCTTTGGAGAATGGGCAACATATAATTATGTAGGATATGATAAAAATGCCTTAATATAGGCAGTATACTCCAGAGTGGCTAAGTAAAACAGCCACCACAACGTGATATGCAATGAAAAGCAGACTATGCTGACTATGGCTGTCATTGTGGTAGTCTTCTCTTCCACTGGTTTGTCAGGTGGTCTCAGCTTTCACTCTTCTATGTAACCAGGTGTCGAGTTAAAGGGGTGTAGCTAATTAACCGTTATGGGTCCGGTCAGATTCAGGAAAGCAGATTAACCGTTACGGGTCCGGTCGGATTCAGAGCACCGAGCACTGAACTATCACTGTCACGGATTCACCAATAATGTATAACCGCTCTTAGCACTGAACAACACAGTCACGGATTCACCAATAACATATAACCACCCTTAGCACTTAGTTGCTGATTAATCTTTATGGGCCCGGTCGGATTCAGGATATTGAACTATCACAATCACAGATTCACCAATACCCCATTAACCGATATGGGCCTGGTTGGATTCAGAGCACTGAACTATCATGGTCACAGATTCACCAATAACGAATAACCGCCCTTACTCTAGTTACGTTCAGTAAGAACTATCATGGCTAGGAACAATACAATCAAGTGCAATTTATTACAGCAACGGGTACACAGGTTCTTTGGATTGCCGGCGATAGTGACTGTCTGCAAAAGTAAGCTAGCATGCATGAATACACAGGTGCACAGCCTAGAAATTAATGCGTTAAAAGGAGTATAACTAAGTGTTTGAATATCACCCAACGGCATCCCAATGGGGGGGGGGAAGAGAGGCTCAGCCCGTCGACTGATCCCAGAAGTCAGGAGGTCCTCAGGATGATGTATTCCCTCGGGACGGTATCTCCCTTGATGATGGTGTCTTTCCTGACGATGGTATCTTCCCTAACATCCCCTCTCTCTTAGGCCAATTTATATGATTTTCTATCTTTCAGGTGGAGCTTGAGTGACTCTAGTCAAGCATATCTTAGTTATGATTGGTGAAAAGTTTTCCCATCTCTGTTTAAAGTAATAGGCTCCGAGAAATTTAGAGCTCAGTGAGGGGTGGTCGCACCTCGGAGGCGGGTAGCTTTTGGGATGGAGGTGTGTTTTGGTATTATAATGATATTATAATGAGCAAAAGTACACTAGAGTACAGCATTTGTCAAAACCTGACAGGTTGTTGGCTCAGGGTAGCAAAAAGTGCTGCTTATCGGTCTCGGTGTGCACAGGAACAATCGAGTCCCCACCTGGTCACAGAGCCTAGCCGTGGTGTCTCCACTCCACTCTACGCTCCATGCTGTTCCTTAGAGCCAGCACACCAGGTTCCCCCAGTGTGATAGCATCTAAGGTTGGAAGCCTAGGGAACACTCAGATAATGCAGCTGCACCCTACCCTGAAAGCCTCTTCAATGCTGTACATTTTCTTTAAGACGTGAATGTTAGTTTTATTTTCCTAGTTACTTTAAGCAATTGCACCACACCAGGAGGAAACATGATTTTACAGTAAGAGATTGACAACCATATACTGAAATTTGCAGATATTTTATTGTGGAGAATGACAAAAATGTCATAATTATGACCATTACAAGAGCCTGACTACTCTTTCAGCTGAGTAGAGTTATTATTTATTAGCCTTACAGAACTAATTGAGAAGGCTCTTTACTTTATCACAGGTGCTTTCATTGCTTTTGACTTCCTCTCTCTGTAGATCCATCATCATCATTTTCACTGTTACTGACTACCGCAGATGTCTTTGTCATCCTTCAAACAGTTTTTATCTGTGCTACTGACCTCTGTATAGACCTGTTGTTGCTTTCAGGTCAAATTTCATTTCCAGTACCCTACTGATTCTAGGACTCTTTTATCCTAAAAGACTGCAAAGCCTTTCATGTTTATTCTTAGGGACTCTGTTTTCCTCCTCTGTGCATCTCAGCATTGCAATTTTCCTTAAGCAGATGTAGCATACTATGACTTCTTAGCAATACATTTAGGCTTGGCTCTCTTCTCCCATGACAATAATTCAGTCCATTGTCTGTAAGTAATCTACAGTGGCTTAATGGAAATAGGATAAATTAATTGTAATCGTAAAAGTAATTACAAGGTGAGAATGCAAGCCTATACATCTGGGAACTAGAAAGAGTTGCTTCTTCCCACTCCTCCTCATCACTCTTGAACGGAAGTTATAATACAGCTATTACCTGAGGAATTCCTGGGTATGTATGAAGGGTTGCCAAATCCAGTGAAGTTTAAGGCCCAATAGATTTCTCCTACCCAGTCTGTTTCTGATTCCAGTTAGCAGGATCATTCAGTAGCCAGGCTTGGTGTGCCTTCCCAATATACACACTGGCACAGTACACACATGCCTGGCCACACAGATGGACGTAGTGTGCAGTGCCTTTACTGGCACTGCGTAAGCACCAACAGCACTCATGCAGAAATGAACAACACACCAGTCCTGTTCCTACTGTCCAGATGATCAGTTTGCTGGTGGGCATTCACATACCTTCACTGTTCATTCATAGTTGCTCCTACATTCACAGGACCAGATGGGTCTGCCCAGGATCCATGTGCAAAACCATGGCCCATTTAACCCAGCTCCAGATTTAGGTCTTTCCAGATTCTGAGCTCCTCCACTTTACTGTGTAGTCCAGCTTGAAGTTTGCTAGTGAGCTACCTCCACCTACCTCCACACAGAGAGCAAGGTCACACAGAGAAGGGTTAGGAACAGGGATCATGAAGATAGTGTGGACTGCAGTGATCATGTGCAGAGCTCAGCTGGACGAGGGTTTTAAGCCTTTTTCTGACTTGGTTCCTCTCCTAAACATCCTGTATTGAGTTTCACACATTCCCATAAGCCCCTTCAAGACACTCAGAATAAGTTTGCTTTTTCCTGACACCCGTGATATTCTTGTTTGCTATCTCCAACCCTTGTTATCAGTTAGGAAAAACTGATTGAACCTCTCCAAGACCTTTAGTGATTCATTCAGTTGTGTTTCACTAATAAGCAACCCAGGAGATCTGATCTTTACTATTGTCTCTGTTATCTCTTGCACTTAGGGTCTGTGTACCTTGGTGGGATTTGTTACTTTCTGTCTCCTCCTTTTGTTTTTATGCGGGATAGCCATTAACCAGATATTATCAGGAAATATCCTTACATTACAGTAAGCTATCTACAATTCACATAGCTTTTATGTTCTCCATATCCTTGAAAGTATTTATTAATATTCTCCAATGTTTGGGCAACTAAAGCTCAACTGCTTAAGAAAATTGATCCACAACCAGAAAATAAAGCCAATCCTCCTTCTTTGGGACATTTATTAAAAATATTCTGAGGATAGTATCACCCAGTGTTCTTCTAAGCAGACTCTGAAGAGAGCAGCAACTACAGAAATAGATTTTGATTTTTACATGGTATTTTACTGGTAGAAGAAATGCACTGATATTAAAAGAAAAACAGGTCTGGTAACAACAATTAACTAGCCATTTGCATTATATCATAACATGAACAATCAAGACAGACGTCAGGACTATGTGCTTTTAAAATACCCAGTAATATTTAGAGCCTTTGAAGTTGTTTTGGCAGCTTTTCTACAACAGAAACAAGAGAGTCAAGAGTATTCTGCACAGAGATCCAAGTATTCAGAAATAAAATAAAATAAAATAAAACCAGAATATTTTAGCTGCAACACTCCATGTTTCCCAGAGTATCTTCTTTAGCTGTTTCTTGGCAATTTCACTGCTGTAGTGCCTTATGTGAGAAGTTGCACATAAGACTTCATTTCACATCATGTTCTTCAACTGTGAAACTGAAATTATTGAAAAGCTCAGTTTTCATTTTTTTTTCTTTTCTACAGGAAGAGAATATTGATGAACACCCACCATTATGTGAATAAAAAAAAAAAAAAAAAAAAAAAAAAGAACAATTTTGTCTCAATCTTGAGTGAAAAAAATTTTACCTGCTCTAGAAAGCCATGTCATTATCTGTCAAGATGTTCCTTTCCTTCCCTGAATCAGCTTGCTCTTTCCTTTGCGTCTTTGTAAGACACAGACCTAAGCTGTTCCCTTACTGTGAAGTAATCATAATTTTGATTGAACTGTGGATTTGGGGGACTGGAGCTCAAAGTACTACAAATCTGAGAGATCAAGATATCCATCAGGTCTACCTGAGTCTGGAGGCAACATTTTAAAATGTATGTTTCTCTCACTTTTTCAAAATCCAGCTAATTATTATTGTCCTGATAACTTCTATGACACCTTCTGGGATCATTTTTCCATAGATTAGACCTCATCCTTTTCCCTTTATGTCTAAATTCAAGTAAATATTGCAAATTCAATTTTATTTTGCTTAAAATATTCATTTTCAACCTGCAGTTGATAGTGCATTTTGTCAGCCTTTCCTGGTATATGTAGAACAGTAGTAGATAACAGGTGTACATCACAGCCACATGGATGGTTTAGAAGTGTTCTGTCTTTCAGAAGCCATCCTCTGAGAGTAGCCTTTTCATGCTCACATTGTTTATCTCTTCCCATAGGACTCATTTCTAACAGGTTGCTTTTCACCTTTTACTTGCACAACTGCACACTGCATTTTTCACTGCTAAACTCGTTGTTTTGTCAGGTTATTTCTGCAATTTGTCAAAGTCATTTTGAATTGTAATGTTATGTTTCAACATACTTGTATCCTCACCTGGTTTTCCATCATCTGTGCATTTAATAAGCTTGTTTTCTATATCAGTATCAAATTCATTAATGACAAGGTTTAAGTAAAAATGGATTCTGAGGAGACCTCTTCTACTGTGGGAGGTAATTCACTGATAGCTACCCTTCTGATTATGGTTTTCCAACAAGATTTACACCTACACTGTTAGAGGTTTTATCCACATTGTTCTGTAATAAATTACATCTAGATCATATCTCTCTAACCTGCTTATCAGAGTATCATGCAGGACATCATTAGAAGTTATATTAGTGTCATGATATGAAATATACTTCTACTGTTTCTATTTTTCCATTCTATCCACAAGTCTCGTTACCTCACTGCAGAATAAAATTATATTGAGTTGACATGTTTAATTTTTTACGAATCCACAGTAGCTGCTATTAATCATGTAATCTTTCAGTATCTTCACTACTTGCAAATGGTTTATTTATTTGTATCAATGTTACTGAGGGTTCACAATGAAGCCAAACAATGTGCAAAATCCCCATGCTTTTGTGTTTTACCATTCTTAGGGATAGTCTGCATTTAGGTTGCCTCTTTTCTCTATGAATTTTCAAAAATAAGTGCAAGTGACTGTGTTTATTTCACCCAGTTCCATAAGTATTTTTAGAAGGAAATTTATTGGGGGCATCACAAAACAATTACCTTGTCTATATGCACTCATACTTGTTTTCTCGTTCCGTAGGCTGAGATCTTATCCCACTATTGTGAATTGATCTATCATGGTAGCCAAATGCTGATGGATGGAGAATTTATGGGAGGCAAGATTCAAAAAGGGCAAGAAGCACATGGGTTTTCTTAGATGATGGTAATTTTCTTCTCTGTTAGATAACAAGCTACTATTTTTTCTACTCTGCTAGCATGCTATGCATTTGTTATTGTGATACGTCTTTTGGTTTTCATGGTTTTTTTGCCTTGGTCATTTGTTTCCACATGCTTGACTATGTTATTCTCCATTCATCCTTAGCAGTCTGATTCAGACTTCACTTCCTGGATTCTTCTTTTGTTTGAAGTAACTGAAGAATTAATTAGTTGAATCAATTGCTTCTTATCCTTTCTCTTCACTACACCGTAAGACTGTGTGAAAATATGACTCTGGCTTAAAAGTCAGATCCTTTTGGAAAAGGTGAACCTAAACAAAAGTACAAAAGATGGATAAAAAAATATCAGAGGCATATATATAGCTAATAAAATAGAGTTAGTTGGCTTTTTCTTAATCAGCCATACATCTTATTTACATAGCATGCAGATTCACTAGAATTTTTGGGGTTTATCAATTAAATATTTTAATATTAATACAATAAACTTGTATAGGAGAGAGTCAACACATTTTTGGTCTATTATCTGTTTTTAGAAAGGCTGTTTTATAACTCTACAACTAGTTCATTAATTCTGTTTTGCAAACAGTGCTAATACTAGTCAATTATACTAACTAGCATTTGACAAGACCTAGAAACACCTCACATATTACCAAAAGAGTCACTACATGAGCAGGAGTTTATAGATATGAACAATGCTGACATTTCCATTTGTGTTTCTGACTGTTTTTGTTTTGATTACTTACACATGCATGAACACAAGCAGGAGTCATCAGCTCATCATAGCTGGAAAGTTGACTCAGTCTGGCAACTGATGCATCTACAGCAGATCAGCTGTTCTCTTATTAGAAGCTGTCACTGCAGCCTATAAAAATTATTATAATTAACATTGCAGAGTTCAGTTTTGCTGGACAACGGTGGATTTCTTTATGCTGAAAGTATTAAATAGTCTCAGTGTTTACACAGTAAATGACATCTGGCAAGGCACAGAATCTTGGTCCTCGGTAATTTATAATCTTTTCTATTAATTTTGGAAAAATATTGCTTTTCCCTCCACAAAAACAAAACAAAACAACAAAATCTAGGAAATAACATACAAGGTAAGATAAATAAAAGATCTTAAGTTCATGCTTTCCTACATGCATGAAGGTATGTCTCTATCACGTCTCAGGTTGTGTAGGATTGACACATTTTATCTGAGAAGAAAGGCTTCCAGGACGCAAATGACCTCACATTTCTTCTGTGATTTGGTCAGATGAGAGAATTCATACCTCCTTGTCCTGAGCTCCACACTGAAATTGCAATAACACTACTCCATTTGGTTAGATCCAACAATTTTTTACTATATCTTTAGCCTCAAGATCTATTATAGCATTCTTGTCCAGTTGGAGTCACCTGAGTTATCTGTGTGAACTTCCTTACTGTTTCAGGAGACCATGTCAGTGCAGAAAGCAGCTCTCTATCAAGCTCTAGACCATTCTTCATGAAGCTTTCTTCATGCTGAGAAGAACATGAGGAATCTTTATATTACTGGAACTTTAATATGTATTTCAAATTTGCAGAGCTTAGCTTTATATAGCATCCAGAAGCATTGTTTAAGAGTAAAAAAGGACAGATTTAATTTCTAGTGTTTCTTAGCTATACACTCGAACTTGCACAGAAAACTAAACACTAGCTAGTCACTGGTTTGCCTTCAAAAAATTCAGCAGAAGTGGTACTCCTGGGTTTTTGTAGTGGCTATGCTGTCTGCCACGTTGTATTCCCGTCTTTGTTAAGTTCATGGGGTAGGGCTTTGGTAGCAAGGGGCTGCAGGGGTGGTCTCAGAGCAGAGCCCAGAAGCTGCCCCATGTCAGATCAGAGCCAGCTCCAGCTGGCTCCGAAAGGGACCCGCTGCTGGCCACGGCCTAGTCAGGGAGCAATGCTGGTTGGGCTTCTGGGACAGCAGAATGAAGAAAGGGAAAAAAATCTGCTATGCTACAGCTGCTGGGAGAGAGGAGTGAGAACCATACCTGCAGACCCTAAGGTGAGCGCAGCAGGAGGTGCTCCAGGCAGCAGTTCCCCTGCAGCCTGTGGAGACGCCCCTGGTGGAGCAGGCTGCCCCCTGCAGCCCATCGGTCCCACATGGAGCAGATCTCCATGCTGCAGCCTGTGGAGGAGCCCCCGGTGGAGCAGGTGGATGTGGCCTGGAGGAGGCTGCTGCCCATGGAGGGCCCCTGCAGGAGACGAGCAGGCCCCGGGCCGGAGCTGCAGCCCGTGGAGAGGAGCCCACGCAGGAGCAGGGGGTCTGGGGGGAGCTGCTGCCCGTGGGGTACTTGTGCTGGAGCAGTTTGCTTCTGGGGCATGGACCCCATGGTACGGAGATGTGGGAGTTGTTCTTGAAGAGCTGCTGCCTGTTGGCAGCCCATGTGGGATCAGTTCAGGAAGGACGGCATCCTGTGGAAGGGATCCCACATGGAGCAGGGGCAGGGAGTGACAGTGAAGGAGCGGCAGAGACGAAGCATCAGGGACTGACCACCGCCCCATTCCCTGTTCCCTTGTGCCCCTTTAGGGGAGGATGTGGAAGAGGATGGATGGGGGGAAATTGTTTGCACTTTGTTTTGTTTCTCACTGTTCTAGCTTGTTAGTAATAGGCAATAAATTTTATTAATCTCACTACACTGAGTATGTTTTGCCCATCATGATAATTGTTGAGTGTTTTCCCTGTCTTTATCTCAACCCTTGAGCCCATTTCAATGTATTTTTTACCCCTTTCCCTTTGAGGAGGAGGAGTGAGAGAGTGGTTGTGGTGGAGCTCAGCTGCCCAGCTGAGTAAAGCCACCACACCTTCTTCTTTATGCTCTGTCAAAGCTGTCTGGAAGGATTTACCTCACTAGCACAAGGCATAGGAAAAGGATGAGCTGTAAGAAAGGTGGGCCCCCAAAGGTGGGCCACACCCATGCAAGCACACACACACATACATACACTACTATATCTAACAGGACATGAAGAAAGGAATGGGGAAGCATATGTTCTGTGCCCACACACTATGGTGGGCAATGGTCTTCTCCCATTATTTAAATGACAAGATACGGGCCAGGAAATCCTTCCATCCATATCTGTATGAAAGGAGGGAGGTAGTTCCAAAAATGCACTTCCATGAGGCATGTTAAATGTTTCTGGCCAGCTCCGCTTTCAGTTCCTGGAAAGCACATCTCCTCCACCTTTGTAGCCAGGGCTGCCCAGTCTCATCTAACGGCAGACAGTAACTATAGCCAGAGGAAAAGAAGGAAGGAATGTGTCCAAATTGAAGCTAGTTGTATTTTCAAAGGGAAAAATGCTGAAACGTTTTTCATTTTATATTTGAAAACCGTCTTATCAGAGTGTACCAGTGGTTAATTTTCCTAACATTTATGTCTGTAACACAAAGGGATGATAAAAACTTGTGAAAGGTAAAAACAATCAAAGATTGTTAGGTAGACCATATGGTGAGGGCAGACCTTGAAGAACAATAAAGTCATCATCTTTTGGCCTTTAATGTTTATTTGTTTTCCTGTTAGTTTGTAATGTGCCCTATGGCAACATTATAAATCTTCTTTGTGTGTAATAACTCTTATTACTTTTTTACTTGCAATTACAAAAGGCATTTTATGTTTATCAGCCATTCCAAACAACAGAGAACCTATATATTATATATCTGGAGCAGTAAAAAGATTGAGTGTATCATTGCCTCATACAGTGTGATACATAAAATCAAACATTAATAAAGGGTTTTGACAATCTCCATCTGCTTGATCTTCACACTTCCCCCTCTGCTTTTTTAAGAGATAAAGTCTTGAAATATTTTAGCATTTCCCCTAACTCATCTAGACCGCCAATTTTTGTGAGGATCAGAAATTCTCGGCTTATGAGTCACATAGTCCTATGACCAGAGCAGAGAACAGTGTTTTTGTTGGGGTTACAGGTGTTACTTCTGTGTCTCTGGAAAACATGCTGAAAATATTCTGGAGGACTTCTGAATTTGAGGATGAGTTGCTGCAAAGAGTTGACTGCAGGGTCATGGAAAGCTGTGGAAAGTGTGATTACATGTACTGAGATGTAAAGGGAAAAAAAAAGATTGAGAAGCTCTTGAATAGAATATCCAGTTATAAGGCTCCACTTGTGCTGAAAATAGAATTACCATTTCACTGCTACAAGCATAAAATATCAGGTCATTTTTTCTTGAGGTAGTTTGTTAATGTCCATCCTAGCAGTTAAACAGTTAAAACACAGCAATTCTCTCTTCACGTTTGTAGCCTCTTTAACATAAATAAGATCAAAAAAATTAAAGTATCTAAATTGATATTTTTGTCACTATATTTAGAACCCTGACTTAGAAACCACATTTCCTAGTTACACTGTCCCCCAATTCAAAATTAAAGTCAGAATTAACCACATTAATAATACAGAAAATGGGAAGTATGAATCCATAGGCTGAAAGTGATTATGTTTTCCTGTGTTCTAACTCTTGTTTTTTCTACACTTTATTTACTGCTCTCCTGTAAGCACAAGCATTAGGCTACAGTTTCTCTCATGCTCTCAGTGAGTTTAATGTAGAGGAAATACATTTAAGATTCATACAGGCAAAAAAAATATTAAAACTATATATTTTGCTATGTGAGGAAATGGCATTGAAATTAAACATATCTCAAGAATTATCATGTAAAACTGTAAAATACTTAAAACAATTAAACTCTTTTCTTGTACTAGTTCTTTGTATGATTTTTTTCCATTTGCCTAAAATAACATTAATCTTGTATTTGGAAAGATGAAAAAACAGTAACTTGAAGTGTTTCACATTATGTTGTGAGCAACAATTTAACCTAGTTCAAACTTTTATTCTTTGTAAATATTTCCACACAGAAAACAAAACAAACCAAAGCAACACTCAAACATTATACACTACTCTGCTTTTATAGTTGATGCCATACATGTCACAAATTTTTATTAATTTTAATTTTTATAGATCCTAATTCTGACATATTTTAGAAAGGGGAAATGTATTTAAATGGTAAATAATATAAGTCTTAGAAAGTAACTACCTGTAGAATAAATGTATTAGAAAGTCCTTCTTACTTACTCAAACTGAAATTTCACAATGTAACATACCACTTCTTAAGAGCATCAAAGCTAAGCAGCACCAAACTAAGCATCTATCCTCTATTTATGAAGGAAGATCAAGCAGACAATTTTAATTTTGTTAATTTCCTGAAGGAAGAACTGTTTCCCTAAAACTGTAACCTACAGTTGGGTCAACAAAGTAGCTTAACAAAACGTTTACTAGCAGACTATGTGTTCATGTTAGAGTACGAAGCATTTTTTTTCCTAAAATAGAAGCTTTGGACAAAGCCCAAACCAGTGTTGTCTGTTAACCCTGCTTTGAGAATGAAGCTGGGACTATGTGGTCTCCAAAGGTTCTTTCCTAACTGAGTAAACCTGTGAGTCTATGACCTCAATCTGATTTTTAAAATGTCTATTTACAAACAAAAATCTAGCTATGAGTGTAATAAAATACTGTGGATCAAAACCCATTTTAGGAGCCTATGGTATTCACTGCTTCTGACATGTTAGCTGAGTCCAACAGCGGCTTCTGGACCAGATGTGACTTATGGGATGTTTCTGGCTGACTGCTACTTACCTGGAGAAGAGTGAGCAACAGTTCAAGAAATCAGTGCTGCCTAAGCATCCAAACACCCTTATTTGTATTTCAGCTTTCCTTCTTTTGTATAGCAGTTTCTCTCTCTTTTAATATGATCTTTTCAGATTTCTTTTGTTCTCAGGCTATGGATTGCTTCGATATATTCTGCTCGGTCAAATTTCATTTACATGTTCTTCTACTTCAAGCTCATTTAAATTCTTTTTTTCTTTAATGACTGAAAAAAAAATGGGTAATTGCTTTTCTATCTTAGAAACTGCATTACACTAAATTTCCCTTAAATTCTAGATCTGCATAATTTTTCCCATATCTCTTAAGAAAAATATTTTATAGTGAAATGATGGTGAAAAAAGGCAGAAACGTGCTCTCATAGGCCAGACAAAAATATTATTCAGTCTTGGATTTTCCTTCTTTTTACTCGCAATTTTGGTTACAATCTTAAAAACTATAGATTCCTATATTGCTGAAATATGGATTTTCTGTGCTAAACTATCGGACTGTATTCTGCTAGTGAAGCTAACACCAATTTTGCATGCATACACTGGGGATGATCAAGCTGCATTTTTTTTTTTTTTTTTTCTTAATTAATGTGTTCTAGCACCTGCATTAAGCCACAAGAAATTTTCATGGTAGCATAATCATTTCACCAAAAGACAACCAAACAATCTAAGTGCTCTACTCTCCCAACTGCTTTTGTCCATTATCCACCTGGATATTCCTCACTAATGAAAAGAAATAAAGAAATACCTTGCATTGTTTTGGCAGGCTCTTCAGTGAGAGTAAATGCATGAGACAGCACATCAAAGGGACACTGCTTCTGTTGTCCTTGACACTTCTACCATCATACACAGGGCTCACAAGAGGACTTTACTTGCCCAATGTGCTCATGATTATTTCTTTCCCTCTCATCTCTGTAGGTATCATTTTTCATTACACTGAAAAAAGCCTCATACCCATATTTTTCCTTCCAGGCCTTTCCCAACAGATGGCACAGGATAACAGGTTGTTTTCCTTAGCCTTCTTCAGACAAAGCAAAGTGTCTCTCCAATGCTTTCCTCCTATTTTCTTGTAATTCCTAATTCCAGTGTTTATCAGGGGGTCCCATTTGTACTAGCATTCCTGAAAGACCTTAAGAGTATGAGGAAGAATACTAAGTTATATGGGTCTGCCTAATTTATCTGAAATTATTCACAGACTGATAAGCATAAACAGATGTGTGCATGTGTGTTTCTGCATGAGTGCATATGTCTGTGTATTGTGCATGTAAAGAAAAGAGAATTTCCTTTCTTACAGGAACTGCAATACTTCAAACTTCTTGATATTGGAGAAAATAGAAATATCAATTCTCTAGAGCAACAACAACAACAACAAAACCTTTTCAGTTTATGAATGTTACCATTTGTTTAGAAGTCTTACCTGCAACAAGACAGCCCCTGTCCTCTTAACTGCAAAACTCTACTTCCTTATTGTTAAACTATAACAAAGAACAAAAACAGTAGCTATCACAGTAGTTTTTCTAGGTTAATTGTTTCTGTCAGCTCCCTCTGTATGTTTTCTAGTCTAAGATGGCCTCTGTAGCATATTTCCGAAGGTATAATTTGAATTGCTACAAACACAAATGCTACATAAATCTCTTTTGTGTTTAATCAGTTGCTTGATGTTTTTCTTTCATCTAAACTGTCCATTATAACATTAATTTCAGCCAGAATTGTAAGTTTGAGGATTCCTATCCATGAATGAGTATATTCCTATGGTGCTGTCATGAGAGAGCACTGCTGAATCAAAGACCAGAATTCTTGTGGAAAATCAATGTTGTTTAATTTGAACTGAAATATCACCTTATCTTCCATTTATGTGAACCTCAATGCTCTTTGGAGATTACTTTGCACAACTTTTATTTCAGAATATGATGAAAAATTAATTCAAATTGTCTAAGCATTGTTAGGAATGTGGTTGAAGAATTTTATATATAGCAAATAATGATGACAAGAAACTCATGGTATGAGAGGAGCTGGTCATACTGCAGACAATGATTTCATTTATTTTCAATTTACTTGAATCATTTAACTCCATCGTAACTTGCAAGTACTGTATACAAAACTATAGGGTAAAAATCAAACACAGAGCTAACATATTACACTGAATAAGGAGTTAGAATTTTTCTTGCCATTAAAGAGTATAATACAATTTGAACATTAGAGGCTGAAAAAGTAAAAAAAAATCAGTTAAGTAACTTTCATGATGGTTTAACAACATTAAGAAATGAAATGTTCATGGCCAGTTAGTATTTGCATTTTACAGCAAGACATGATTTTAGCAATATGAAACCAAATTGCTTCATAACATGAGTTTCAGAATATAAATGTATTAGCAACTAAATATATCATAGTGTCAGATGGTAAGGAAACATTGCACCTCCGGCTTGTTGAAGGTCCAATAATCAATAAATTCTATCAATATAATCAATGTTACTTCACTGTGATGAATGACAATTAAACAACTGGATAATGGCACCCCATTTCACCGTAAAGCAATCTGTCAAAAAGCAGACATGTTTATTTAAATCGTCATTAACATAGGACATAGTTGTGTCTCCTAAGGAGGAGACACACAGAATATTCAATAAATAAAACAATAAATAAAATATATATACTACAACCAATGTATTAATTTAAATTTATGTGCAATATTACGCTGGGTGATTTTTTAAAAAATAGACATGACATTTACACAGTGATGCATCAGACTCAAAACTTTTAAACTTTAGCTGTGCAAATATAATTGAATACTTAAATTGTCATATGCCCTGGGATGAATTCTGTCTAAGTTAAAAACATAAGAATAAATGGTTCAATGAGGAAAGACTGTGGCAAGAAATAGTGTAAAGACCTTGTCCTGAGAAGTGCATGATAATACAAAAGAAAGGTGGGATAACTTCAATTATGTATTTAATAGGCAGTTGGGAACATGTCTAAGGAACACAGGTTTGTAAGTAATTAATGGAAAAATTACCTAAGCATTAACAAAATTAAATAATTTCAGAATAATTTCACCTTAAGTTGTGTTTATGCTGAGATCCCATTATATATGAAAGAAAGAGGCATTTTTTATATACCTTGGTAACCTTATCTAGTGAAAAACTGGAAAGCTCATTATCCTAAACATTTATTCAAACGTGATTGGTAAGAGCCTTATTGTTTCATAATATTCATATAAAGGTAGATATAAAATGTGTAGCTCTCCATAACTCACCCACTCCTATATGAAATTAAAATTTATCTGAAGCTGTTTTAGGGTTATTTTCAGATAACATATTTCAGTTATATTCTCCTTCAGTAGTCATGAGGGAAGCCTAGTGTCTGTTGTTCACTGACACAGAAAAATGTGTTTATACTGAGCAGCATTCATCAGTCATCAACAACTGTATTTTGGCAAGGAAAACAAGGGCAAAAACTTTTCCAGGAATTGGCAAAAGTGGATTGGAGAGCAGCTGCTTGCAGTATGAACGCTGACCTTTAACTCTATGTAGTGGTCTGATGTCCTCTTATTTCTCAACTAAGACTGCTAGCTCCTCACACCTTCTGCCACAGCCCATAAAGAGTGGTTTGTTCAGTGGCATGATTTAGCAGTTCAGAAGTCATACTGGATTGCTCAGTTATAAATGAGCTTCTGCAACACTACCTTTTATTCTAAAGCGATAAATAAGCCTAATTAATTGCCAACATTTATATTGTTATTCCATTATAACATAGTATCAGATGTTTTTTGGTAATGGTAATGGTAAATTGGTTTTAAGTAGCGATATCTCTACTTTCTTACCATTTCACAGAAACTAGGAAATACATGTTAAAATAAGAAATATTGATTAAAAAATACCACCAACAATAAAAAACAAAAACAAATAGCAAGAGTCAAATCTGTTTGCAAAACTGAAAACTATGTCTAAAAACCATCAATGTCCTTTTTTATTTTTAATGTAAGTACCTATTATTATGATCAGAGGGCAGGAGCACCTCTCCTATGCAGAAAGGTTGAGGGGACTGGGCTTGTTTAGCTTGGAGAAGAGGAAGTTCCGGGGAGACCTCATTGCAGCCTTCCGGCACTTGAAGGGAGCGTATAAACAGGAGGGGGAATGCCTGTTTGCATGTATTGGTAGTGACAGGACAAGGGGGAATGGTTCTAAACTAAGACAGGGGAGATTTAGGTTGGAAATTAGGATAAAGTTTTTCACTCAGAGTGTGGTGAGGCACTGGAATGGGTTGCCCGGAGAGGTTGTAGATGCCTGGAGGCATTCAAGGCCAGGCTTGATACAACTCTGGGCAGCCTGCTCTAGTGGTTGGCAACCATGCCCAGAGCAGGGGGGTTGAAACTATATGACCTTTAAGGTCCTTTTCAACCCAGGCCATTCTATGATTCTATGATTAATTCAAATCTAATGTTGTCATATGAATATATGTCACGGGCAAAACATAAATAAATAAAATTCTATTTCTGTTTCCAGTTCTTTGACAGACAGTCATTCTCCTACTTTTTAAGAAAACAAAACCATATGAGGAAATAATGAAATCATAATGGTAGGAGAAGTATGATTTTTTGGCTTGCTTTTTAGCATCCGTGGCTGGTGCTCAGTTATAGTTGTTTCATCACCAAAGACTTTCCACTGGATTCTTGGAAGATAAGAAGGAAGAGGACAGTCTCACATTAATCAGGAAGTGGTTTTTGCTAACTTTATAATGAGCTAATTTAGTAACATCGTTAGAAAGGTAAATATATATATATATTATTGGCCTTCTCTACATTTGGATTCCGTGTCCACTTGTTCCTCTCAAACTGCCTTTTTAAAGACCATAAAAAAAAGGAAGTAATTAAGGGTACAGACTACGTTTCCAACACACCGATTTTGTTTCATTCATTGCTGTGATGCTTTTGTTTACCAAAGGTGGCTTCATTGCAGTCTTTTTATGGTATCCATGGTCTTACTTGTTTTTAGATGTTTTCTGTCTCTTTTCTCTCTAGTTTATACTTTTCCCCATCTGTTTAAGTTGTTAGGAGTTACGGAATACTTTATAAACTCTCACTGACTTTGCAGAACTTCAGTTAACAACTGGGATAGACCTCACAAACCTCAGTTATTACAGTTGTCAGAAATAGATCCGTTATTTTCTCAGTGTAAAGCTGATTCAATACTACTGTTAACAAAATTGAAAAAAAAAATAAAAAAAATGCAAGCACTTGCTGCTACATCTCTGGGCTTGACATTTCTAAATAATCTTAGAGATTCCCTTGTCATTTCCACTGTTGCTCAAGGGCCCAGACTCTGAGAAGCTTAGTCAGGAAATTATTCCATTATGCAGGAGACTGAAATACTACATGGGGTGAATAAGGTTCAAATATGGACCAAAAGGAGTTTCTTATAAAAAGTGAAGATAGTTCGTTATCTTTGTAATATTGAATAAATATAAAACTTAATATTATATCTCATGAACCTAAACTTCTGTGTTTATTGATGACTAAACTCTTGAGTTAGAAATAGGACTTCAGGGAAATTCTAAAGTAATGCCTGACACTGTAAGTTTGTTAGGACTTAGCTAAATAGTGGCCTCATCCCTTTTGGAAACAGAACTTCCTATGATTCACTGGCTTAGTCAGCATGTTGCTTCAGCAGAGAATCCCAGAGCACAAGCAGGTTTTTTGAAACTACTTATTACAGTTTGTGTGAGAGTTGACCAAGATCCAAAAGAGAGGGAATGAAGTTATTGTTTTTCTTGTGCTTGATCATAAAGTCTAGAAAGGCAAAATTTGCAGAAAAGTCAGTTTAAAAACTCAGCAGGAGTCTTGCCTGACTAAGGCCTGCACAGTTTGGTCCATAATTGCTTAAATTGTTAGTTAAAGAAGATGACTAATTCTGAGATGTATTGCCTAACAAGAGCTATGTAGAAGAGACTTTTAGGGACTCTGTTCAGTTGTAACTTCACTCCAGTTGTAGCTTTTAATGTTTCCCTCTCTTCAGCATTGAGTGGAAGGTCAAACCGATAGCTCATGATTCTTCCCTGATCTGGTTTGGCAAATCCCCAAGGTAAAGAAGATCAAGTCTGTTTGTTTCCTGAGGAGCAGTCTTTGCTGTACTAGGAAAGGGAGAATAAAGTCAGATAGAAAATAAGGTGACAATGACAGGGAGAAAGAATGCTCTTTCCAGCAGAGGAGAGGAAGAAATGGAGGCAGCCAGGGGCAGGAATGTAAAAAAAAAAAAAAAAAAAAAAAAAAAAAAAAGTAAGGTGAATTATGTCATAAAGAGAACTGAAAACAGAATACTTGAGAAATAAATAAGGAACTCATAGAAATATCACAAATCTGTGTAAGTTTCTGCTAGTGGGGACTGCTGTTAGAGAGCTGACACCTGAGCTTTGGCTGTCCTGAAGACAAAGCAGAATTGGAGAATGGAAAACAGACTGTCTGACAGACAGAAGACTAAAATGGGGATATAATGAAAAATAATATGATGGGAACAATGAAATATCTACTAATTGGTATTATCAAGGACAAATATTGCCACTGAAATGGCTTAAGTATGACTGAGTTAGAATTAAAAGGAGCAGAGGCCATAGATTAATTTACTAGTCAAATCAGTTCTGGGGAAGGATTGAAAAAATTAGCATCTCTGCAGCAACACTAGAAATACTCTGTAGATTCCAAGAATTTTAGTTTGTAGTTCTTAGTATTATAAATACTATAGGTATTTATATTTGTTTACTTACCAGATTTTTAATTTCTTACATATACATGATAGAAAAAATGTTAGTCAGAATAGCACAGTCATTTCTGTTTGGGATAGCTGAGCAATTTTGTCACTAAAGAGTGATACGTTGACAAGAAATAAAACTATTCCAGAAGTAAGAATTATGCAATTAAATACCTTGAGAAGGTTCAACTTAAATTAAAACTAAGAATAAACAAGTAGCTGCTAATTAATGTTTTCTGGTTCAAAATCACTGATTTGAGGTATATAAAGGAATTTAGGGAGGTCAGACTGGAAAGATCTGTGTATCGAAAGCTCTGTCAAGGAAACATACACAGACTATTTTGGTTTTGTTGACAGTCACAAGGAAATTTCTGTAGGGTAGGCTCTAAACGTAGCTGGATAGCTACAAACAGGATACTAAGAAAAATATGGAAACCTGTATGGATTAAAAAAAAAAAAAAAAAAAAAAAAAAAAGATTCCTTGAGGATCAAGGTATCTTGTCAAAGAGATATTCCTTCTAATCTTCAGGGATGTATGTTTCTTAAGAAATACAATAATTAACCAGATTCATCTTTATCAGTGATGAAAGACTCAAATTTACTCTAGGTATAGCTCAAGCCTGAAGTAGTACTCTGCCTCTGTTTCCAGAAAGTGGGGCATTGCTGAATATGTGACAGGAACAAGAAGGCTCTGAGAATGTGGAAACCAACACATCTGAAATGACAGGAAAAATTGAGGATGCCAGTGTAATGGGCTGTGTGATGGGATGGATTACCTTCAGTTTTCATATTGCTGACTACAGAAATATGAGAAATCACAAATGAGTCTGGTAGTAATGATTTCTTCTAAAAGTCCAGCGTTGCATGCTTGGAAAATAGTTCATGAAGTAGTAACTTTTCAGAAGGAAAAAGCTATCTAGACTGCTGCAGATAAATTACTTTGACCTCTGCAGTGTGCAAAACTTGGAATATATTGCCAAATAAAAAGTAATTAAGACTAGAGAGGCAAATAGAAATTGATCTAAAATGAAAGGTCTTGCAAGTAAGGACCAACAAAAGAATTTTCTTCTATAAATGAAAGTTTCATGAAAAAGAAATGACAGTGGAGGAGAAAAGTTTGAGTTCATAAAGATATATTAAATTATCAGTGTGATGTGGCCAAGAGAAAGGAAATATAACTGAAGATATCAGAAGAATTTGTAGAATCATTAATGAGGGATCCTAGAAAATTATCAGGAGTACCATATATATAGTGATCATCCGCTTTCTAGAAAACTGAATTAGTATGAGAAGGAATACAGAGACTGTTCAGAGAAAGGTTAGATTTTTCTGCAAACAGTGACTAACAGAATATGGTTTAGTAGTCTATCTAGAGACTGAAGGAGACGTGCTTGATTTCTCTGGGAGAGACCTTCACTTCCCTCTACTTTTCTAGAGCAAAAACTGTAAAGATGAACTAAAGCTGAAAGATAATATTGGCACACACACACACAAAATCTAGGTTAGAACTAAGAAGGTATTTTTAATAAAATGAGACTCAGAATCATACTTCCAGTCAGAAGTGGGATGAAAAAACTCAACAGTTTTCAGAGTAGAATGTGCCTACTTTATGAAACTATTCAACCCAACTTCTTGGCATAGTTGAGGATTCCTGTTTTTCTTTTTTTTTTTTTTTTTTCCTTTTTTTTTTTTTTCTTTTTTTTTTTTCTTTTGATATTTTTATAACCTACTTTTCACTGTACCAACAAATAATTTTTTTGGATTACTATCCAATCGTCAAATATGGTGAGGTATTGTTTGCAATATTCACCCTTTTCATCCTGTCACTAGCATTAGTTTATTTATCCCTACTACACTTTTAAAGTTTCTATCTGAAATGTGATATTGGACACTATTAGATCTAGGGTGCTGTTCTGTCTAGATAAATTTGGAAAGGTTATTCCCATGCTTCTTTATTCTTATTTGTAAAAGAAGCCTTCTAAAACTTTAAAACATTAATTTGAAACATGGGAGAGGAATAAACCCTCTGATTGTCACAGGTATATGACCTTCATAAATCAATTCATAAATAACTTCAAATGATGTTTATTCCAGTTGTCAGATTGTAGTGGAAGTTCATCAAAGTGTTAACTGAATACATAAGATTAAATAGGTCCCTGCTATATTTTAGAAAGTGAAATGAGAAGGCACATAAATTTTTGAATTCATAAAGGTCATAATTTAGTGACAAGATGTAAATAACAAACATCTCTGGCAATATTAATATGCATATATGACTACTATATATATATATATAAATACTGACTGATATAGGTGTTTAATAGTATAGATATTAGCCTACTGACATGTAGGCTAATTCTTTTGCTGAAGCCTGCCATCAGGATTCACACATTTGTCTTAAACATCCTTGTCTTAAAGACAGTCATAGAGAAAGGTCCTTTCCAACTTGAGATATTCTATGATTCTATGAAACTTCTTTTCAATCTAAGAATAAGAAAGGATTTCAAGGATCATTGAGTCCAACGCCTGGCTCTGCACAGCACCACCCAAAAATCAAACCATATGTCTGAGAGTTTTGTTCAAATGCTTCTTGAATTCCGTCAGGATCGCTACCATGACCACTTCCCTGAGGAGCCAGTTCCAGTGCCTCACCACCCTCTCAGTGAAGATCCTTTTCCTGATATCCAGCCTGAGCCTCCCCTGATGCATCTTCTTAAGTTAAGTCAGCTGAGACTTACTGTCTTTTTAACCCAGGATACACTGAGTCTCTTATCTTTAGCTGCTTCGGGAGATAAATTCACGCAATGACAAACTTCAGGAAAGCTTTGACTATCTTTCAAGATGACTAAAGCTAAGTACTAATAGAAACTTCCTGGTCATACATGGAAACACAGTGCACTGTAAACAAGAAGAAGCATTTGTAGAAACCATAAACTACAACAGTTTTTACACCACACAAGTGCCAGCATTTTATTTTATTTATTTTATTTGTTTGTTTAGTTTTGTTTTTGTGACTGTCTCGATCTGACTTAGGTAGCTGGCTGTTTCACCTTTTATTAGGGAAAAATATATCTTTCAGTACCTTGAATAACCTCTCCATACAACAGTCTCCAGAGATGTGCCTTAATGATACTGTCTGGCTTGCAATAATGCAGCTTTCAAAGCCTCAATTTTGATTTAACAGTTGCTAATAATAGAATGGTCTCTATGCTATACTGAATAGTTTTTCTTTCTACTGTTTCCCTTTTTTTACTGTGCTGCATATTGGGGTGGTAAATTTTAATTTAACACATTTATCCGTAATGAAGTATGGAATAAATAAAGCCCCAAAACAGAGAGACATATTTATAAACAAATTAGATAATGTTTGCAAAGTACTTTGAAATGTGTTTTGCTAAATCCATGCTACATATCATCAACCTGAAATAATTAAATTATAAATAACTGGTATTCTTGTAATACTGCCTCACATTATGTACCCTGGCAAATTGTCAAAAAACATTATTGATTTCAGCTCTTCACCAAAGCATGGCATCTACCATTCAGCAGGAAATTAAGTTATATTTTTCACCAACAGGTGGTACTCTGAATTTCTGTATTCCTTAAAATATTTATACTGCAACATATGGTTAGAGGATCTTACTCTTAGGAAGTATTCTAAGTAGTTACTTAGGAATTCAATTTTTTTGTTAGGAACCTTAAACAAATGTGTTCCCTTTAGTGAAGAAAAATTGCCCATATATATAATGATTCTAAAAATTTAACTTGTTTGCTAACATTTTGTGTTATCCAAAATATTTTTGCATACTGTGAATTGCAGGTAGGTACTTTCTCAGCAACTAGCCATGATTAGGCATCAGTATATAATTTTTTATGTCTCCTCTTTTCCTCAGGAAATCACAACAATTCATTGTGTATTTTGTGCCAGATTCATATAAATTCTGAGCCCTCCTTACTTTATTCAGTTACAAAGTACCTACTTTCTGAAAATATCCAGATATTATGAACTAAACGAATATATTGTAGCTCAACTCAAAGCTCACAATTCACACTATCATTAAGTGCAACGTACAGTGGGAAATAACAAGCAAAAAGTAGGAAACAGAATATTAAATAAAGGGTACAAGTAAGAATAAGCTGAATCTTAGTTTTGATATAAATTAACAGCAGAGACAAAACATTCTGAATGATGATTCTCTAGAAAATGTTCTCAGTTTTATGTCACAAATTATGGAGGATTTGAAAATGCCAGCAGTAATAAAATTATGCATGTACTGATAGTTTTATGCTGACGGATCAGTCACGAGTAAAAAACAACAAAACACAAAACAAAACTTAAATTGACCTTATCCAAAATAAAACTCTTATAATTCAGGAAAGGAAAACATATTTTTTTACTACATTTAAATTTAAAAGTTACTATACTCCCTTGGTTCCATAGATTTGAGGATTTGAAAGTCAAATAGCTTGTTTTTTGATTTCTGCTTTCACAGATTTGGGGAATTCAGGACCAGACAATCATTTATAGTCATAAAATGGTGAAGCTCAAATCTTTTTCCAGTCCTTCAGGCCACAGAGCAGCTTTTGGCTGAAGGTACCTCATATTTTAGAAGTGAAAAGACCAGGATGGAGAGAAATGAAGGAAAAATAAATCACACTTCCTAGCATTACAGTTTTGGTTTATTGCTACATTTAAAGACTGTAAGTCACCATGTCACTGAGTAAATGATTGGACATGATTCTCAGTAGTTTTCTGTTTGTGAGACTTATTTACTTCAGAGTCGTGGTAATTCATGGATTCTATCATTAATTCTAATGTACAAGATATATTTGTGCAAGAAATTTCTTCTAAAGAATATTATGGCCAAATTACTCATGTTGAGCAATGCAGTAATTATGATGAAGCTTTCTTGCAACCAACAGCTTCACCTTTAGCTCAGGTAGAAGAGCTTTCTGTCTTTGAATTCACAGGCTGTGGGTTCTCTTTTCAGTGTACGTGTACTCACTGGCAATTGAATGCTTGTGCCTAAGGTTGCACCACAATAATTTAATGTTAATACTTCCTTTTATTTCTTTTATTTCAGAAAAACAAACTAGCTCATGCTAGAGCTACATTAACATTTCAGAGACTAAAAATTAGAGGTAGTTAAATGTTCTTTGTTTTGGGATTTCATTAAGTCAGGGAATCAGGCTAGACGTACTCTATGCTTTTGTGTATTGAAGAACCTAGCATAAGTTTGAGGCAATTTGTGGCAACTTTTTATGTTTCTAGTGCAGCCATCATCTACTTAAATATTAGACACTTTTATTACCTAACGCATCTTCCCACAAAGCAGTTTAGGCAAGTGCAGTCTTGAAAAAAAGGTGGATTTAAAATTTGTTTTATTTTGTTATTGACCCATTATTTTTCATGTTTGATTTTTTGGGGGGCATGTATGTATCTCTAAAAAACAATAAGGAAACAACTGAAAAAAAAACAAACATGATATAACACAATGTTGATGCTTCAATGAGCAAGGGAAAATTAAATATATATTAGACCACCTTTTTCTCATAGTTTTCTCTGTCCAAAATTTATTTTCCTTCAGCAGGGTACAGAGTAAAAAAAAATAACAGCTAGGTGTAGTCTGGCTCATTGATCTGAAGACATAGAGGGAGAGGAAATGGGTATTATTGTGTACTTCCCTGATCACCACTTCTAGCCATACAATGTAGTTAACTTTCCACAAATTAGATGACTGCTTAGAAACCCTTTTGTTCTTTTCAGCGCAGCTACTATATGCTTTCTGCTAACATGTAAACATTTTTCAGAGCTGTATCAGCAGTATGCTCCATATAACAGACTATCCACTTGGAAATCACATGGTTAGCTGAGTTCTCCCCTTGTTTAAAGTTTCCTGTTGCTATCTGCATTGCCAGATTTCATGAAGATACTGCAATTTTCAAGCTATTACTTGGTTTCTGATCTCTCCATCTAAGCTGGCAGGCATCTAGCTTACCTGATGTTGCACAGAGGGAGATTTTCAATGACAAACAGTAGCTGGGAATCAAGATTCCCTGCAACAGCGAAGCCATCATATATAATTTCATGAATATCATGTGGAGGGCTTTAAAAAGAAAAGGAGAAGCACACTTCAGTAGGGTGGTGACATCTAAATATGTCAGGTCCTGAATATACTGGACAACAGAGGGTAAACTGACTCATGGAAAGCACTATTCTGATTACTTTTTCTTTTTCTTTTTCTTT
>CM021766.1:82178462-82253081 GCA_011076525.1 Nettapus auritus | reverse complement strand
AGAAAAGAAAAGAAAAGAAAAGAAAAGAAAAGAAAAGAAAAGAAAAGCCATATTAGTATTTACAGCTAAAAATCATCCTATTTATGCACTAGCTTATCCTTTCTCCAACACGACTAATGTGTTTTCCTTTTTGTTTTGCTGCATCCTTATAAACTTTAGCGCTGTTCCTCTCTACACATATATATGGAGATTAGGCATAACTTTCAATTTTCTCACCCAATGCCCTAATCTCAAGCTTGTTTTGCTGTTATCTCAAGCTTGTTTTACTAGTCTCAACCCATCACCTGAGTTGAGGCTGTATCTGAAGAGAAACAAGTTTGTGATTACTTCCAGGTTGTCAAGCATACACAGCCTAATAGCATCACTTTGTGAACCATCTGCTAGTCTTTAGAATCTTATTGTATCTCCATCCTACTTCTCTAGAGAGGAAAATCATCCCATTGAGGCCCCAATTATTTGAACAATCTCTTCCCCCTTTTAATTTGATTGATTTGCTGAAGATCTCCACATCTCGCAAAATGCTCCCATACATTTTATCAGTGGAAAGAGCAAATGAATAAAATAGAGTTCTATATAGGCACAGGATTTTGATATGCTGATGTGAAGATCTGCTTCCTGATTTTGTCCTGCCTTGGCTTGTTGAAGAACAACGAACAACAAACAAACAACAGACCTGGCAAGATCATGGAGCTGATCTTCTTGGATACTATACTAAGGTCCATGGAGAGTAAGGGGTGATTGGCAACAGCCAATATGGCTTCACTAAGGGCAGATTGTGCCTGACAAATCTGATGGCCTTCTACAACAGCAGTGGTGGATAGGAGAAGGGCAACTGACATCATGTACTTGTGCAAAGCATTTGACACTGTCCCACATGATATCTTTGTCTCTAAATTGGAGAGACAGAGATTTGACAAATGGACCACTTAATGGATAAGGAAATGTCTGGATAGTCATACTCAAAGATTTGCAGTAAACAGTTCAATGTGCAACTGGATATCAGTAAAAAGCGGTGTTCCTCAGGGGTCGGTATTGGGACTGCCAATGTTAAACATCTTTGTTGGTGACATTGGTTGACATGCTGAAGGGAAGGGATGCCATCCAGAGGGACCTGGACATGGAAGTATTAGACTAAGTCCAGAAGAGGACCATGAGGATGATCCAAAGGCTTCAGCTCTCCTTTGAAGACAGGTTGAGGGAGTTGAGGCTGTTCATCCTGGAGAAGAGGAGGCTCCAGGGAGACCTTATAGCAGCCTTCCAGTACCTAAAGGTAGCCTACAGGAAAGCTGGGGAGGGACTCTTTGTCAGGGTGTGTAGTGACAGGACAAGGAGTAATGGTTTTAAACCAAAAGAGGGTAGATTTAGACTTGATATAAGGAAGAAAGTCTTTACTATGAGTGTGGTGAGGCGCTGGAACAGGTTGCCCAGAAAAGCTGAGGATGCCCCATCCCTGGAAGTGTTCAAGGCCAGGCTGGACACTTTGATCAACCTGGTCTGGTGGGAGGTGTCCCTGCTCATAACATGGGATTTTGAATTGGATGATCTTTAAGGTCATTTCCAACCTAAACCATTCAGTGATTCTATGATTCTAAGAAGTATTTATTTATCGATCTCTACAGGTACCTCAAAGGAGGCTGTAGCGAGGTGGGGGTTGGTCTGTTCTCCCACGTGACTGGTGACAGGACGAGGGGGAATGGGCTTAAGTTGCGCCAGGGGAATTTTAGGTTGGATCTCAGGAAGAACTTCTTTACCGAAAGGGTTGTTAGACATTGGAACGCGCTGCCCAGGGAAGTGGTGGAGTCACCATCCCTGGAGGTCTTTAAAAGACGTTTAGATGTAGAGCTTAGGGATATGGTTTAGTGGGGACTGTTAGTGTTAGGTCAGAGGTTGGACTCGATGATCTTGAGGTCTCTTCCAACCTAGAAATTCTGTGATTCTGTGATTCTGTGATTTTTCAACATTATTTATTTAGGACTGTCATTGCAATGTAATGCAAGGTACAAGCACATGAAATAGACCATTCCTCATAAAAAGTGATATCAAACAAAAAATAAGGTTTAAACAAAATATTAAAAATTACATTATTTCCTTATTTTGATTTCAATGTTTTTATTTATTTGTTTGTTTGTTTGTTTGTTTTTACTTAGTTGAGGCTGTTTACCTATGTTTATTAAAAATCAATTTCAAATTCTTACAAAGTCCTAATTTTGCAGTTGCTAAAGGTAACCTAATTTTATCTACTGGAAATAATATTAAAATAATTAGTATCAGTGTGTACGCATTGATCTAACTAATCTATCTGCCCTAACACTGTACTCAGGTCTCTTTCTCCCTACATTTGTATCTCCTTTGCCAGTGCTTCACTCCTAAAATTCATTCCTATCTGCTTCTTTCCAATTTATCCATCTCCTATCTGTCTCTGCTGCTCTGTTTATTCTCATATAAATCCATTGACTTATTTGACCCCTGCTTTGTTCCGCCATCTCCAGTGTAGTCCCAACATGTTTTGCTCTTCCTTCATAAGCTCTCAGAATTCATCAGTTTTCAGTCTGCATCCAGAAGGAATCTAATGCTCACAACAAACATCTGAAAGCATTAAAAAAGAAGGAACGCTTCATTGTTTTGCTACTCTCCAAATTAAAAAAAGCTTGCAGTGTTATAATTACTGAAATTTTATAATTGACTCATCTGAATTAAGAGATGCTGAACTCTAATATCATTCTCCTTTAGGATTCACATTCTGTGGAACATTAATCTTGTGGGTCCTTGAGAACTCCAGACTATACATAAGGAGGGGTTAAAGTTAATTGTTCAGCAACCTAAAAATACTTCTAACAACTGAAGGATAAGAAAGAAAATTTTATGTAACTCATTATAGTTTTATTTAACAAGAAAGATTTTACCTGTATTAGAAAGACAGGAGAGAATTCAAGTGACAAGAAACTACAACAATATGATAATTTATATAACTAATAAATAAATGTATGACTAAGCAAAGATACAAGATAGTACAGATAATAATAAATTGCAAAATGACATATTCTAAATAAAATGTACATGAAATCTAATGCACTTGGCATATAGTGAAAAAAGAAAGCTAATAAAATGATCACTTTACATAAACCTAATATAAAGCAGGGAGTGAAATTGATGTTTTTATTAAAGGAATCCTACGCCAGCCAGAGAAGAAAAGAGATAAGAGGAAATAAATTGTTCAACGTACTGGGAATATCATATAGAGACAGAGGAACTGTGTAGTTTGATTTTCAGTTTCTTCAATTTTCAGTTGGGTTTTTCAGTTATTGAAAGAAGATGCTGAAATGAGTTCAGTTTGTCAAAGAAAATGTTGTATACTTAAGCCTCATACAGTTTAAATTTTTAAAAAAGCAACAACACAGGAACTATGTTTATCTCCTTTGAAAACTGTATTCTATTTGTATATAGCTGCACAGTCATTTATGATAACTATTATAAAAAGTTTTAAAATAGAGTTTGTCAATGACTCTCTGTATCATTGTATTATTATTGTATAATCTGTATTATTCCTCTATATCTACTATTTGAAAAGTAGAATGAATTAAAAGGAAACTCCACGTTCGGGAACTGAGTAAATTTTCCCTTCTTTTTCATTTTAAAAATAATATTTGTCACCATTTCTACTGCCCTTCAGCTGAGATTGCTGTAAATAATGTATATGTCCCTGTAAGTGCTCATCCACCAGCTTGCTTAACATAAGATAGCTCTATAACTGAAAATACCAACATTGCCATTGAATTTAGAAATCTGAAGCCTTCTGTTCTGTATATGCATGTCCAGTCCTTGCCTATTATAACCACATGAAAAAATGTAACAGCCACTTTGTGCTGAAACGTGTGATTCCTGCTTGCCTGCTGTGTCTGTCACTTCTTGTCTCATTTCACTGCACTTCTCCCTAGAGTGTGTAAGGATTCACCACATTTAAATAATTCAACAATTTTTTTGTTCTGTTCTCCTATTTCCACAGAGAAAAAAGGGTTCCTGAAGAAGGACAAAGGCAGAAGGAAGAATAAGATTGAGTGAGCATCACAGATAAAAATAGGTGAAAAATTAAGTTAAAGAAATCACACAATTGTCTAGGGTGAGGAAACATGGAAAAAGGTGCAGTTAATCACTGTGTGTGACTTGTTACAAATAACCTGCAAGCAGTTTAGAAGGAATCTGTTATCTTATGCAGGTGGTGTCTAACAGTCTGACGTGACAGAAGAGGCTAATTTCTTGAAGTATGGAGCAGACTTTCAGACAAAATTGCAGATTACAAACTAATCTCCATCCTTTCCATGAAATATATTTTTGTGGAGCCTTGAAGACAGAATCCTGGCCATTGCCTTGATGCACGTCCTGCAGTAAAGAGAATGAACAGGAATGGAGGAGGCGGGAGCTGGGACTGGCAAGCAAATGAGGAAGACAGAGCAATGCGATGGGGATGGAATGAAAATCCAAGACAGCCAACTTCTTACCAGGGTTTTCAGACAATGCACACTCCATTCTCTTTCTCCCTCCAGCCTGACTCCAACAGCTGCACCTGGCCGAACAAAATCACGTTGTGAATTTGATGGGCCAGTCTCAGTGGCTATGCTGTAAAGCAAGGAACACACAGCATATGTTCTATTATCTTAGGACTGGTGCCATGTTAAATCCTTAACGACTTTCTTTTTAAAGGCTCAAAATAATCACTTGGCATGTGATCAGTGCTGGTGCTCACAGCCAGAAGTTTCATAACTGGTATTTTATGTATTTGGGTTTATTGATTTATTTTTCTCCTATTTTCTTCTGAATTACAGAATTCTATGATTCTTCTGTAAGAAACAGGGGAGTTATTCAGGTACCTGAATATAATAGGTTCCTGTGCTATTTTAGCACAGGGTAACATATTTAGATTACAGTTGCCATTATAGATGAAAATCAGGCCCTGTTCTTATACCTGTCCGTCCCATGCATATACCTCAGGGCACAGTAAGCACACAATGTTTATGCTCACTGTGTTTAAACATCTAGTTACCTATGTCTAGGATAGGCTAAGATCATCTGCTAAATCTCATAGTACTTTGTCAAACAGAATGTGGATTTATTCAATGTTAATTTTGCTTAAGTCAAGAAGCAGAATTTTGGTGAGTGGTTTTCTCCTAGAATGTAGAACCTACTGGTAATACAGTTCCTTCGCAAAACCCTATATATACACAAGTATACCCATTTCACCCTGAGGTGACATCCAACAGGGTTAGTCTACTGTGAAATAAGGTAGGCCAATATCCTTTACAGGTCATGTAAATGTCAGGCTCAGCATTTCCTTCTGTAATGAAATATGCTGGGCTAGATTTACTGCTCCAGTGGGATACCTCTGCAACGCTTGACTAGTGCAAAATAATCTATTACAAGTGGTATATCTGCAGATAACCTGGAATGGGAGATGCTCAACTTGCCCAGTACTGATATTGCAGGGTGCTTTCCCTCCTTTCTGTTCCAGCATTCATATAAGAATACCTTAGGGTTTATAGAATTAAAAAAATCTTCTGTCTATCTCCTATGGAGCTGTGCCTCTGCCATACAAGGCAGCATGGACCAATTTTGTCCCTCTGCTGGGTAAGTCCCGTATGAGGCAGAGTGCGCTTGTGCAGATTTTTTGACTATTCTGGGCATATTATTCAAAGCAAAACAGTCCTCTGGTCCAACTAAAAACACAACATGGAATAAGGTGAGCAACTTGGCTCCAGTTTTCTTTTGCTACCAACTTTCATTCTTAATGTGATTTTAATTTTCCAAGAAGTTTGATTTGCTTTTGCCCTAATATCTTTTCATTTTCAGAAAAAGAATCTTCTCCCTCCAAGAGCTGTATTTTTATAATTCTCTCTGCTCCTTTATTTTATAGATACTGCCCAATCTGGCTTTTAAGATGTTGATCAATGAAACAATTCAACAGAATTTTCTCATGTCAGCACTTGCTTTCTGGCATTTCATAATTTCTTCATTCAGAATGTCACAATCTAATCAGTGTGTTTGCTGTGCAGAAGTAATAAAAATGTCTGTCTCTTCAATTTTATTCTTGGAAGTACTGACTCAAAGTTGTTACCTTTTCCAAGTGACATCTCTTTGCTGAGTCCAAGCAGTTTCAAAGCATTATCTAAGAAGAGGAATATACATTTGATGGAATTACAAGTTGGTGGGAAGGAACAGGCAGGTAACAAATCTATGAGCAATACATATCCATTCATATTGTGAAATGAAAAATATCCATGAGAGAGGGCTTCTAATCTCATTACATTAGTTCAGTTCAAAAACTGCAATGCTGGGTTTTACTGTGAAATCAGTCTCAGACTCTGCAGATCACAGGATTCTAGCTTCTGAAGCTTACAAATACTAATACAACATTTTCCATTTATTTAGTGGGCATTGAATGAACCCAGAAGCATCAATTTGACCATACAATCTGGCACACGCTTCATTCTTTACAGTCCCAAGGAAAGTGGGTTGCACCATATAGTAGGTGTATGTGGAGAATTAGCCCATGTTTCTGTATTTTGCTACTGGAAAGCTGAAATGCATTGAGTTGGCCACCATTGCTAGTCACCTAGCAAAGCTACTTTTACTTAAGGAGCTACACAGCCATGGGATTTCCACAGTGCTGGGCAGAAAATGTGAAGGCATTGATAATGCTGCTCAGAGACTCTATTTGCACTCTGGGACGTACTATAGAGCAGCTCATCTTTCAGCTTCAATCCTTCCTATGCTGTTGTAAATCCTGCAGACTAGCTAAAGCCTGACACAGCTGCAAGTTGGTTGCAAGACTCATTTCCGTAGTTTTGCAGAGAATGAGACATAAATAGAGTTGCTATTGCTTCTCTTCCACATACCCCTGCCAAGTTTCACCGATTTTAGCTTTACTTTGCCAAGAAAAGGACTAACTTAATCCTCTGTTTGTAAAATACAGCTAAATACAGAATTGGCAAAACAACTTGAAAACGTGTACTTTTTGAAAGACCTTTTCTTCCATTAGGAGACACTCATGCCATTTTGAACACTCTTTTGATGCAGCAGCTAAAGATAAGCAGGCCACAGGAAATGACTGAAAAGAGCTCATCACTGCATCTGCTAGCTCAAGAGAATAATGCATATAAAATAATGATGTGCATTGAAAGGTTTGGTGTAAAGCCGAATGGCTTAGATTTCAGAAATAGTTTTGTAAGGCTTCCAAGCAGTATTATTATGTGAATTAATTACTTAAAGAGGAAAATTCATTAACACGATAGCATAAAGAGTGTTTGCAGGGTAAAACAAACAATTTTTTCTGTGTCAAGCAAATTATTGCTATCTGGTTACTGGGTCTAGATATCCTCTCTTCAGAAAAGTTTTTTGACGTCTGACAGTATGGAACAGTGTTTTAGATGGTAGATATTGAAATAACTGTACAGGTAGCGTAACAGGAGCATGGCTGACAGAGCGTTATGGCAAGCTCTTATGGACCTTGTAGAATTGACTGGATCACATTTCAAAAATAACACTTGAAGTATATATTAATTTTCACCTTCCATTTTCTCTTCACTTGGGTTGTGTTTTAAATAATTTCCTCAGTATATCTTCAAATGTTTTATTTACTGTTTTTAGTAAATGTTCAATATTATCATTTTAAGATGGACTGATTTTGCATACCTTTGTCTAATTCTGTATTTCCTGAGTTTTCTTTTAGTAGAAATTATATAAGTAAAAATTTACTTAATTTACTTTCCCAGTGTGATATGAAGTAGACATTTAAAATCAGTATTTGGAAGCACTTTGAGGAAAAAATTTGTTGAATATTAGTAAAGAATGGCCATAATGCGATGTGAAAAGAGACCAGTTATAATTAAAAACAATGCTTGAAAGAGGATGTAAAAATGAGGATTAGGCAGTTATCTCTTTCTGCCCTTATTACAGGAACATATAACAAAGTTTTAATAAGTGTCATTTTCTTCATAGACCAAATTAAAATCTGGTATCATAGACATCTTTGCTAATTTTTAAGTTATATTCTCTTATCCATTGCTTAGAACTTCTTCTGAAAACCTATGTTCTTTTTCTGAAGACATAACAATCATAATACATTATTTCTACTTCTGTATTTTATGCTTAACATGTTAAAGGGATATAATTTTTTGCCTTTCATTAGACTAATTCTACATGACTATAAATCTGAAATTATTTCTGCTATTTTATTCAGTTTGGACAAATACAACATAACTGTGACTCCACACATTACTTTTCAATCTGCTACTGTAATTCCTTTTAGATATCACCTTTATTTTTTCTGCATCCACATATAAACAGAAGAGGAACTGGTTAGTTGGAGGATGAAGTAATACCAAACTTCATGTAAGTCTTGACAACCAATGTTGGTGATGTTGAAATTAGTGGTTAAGAGTACCATGCTGCTTTTCATTGACTAATGAATAGCATGTATTATTTGGCTTGGTTTTAAAATGTTTATGTAAATTAATAAAAACTCTACTCATTCTGATCCCTGAAGTTTTTTTTTGTTTGTTTGTTTTTTTGTTTGTTTTTTTTTTTTGTTTGTTTTTGTTTTTGTTTTTTTTGCTAACAGGTGCAGGTAAAACCTGTGTATTTCCAACAGAGAGGATTAAAAACAACTTCCCATCCAAAAAACTTAGAATATTAAGAAAGAAAAAGATACCTAGTTACTCTGGAGTAATTAGACAAAAGAGGAACCACAGACAAAAGATCATAGGAGTTCTACTGTTATGAAAAAAAGCAGAACAACAATAGCAAACATATAAGAGAATCTCATATCAGCTAGAAACAAACCTAGACTACAAGATATTTTTTTTTCCCTCATAGCTTCCCAAATGTGAGAATTACAGGACTCCCCATTTATCAGTAGATTATTTATCAGTTTATTTTTTTGCATTTACCTATTCACTTTTAGGGGTTCATTTTTTTCAAATGTAAAATATACATGCATACATATATATATATTCTCCATATATCTGTGTTCTCTGTGCCCTCGTCTCGTAAACACACAAAGGATCTACCTAAGTGGAAATACTGTTCACAGTTCTGCACTGATTATACCAGAGCATCTTTCCTTTTGCCCCTATTTATCTGTCGTCTTTGTGTTTTATTGTTTTGTAATGAGAATGTGTTTTGTCACATTCATGAATTGCAGATCAGTTTCTTATGAACTGGCAGGACTGATAGCAGTAGTTTTTCTTCTCAGCAGTCTATAATTCTACTTCTTTCTTATTGTTTGTCATTTATGTTTCTGCCTTATCTGTTTCTTTCTCCCCATAGATGGGGAAAGCTGTCTGGAACACTAGTTGGCAATTACATTCTGCAGATGATTTCTGTAAATTGGTCTACTTTTCAAACACTTAAAGGCAAATTTATTTTAGCTGAGAGGAGATCAACTTAAGAAAAGGAAGAAGAAAAGTATGCCTCATTTGCATGGTTGAACATAAAGGCTCCAGATTAGACAGCATAAATACTATTTATATATACGCTAGATAATGTTCACTAGCTTTGTTCCTGAAAAGTTTTTTTTTAACACTCCTATTCTTTCAAAGCATATTCTTTTAGATAAAATATATATATTTAAATCTAGTTGTTGTCTGCGTGTTTAATACGCACTTAGTATTCTCATTTTTCCTCAAATTTAGCCTCAATATGATCATATATGTCAAGTACAACTTTTAGAAATATTCAACTTAATTTAGTCATTGATAAATCTGTGAAAGGCTAGGCAAAAGTGAGCACTTCAGGAAATCTTATTATTTGGAATGCTACCCTGTGTTTAATCCTAAAGAAACTAAAAAGTGTTGTGTTACAAACTAATATAATCATCACTTTACAGATCACTGAAATGTAGCTACAGGGGAGTGGAGTAAAATTAGGAGGGGAGAAAAAAAGTATCTAACTGAAATGATAGTGATATTTTCAACAATCACTGTGACCAACACGTGTTGGATACTTTGGATCTTTTGAGGGTAAAATTAAGAATTCTGTTTTAAGTTCATTGAAAAGCTGGAAACTTATCAACATAATGCATTAAAGATCCACATTCTTTTATCTTTAGAAATTGCTAGAACTGCTTCTTGGGTTTCAAAATGGCAACATGTCATTTTTCCCTTTGGTCAGAAGACTCATCCCTCATCCCTCTTGATCAAGCCTCGCTCCTACCTGGGAGAAGAACTGATCCCTCAGCTGTACTGACAGTGCTCAAGGATCAGGCTCCACAATGCTCATTGGCTTTCATGACTGGTCCATGGCAAAGATGACAGTGTCAGAACAGAAAGACTTTGATGGTCATCAAAATTAAAGTGCTCATAATGTCAATGGTTTGTAGATATTACTGTTAGGTGTTGTTGTAGGTGTGTTGCCGGCTTAGACACCAGTTGCTGTGAGGCAGCATATATTTCAGGAAGACTGGAAATGGCACAGAGGTAAATCTGTGGTAGTTTAACCAATGCAGAGCACCATGGTGCCACAATTTAAACTCTTTCCGTAGCCTGTCTGAAAAAAGGAGTTGAGCTCTTGATTGAGACACAAACAGATGATGTGTGAAAGAGAATTTACTGTTGAACTTACAGAGTAGGGAGATTACACCCAGGGGAGAAAAAAGACTTCTGAATGTGGTTTTGTGTCAATATCTCTATCTATCTTCCTGACTTCTTGCCTTACAAATGCAAAAATGCCCAAGATCTCCATCCCTGATGCATACAGGAGTGCAGCAGTAAATGAGCATATTCATAGCAAAACTAAAATGGAAAATTAAAAAAACTATGGGAGAGAAAAGAAGAAAAAGATGAAGGACATATTACTTGGTTAACAGATATTAAAGTGGCATGGAATTTGAATTCCCTAACACATATTGATCTTTGATCAGTGTCTTTATAACACTAAATCTTATACAAGATAATAAGTATTCAATTTACACAACGCTCTCTGGTCAAGTAATATTTTCTGAATATGTGAATCTTTCAGAATTTGAGTCACAATAAATACTCCTGCATTTTTGATTTTCTATAAATGCAAAGTCTTTATTACATATTTATTATTTGATTTGTTTTGATTTGTTTTAATTTGATTTGATTTTTTTTTTTTTTTTTTTTTAATTTAAGCAGTGAGACAATTGCTAGTAGAAGAAACAGAGTTGAGAGAAATGCTGTAAGTCACTTCTCTCTGGTCATAGTGCAGGTTAGCAACAAATTTGAAAAAAGACTGTTCTCCAAAGCCCATGCCTTTGCTCTTCTACTTGCCCTTGCCCTTTCTACTCAGACAGTCCTGCCCTTTCTTACTTGTCCTTTCTACTCAGACAGCTTGTACATTGTGATGACAAGCACACCAGGTACTGACATACTGTAACATACATATTTGTTATTTCAAATGTAATTATTTTCCCCTTTTAGAATTAAAATTTTGTAATATTCAGATGTATTTTCTACATTAAATATATAAAATAATTGTGAGACCATTATAAAAAACATACATCTAGAAACTCTAAGCAACTTCAATAAGCAGGTATTCAGCTTTTGCTAATAACAGTAGTCAACTGAAAGAAATGTAAGTATGTATCAGAGGAATTACTGTTTGACATTGAAATTCTAAACCAGGAAAAGGACTAGGGAACCCTTTATTTAAAAAATTATCATATCACTTAATAATTTTCCTTCATATCTGACACTATCAAAAAGTTTTTCAATATATACTAACTTGTTTGGAGAAAAATACATTAAATGACTTAAAATGAAAAATATATTATTATAGCTTAAAATTTTTAAATTTTAAAAGTTTTAGTTAGTTCAGCCTTTTTTTATGGTGTATTCTGAATTTGATCGATTGTCTCAGTTGAGTAAGCCATTGCTCATATATATTGTCCTAAATAACTTAATAAAGTTGACAGACTTTTTCACCTCACTGCATAGCTAATGACAAGATTGCTAATGACAAAGTTAAAAATCATTGAGTCAAGTGCAAATCTCTAAGAGATTATTCTGACAGTCTTCCTCCATTGTACAAACTAACAATTTCTATGACTTTTCTCTCTCTTAATCATTAATTTAATTTAAAGCTTAATTTATTTATTCATTTTAGTCCCCATTTCCAAAGTCATCTTCATCTCTTTTAGGACCCTTGGTTGTAGATATTTTTCAATGCCTTTTCAAAATCAAGGTGCACAATATTGTCCTGCTTGCTCTAGTCAGGAGGTTTTCTGACTACTTCAGAGAACTATATATTTGTGAGAAGTCGCATCCACTTGCTAAGCCACGTGGCTCTTCCCTAATAGTTCATATTTATTCAGGTACACATTAATTCAAATGTTCAGAGTTTCAACTAGTTAACTGCAGTTACAACTGCAGACATTGAGCTACTGGTCAGTCTTTGGATTCCCCTCAATACAGCATTTTGAAATAATGATGCCACATTTGCCATGTGTCAGTCCTCTGCCTCTACACTGTGTCTGAGGGAGAGACCTGCTTCATCCTCAAGTCTCCCTGGAGTCCAAAGGGAAAATACCGATCAATTGGTATTACTATTCATTTTACCTATTGCTTCAATAACTTCTTCTTTTGCTGATGGTTGGACATATCCTACTATGTGTCCACAGGGGAAAAAAAATAAAAAATAAATTAAAAAAAATCAGCCCCCAAATACCTTAATTTACACGTTGAGCAGGGATATAAATGATTAACTTTTCTCCTCTGCTATGGCTTCCTTTCCTCTATACGCTCTTTTCATGCCTTGATTCATTTTATTATTATTATTATTTTATTATTATTATTTTTGTATCTGTACCTTGTTTTGCAAACTCTTTCTTTGGTGCTGCCATTTTGTGTTTTTATATATAACCAACATATTAGTGATTATTATTCTTTCTAATATCCAAATTTCAACATAACTTAAGGTTTTTAATGAATTGCCGTGTGCAATGATACCCCCTAGCTAACTGAATTTTCTCAAGTCTTTGGTGACAGGTTGTATTCCTTTAGTTGGTGAAGCCATATTTGTGGTATTACATGCTCACTCTGCCACTGGGAATGATTAATCTCTTTAACCTTTTTCTAAAAACTTTTCTAATTTATATGTGATTTCTTTTCTTAAAATCAATCAGCAGTAGACCTTTTGATTTAGTAGCTTCAGGATTTTGGAATCTAAGTGTCTTATGTTTATTCATTATGCAGTGACTTGTAATGACATCATTTGAAACAATTTCTGCACACTGGCCAGCACCAAACCTTTAAGAGTCTAGATATTTAATCCTAGAATCATCAACAGATGTGATGTTTACCTAGACTACAAGGGAACAGAAGCTTCACATTATTCTTGTGTCATTTCTACTTCCTTTCAGATTTCAAACCCTCCTTTAGTATTGTGATGCCACTGTCATTGTCTTAGTCAGTTTAAGTAATATAATCCCAAAAATTTTTGTTTGTTTGTTTGCTTTGTTTCCTGATTGTGGTGGTTTTACCCTGATAGCCAAATAAACTCCACCACACTGCTCCCTCACTCCCTTTCCTCAAAGTACAATGAAAATGGCCTAAAGAGTTGAGATGACAGGGAGATTGCTCACCAGTTACTATCACAGGCAAAACAAACTCAGTGTAGGGACAGCAACATGCTTTATTGCCTGTTGCTAGCAAATTAAGGAAGGGAGAAACTAAAAGAAAACATCATCATGAACAACAACAAAAACCCTTCCCCCCATCCATCCTGCCCCCGAGCAGCACAGGAGAATAGGGAAAGGAGCCTGCGCCTTCACAGTCACTCTCTGCCCCTGCTCCACGTGAGGTCCCTCCCACAGGATGCCGTCCTTCCTGAACTGATCCTGCAGGAGCTTCCCACAGGCAGCAGCTCTTCAAGCACTGCTCCCACATGGCCCTGTATCATGGGATCCATCCCCCAGGAGCAAACGGCTCCAGCACAAGTCCCCCACGAGCAGCAGCTCCCCCCAGGACCCCTGCTCCTGCGTGGGCTCCTCTCCACGGGCTGCAGCTTGTGCCCTCCTGCGGGGGCTCTCCATGGGCCGCAGCCTCCTCCAGGCCACATCTACCTGCTCCACCGGGGGCTCCTCCACAGGCTGCAGCGTGGAGATCTGCTCCACTTGGGGCCCATGGGCTGCAGGGGGACAGCCTGCTCCACCAGGGGCCTCTCCAGAGGGGAACTTATACTGCGTGCCTCCTGCCCTCCTGCACTGACATGGGTGTCTGCAGGCTGAGATTTAGGCTGTTTCTCACACCTCTCTCCCAACAGCAGTTTTTTTTTTTTTTTTTTTTTTTTTGTTTTTTGTTTTTTGTTTTTTGTTTTTTGTTTTTTGTTTTTCCCTTTTCTTCAGTCTCCTCTCCCAGATGCCCAACCAGCATATCTCCCTGGCTCAGCTCTGGCCAGCAGTGGGTGCATTTTGGAGCCAGCTGGCGCTGGCTCTGAACTGACATGGGATAGCTGCTGGGCTTTGATCACCAAGTGTCCAAGAGATGATGCATTGGAGAAGTGTCTGCTTCACATTTTAAGTTTTAATATTTAACATAACATAGCAGTTAGGCAAGGATCCGGAAAATAATCATGTTAAACTTAAAACCTAGTAAGCATCCAGTTCTTGAATATGGACAATCACAGTTATCTTCCTGAGCAAGGATTCAGGTGACTACAAGCAGCTATTACAGTTTACCTTAGTAAAGCTGTTTTTGTAGATTAACTTGTCTTTCAGTTGTCTTGTCTATGCAGTTTAGATGAGATCTAACCAAACACCATTGGTCAAAACCTTTTAATGTTAACCAGATATAGATTAAAAGGTATTAATTCATTTACTACTTTCTGACAACTATAAAATTATTTGGAACCTCCTGAACAACAAATTGATTTATTAGGAATATTAAAAAAATTATCCAACAACCAAAGTGAAGAAAACTACCCATGAAAAAACAGTATCGTTTTTTCTCAAACAAGCACAAGACAATGACATGCACGTGCCAGAGATAAAAACAGTCCCAGAATTAGAATAAATAAATAAATAAATAAATAAATAAATAAATAAATAAATAAAGAGAAGTAGAAGAGCACTGCATCTTGTTGGCTACTCTGCTTTGCTTAAGTTCACACTGAACCAGAACATGAGGAAATTATCAATCATCCACAGGGAAGATAATGAAATGGGATCATGTTCTTATTGGCTAATGTGTTCATCATGTAGTCATCTTATCCCCAGTTCTTTCCCTAAACTGTTGCTTCTAAGAGGATAATCAGCATTGTGAGAGATGCTGCCATTAAACAGGGAAAAGCTTCTATTTGAGCCCTGATAAATGCCATTTATGTCTATCAACAGAATGTATAAACTTAGTCAGGCATTGTGAATTCAGACCAAAATAGATTCAAATAAATCTCCACTAAAGTTGAGAATATGATAATGGATTCCTTGTACTCAGGTTCCACTATGTCCAAGGAATTAAAAGACTTTAAAACAGAAATAATACATTTTAGCATCAGTTAGGATATATACTAAACAGTAAGGTTTACTATATACTATACAGCTAGGAAGTATACTAAAATTCTTGTTTCTAGTTCTGAAAATAAATGAATTGAAACTTTGAAATTTACTTCAGTTCTGATCATTATATTGAAGCTGGTAAGCCTAAGTTTATGACAAAATAAAAATGGGGCATGAAATTAAAGGACCTTAGATCATTATGATCTGCTTAGTTTACTCCAAATCCAGCAGACTATTAACATATATCAGGATCTAAACATTCATTATAATGGCAGAACTCCTCCCTGTTTACTCTAGGACCTCATGACTTGTATGGTCCATGTACTTCACATAGACATACTGCACAGACATACTGGAAGGAGTCCAGTGGAGGGCCACCAAGATGAGCAAGGACCTGGAACGTCTCTCCTATGAGGAAAGGCTGAGACAGCTGGGGTTGTTCAGTCTGAAGAAGAGAAGGCTCAGGTGGGATCTCATCCATATAGGATGCAAAGAAAAGAGGATGCAAAGAGGACGGAGCCAGGCTCTTTATGGTGGTGCCCACTGCCAGGACAGGAGGCAATGGGCACAAACTGGAACACAGGAAGTTCCCTCTGAACATCAGGAAACACTTCTGTCTGTGCAGGTGATAAAGCACTGGCACAAGTTTTTGTCCTGGTTTCAGCTAGGATAGAGTTAATTGCCCTCTTAGAAGCTGGTATGGTGCTGTGTTTGGGATTTAGGATGGGAGTAATGTTGCTAACACACTGATGTTTTAATTGTTGCAGAGCAGTGCTTTACACTAAGCCAAGGACTTTTCGTCTTCTCACACTGACCTGCCATGGGCAGGCTGGGGGTGTAGCAGGAGCTGGGAGGGGTCAGATCCAGGACAGCTGACCCAAACTGGCCAAAGGAGTATACCATACCATATGGTATCATGCTGAACAATTAATATGGGGTGGCTGGCTGGGGTGGGGGGACCAGCTGCTTGGGAATAGGCTGGCCTTCAGTCAGGAGATGAAGAGCAAGTCCATTGTGCATCACTTGTTTTGTACACATTATTATTATTAGTACTATTATTATTTTACTTTCTTTTCTATCCTAATAAACTATCTTTATTTCAACCCACAGGCTTTCATTTTTTTTCTGATTCTCTCCCCCATCCCAGAGAGGAAGGGGAAGAGGGTGAGCGAACTGGCTGTGTGGTGCTTAGCTGCTGGACAGGTTAAACTACAGCAGTTGTCCAGAGACATTGTGCAATCTTCCTCCTTAGAGGTCTTTGAAAGCTGTCTGGACACATCCCTGCTGTAGGTGTCCCTGCTTGAGCAGGGGGTTTCAACCAGATGACCTCCAGATGTCCTTTCCAACCTTAACTGTTCTGTGATTCTGTGATTTTCAACTTCCTATTTTCATAGTATGCATGTTTCAGTATCTTTTCCAAAGGGTGGCCTTTAAATGCAGAGAGATACAAGATATAACCATTTTGAGCTTTCTTACTTAAAATTATTCTGATGTTACCTTTCTCTTAAATAAATCTGTATTTCATGTGCTTTGCTTGATTTTTATTATTTTTATTATTATTATTATTTTTTCAGCTATCAAAGCATTCCAATGATCCTTACACTTTTTATTTTATTTTTATTTTTCTCCAAACAGTTGAAGGCAACGTGACCATGCATACTCTAGGAATTTTTCCAGATACATTTTTAAGTAAATATTATTCAGATCTACATGTAAGTACTTGTTTTCTCTAATCCAAAAGAAGTCACAATCACTTCATTAGTCTGAAAACACATTCTGACATTCTCATTTGGATGACACTGAAGGTTTCTGGCTTAATAAACAATTCAGTAATTCACAAGGCATTATTCATAGGCTTTCTTCAGCTATTTAAATATATTTATCACACCTGGTAAATCACTGTTTTCCCTTATTTTATTTTATTTTTTTTTCAGATAAAATTGTGAGGTTTCTTTTGTGGAAAAAAAAAAAAAAAAAAAAAAAAAATGTTTATTTTGCTGTTACATGTAGCTCCATCTCTTCCTTAATAACAAAATGACTAAAACCAGCCTAGAAGCACAAAATAAAAATAAACACTCATGGAAAAAGGAGTGTCTTCTTTTTGTGCATTTTTGCAGGAATTGTCCCCACTGGCTTAAGCCTTGGTCTGGCCTTCCATTACACCCAAAATAGTTTTGTTTCCTAATTTAGGCCTCTGCAAACTTTCAGCAGCCCCACCTCCCTTAACTTTCTTTTTGCAGTGTGAAGTACAGTACCAACATCTGCTATCTTCCTTTTGAAGAGTTAATAAATTTATTGGTGCTGCAGAGTGAATGCTTTTATTTTTTGCTCTTCCAGCTGTGCTTTTCTTCATTCACTGGTTTCAGATGAATAGTCTTTCAGCATTTCTTTCTGTGAAGTTTACAGGGAATTTACAATTCCCAGAGAGCAACTGCTAGAACAATATCAGATATACTATTGCAATCCTTTTCTCTTTCTTCCAAAATTTTAAGGTGTATATTTTGTATCTGAGTTATTTTATTTTATTTTATTTTATTTGGATTTCACCACTTAATGCTGATTGCTTCAGGATCCAGGGGGAATCAAGCGTATGGGATGAACTCCTTGGCAGTTTTTCTGACTTTGCTCTTAAAGTGGAGAAAATAAGAGAGAGATGGAGCATTGTGTTGACAGGCATAGCCTCTCTGGAGTTACATGAAATCACTGTGCCTCAGCAGAGAGCTGCAAACTCCATCAACAAATGGTTAAAATCACACTCTGGGCTATAATTAGAAGAATAATACAGAGTTGCTACATTGCATGTCATCTACACAGGCAATTCAATGCTTGTTATTATTTCTTGATATTTGATCACAAAAGCAGATACTTTTGTAGGGGAATAACGCACAAGATTTTGATGGGAGTGGCTGTGAAAATAGAAAATACCTGCAGAGACAGGATTTATTTATTTTTTTTAATCTTTTTATTTTTCCTCCCCTCTTCCTCTGAAGTAACAGATCTCGGCCATTTATGAAGCCATGGATCCCCAGAAGAGAGAGCACCATATTAAGATGACATTTAGCAAATGCTGTGGCCCTACAAGTCAGTTGTGCTATTCTTGATCTTACGCTTACATCGAGGGAATTTGAATCGGGTGGACATGAACATGAGTGGAGCCACACCATTCAGTGACATATAAACTTAATTTTAATAAATAAGGTCTAGAATATGTTTAATCATTTCTCTTCCAAGATCTCTGTTTTACAGTGCCCTCAGACTTCTCACTCACAATACTCAGGGCCCTCCAGTTCGTCTGTGACTTGCTCCACAGATCTATGGAAACACGACAGTATTCTAACTTATCCACATGTCAAAGTCTTTGCTGGTAGCCTGACCCCAATGTGTAGCTGTTTCACCTTGGACTCGGTCTTCTTCACAGTGTCAGACTTCTATGTACAGCATTCCTTTTGTCCCTTTGCCCCCCCAGCTCCTCCCCAAGGGACTATTTTTTTTCACTATGTATTGCTTTCCAGATTAGATTAGGTAAATTGCTAATCATGTAGCCCAAGCTGTTTTTTTGTTTGTTTGTTTGTTTTGTTGTTGTTGTCTTAATTATTATTTATTTTTTAATTTCCCTGCATGGAAAACCATTTAGCATTTTTTATTTTTAATCTGCATTTCTACCACAGTGTGCTCTCCTGCCCCCTAACAGGTTACAAGGGTGTGAAGTTGCCAACAGCAATACTGACGTTTTTCTGTCCTTTTTTATTTTCCAATGTATGCTGGATTAATCTAGTCAGTTAGAGCTGTGTATATGTCAGATCTCATGTATTTGAGCAATACTTTCAGGTATATTCAGACACATACTCTGAGGAATTTTAATTGCTGGGTTTGGAGTGAATAAGGAATTTTCTTCCAGCTCAAACTGGCTTAGACACTGGGCTTAGACACTGGGCTCTTTATTTATTTTATTTTTTTAATATTCCTCTGCAGCACTGAACAGAAGTCATTGCCTGAGATCAGCATCTTAACCTATCATTCTCAAAATGCTTCCTTTCATTGTTGGAGCATCACAGAAAAGTGTCCTCTTATTTTCCCTTATGCTTTCCAGAAGTGTGGAGCTAACACAGAGTCTTGAAACGTCTTTTGTTTGGGACATGATTGTATTCACTGCTTAGACTAGGGAAAAAAAAAAAAAATGGGAATTTTTAACATATTCGAATAACGTTTAGCTTAAAGGAGCCCCAAAAGCCAGAAGACATGTGGCAGAAAGTTACCAGAACCCTGGGACAGGAAACTGTAACTCACAAAATCATACTAAACCCTAAGTATGCTTGTTTGCTTATCCAACTGAAAATAGTTAACTGAAAAAAAAAAGGGGGGGTAGGAGGGGGAGCTTTTGCAGAGATGAGATGACAACTCCTCTGACAGTAAAATATGGCAAATAACCCTGGTAAAAATCAATGTGGTCAGGCTATTAAACCCCAAGACACTTTTCTTATTTAAATATATATTTTTTTATCATTGAAGCCTTCTCCCTTGACTATGCTGTCGCTTAAAATATCACTGTAATATGGGAAAAATATGGTTTTTCTATACCATTGATTGTGCTCTGCATGAGTATAAATGGTGTCACCAGATGGAAGGCAGATCAATAGGTCAGAACTTACTGATGATATAAAAATTCCTCCAGGTTCCAAGATAAATACATCAAGTCTTTCAACTGTGGTTATAAAAAAACTGCCCATTTTCTTTTTACAAGTTGTCTTAAAGAACTAGAAAACAGTTACTTACCTGGCAGTCTATTTTGCTATGGCAGTTTTATTGTCTTCTTTCTGGCATGCGATGGAAAGGGCATATATTTTCAGCATGAAATGGTTTAAGATATGAAAACACTAAGCTCTCAACAGCCTTTCATATAAAAGAAAATCTCCCCTCCAAGGTCTTTTAAGAGAAACAACACATTGAGATGCCATTGAAGCAAATGGATGCATACAAGCAATGGATACAATTTTAAATAAATAATTAAATAAACAAACAGTCATGAAAAATTTCTCCACCTCACGTCCGGCATCTCCTCTCTTGTTTGTACTCATGAGTAGTATCATTCAAAAAGTATATCTGAACTGAGTAAGTTGTTGTGAGATGCAAGAATACATATAATTCCTCTGTAATCAGGCATGCCAATGTAATGACAAATTTTAAAGTCTGATTTCAGATGTCAGTTCAACTGAGCTCTAGTGTATCATTTGTAGATTTTGCCCAGAGAGGATCATTATGGTACAATAAGGGTTCTTCACTGATGTAAAATAACTTTTTTTAATATTCTGGTTTTCTGGTCGTTATGTGAGAGACTAAAGCACTACACGGTGATACAGGCGCAACATTATATGGTGGTATGGTTGCAATGCCAATATACCAGGTTCTTTGAGAGAAGATAGAGAATTTGGTTTTGAATCTAACAGACATGCTCCAGAACTAAAAAAAAAAAAAAGAAAAACAACAACAGCAAAAAAATGTAAAAACAATACATAAGAATGTTTGATGCTATTTTAAGCAAATGGAGAACTTGATTAATTTTTTTTTTTTTTTTTTTTTTTTTTTTTGCCACTAATGTCCTCACAGCTCAGTCAGTTGTTCTATGCTTGACAGTTGCATGACAAAAGAGAACAGCTCATAAACCTCAGGCATGTACACCTTCTACTGATGACAGTAGGAGTCTCTTGATAAACATAAAGAAGAACAGGACCTGGTGCTTTTGTAGGTTATGGGCATGCCTACTGAAAATATGAGATTGAAAACTCAATAATCATTAATCCGTATTTAATCAAAAACATATAGTTCAGGATTAAGACGCAGTAATGCAAACTCTAATGTTTGGGGACCCAAACTGTAATGTTCATGAGAGTGATGCATCAACTCAGCTTAGATTTGAACTTCCAGTAGAGGTTTCTACTCCTTTACAAGAACACTAGACAAATCCGTATTTGGGTGAGCTATCTCAGGGCTTTCTTCTCTCATAGCAAATAATCAAATCAAGCTAAGTATAAGGAATTTTCCAGAAAGGTGACTCACTCTGTTGAATGCTGCATACATTATAACCTTGATAATGCCACTGGAATGGGTTATTTTTACAGGAAAATATTCTTTTGACTCTATATAAGTGCAAATCTGTTTGCTGAAAGTAACAACTGGAATGCAGCAAATATGAATTTTAAAAATTGAAGTTATTGAAGTAAGCCACTTCAAACTATGAATAAATTAATTTGAGGAGTGTAGTTTATTTTAATGACTTTTTGTATTCTATTAAATGACCAGAGAGGCTTCAGCTTTCCTGATGTACTTCAGAATCAAGTATTTGCTTGATTCTCAAAAGACCACATCATGAAATAATTTCAAATGACTTTTCTTATGAGAGCTTTCCTGCAAGAGTTCTGTTCTTTTGGGTTGAACTGCACCTATACAGCTTATAAGGGCTCATCATGTTCCCAGCTGAATAAACTGGAGTTGTGTACCAACAGATCTCAGTGAAGACATCCCTAAATTAATATTGAGATTTTTGTGTTGTCTTGCCCTTTGTTTTCTTCCAGTGACTGTCAGTTTGTAGCATATATTTAACAATAATAATTGGTAAGCAGCCATTAGGTATGAGTGACATGCAGCAATTTTACCCGTAGTTAGACAAGAATAATAGTTACAACCATTATATATCTTCAAATAGCCTTAGGAATATAGTACTGTAATTATGGAAGCTTTCTTGTGAGAAACTCTGAAGGTCTACTGGGTGTTATAATAATGTGAGTTTATTTTTATCCTGTTTTCCTAAGAAGAAAGGCTTTATGCAATCATGTTGTCTGTGTTCATTTATCTATTTTCTTCATGTGATTGTTGAAGATTAATTTAATACATAATTACAGTACCATAGGGATTGTTGTGATTTGAGATGATCATAAAGGAGTTAATTAGAGAAGTGATTGTAAACCATTACTAGTTAACTATACCACCAACCGTAATCTAGTAAAGCTGTGTTTGGTATTGACCAGTGTGAAATATACAGGAAAAAAAAAAAAAAAAAAAAAAAAAAAAAAAAAAAAAAAAAAAAAAAAGAGCCTGGAAAAACTGGCATGTGATAAATGCACCTTTGGTCCTGAAGAGTCAGTTTACAAACTTTAATCTTCAGAATTCTGCCTACAATTTAATTATGAGTACTCACCAAGCAAGGAAACATCACTATTCTCTACGAAAAACTTAGTTCCAGTGCCATTTTGTGGAAAGGAATTATTCCAGTGAATTAGTGAATTACACACCGTAGTGCCAGATTAACTGCACCTTTGTGGTCTCCCAAAAGAAATGATAAAGGAATTTACCATTTTCTGACTTTTCTTCTCTCCTTTTTTGTGGTATCCATTGTTGTGTTTGAAACTGATACATTTTTTCTCTTCACAAATGTATGGAAATATAATTGAGTGATTCACACTGTCTCTTTCTGAGTCAACTCCTTATATGTTGTTTCCCTTTGTAAGTAAGAAGGCCATAACTGAACACTGTACTGCAGCTGAGCTGTGTATTGAAGTATTCATTCCTTTGTACCTGGAAACATTATAATCCCAAGGCAAATACTTCATAATCTCCTGTCTTTATTGTGCTCCTCTGAGAAACTTTACAACATATTCTACTACTGCAGAACCAAAAGCTTTTTAATTGTTAGTGATATTACTCTTTCTTGATTATATTCAGTTCTAAATCATTAATTAACTCCACTGGATTCTTCTACATCTAGCTTGAAAAGTTGTGCATTTTCACAGATACAAAATATTATAAACGTTTAACATTTCTTTCTTTTACATTGAATTTATGCACCTACTTATTTGATAATTAGAGCTAATTATGCAAATTAAATCTCACAAAATTACATTCAGTCAACATTACATTTAGGGGTAAGGCCATAACTGTGAGATGGAACAATGGATAAGAGTGCAGCTGTATCTGGGTACCTACAGCTAGCTGCAAGGCTTCAAAAGTACGATTTTTGCCCTCCAGTGAAGCACAGTGGGCAAAAGACGGCATCACAGTACTTCATTGATAGCATGTACCAGCTGAGATTCATTGCCTTTGTAGCCTTTACTCCTGTTCAGCTGTAACTTGATGGGAGCAATGCGTGTACCCTGAGGTCCTGTTCTGGCATGCATAGTTGCTTGCTTTGAAGTATAAGGATGTGGTGCGAGCTCTTATGTCTCCTACTGTGCTTAAACACAATTCAATTATTTGAGTTCATATTGATAAAAATTGAGCTAAGTTTCTATAGCAACCATAATGATCAGAAAATTGTAACATGATATACAAACACTGTTCAGTTTGTCAACTTCAAATGCAATGAAGAACATTGCGACCAGTGGTTTACATTGACTAATATAGAACAGGATCCATCTCACTGACTTAAGCACCAAGATTAACCTTGTACTTGAGACTACCTTTACATCTCATGAGGAAAGACAGACACCTCCAAAGAATGATGCATTTCTTTCTGAAATAGCTTAGATTTTGTATCTTAAGTTAATCATTTTTTTTTTTTTTTTTTTTTTTTTTTTTTTTTTTTCCAATCCCATCCACTCATCCCCTTTGGCCAATAAATGATAATGCTACCTTTCATTCTTCTATTTATTCCCCTGTGCTTGGAATTATGTTATGAGATCCATGGCTGATAGCAAGCAAAGAAATATCAGTTTTCTCATCTAATCAATACCAGAAAGAAAAAAACAGAAATAAAGTAAGAAAGAGGGTAATTGCTATATTTGAGGTCAAAGCAACACAGGATCCCAGTGGGATCCTATGAGAGTAATCATCCAACATGTTAAGGAAATGTATTAACATATTAACATATCTTACATAATTATCAAAAAAGATATGATCTTCATTAGCTCTCTCAATTTCAGTTCTTCATGCAAATGTCTTAGACTGGAGGAAGGTGTCAAAGACATTGTGACTTTATCTAATTCAAGAAGCAAGCTGTTCTGTTAATTGTCCTTTTCAGCTAGTTCTAGTTAAAATATTTAGAAAACTACATTTATTTATTTATTTATTTATTTTTAAAACACAAATACGGAGAAGAGAAATGACACAATTTCTTGTAGAGTTCCCCATCTTTTTGTCTCAATTGAAATGCATAAGCTTTTAACAACAAAAAAATATGTTTACACAAGTACAGACTTTTTCTTTCCAAAGTTGTGCTCTGTTCCCTAGAAACTTTTATTTGTTTTGAATATAAAGATCTCTTTAAAATATCTGTCACCTTCTGGCAATTTTTCCTTCTAAATGCCTGTGGATGATCAAGTTGAAAACTTATGAATTAAGATGAAGTTAGTATTAAACTTACTTACACTTTTCTCTATATTTTCAATAGTTATATTTAAAACCAATAAAATATATGAAGTTTCTTGAATTCATTTGAAAAATTGAAGGTTTTAAAAAGTAATTATCTTGAATTTTGAAAGATTTGTTATTACTATTGCTGTCCTCTCCTTCCTCAGATATTTCAGAAATGTTTAGTGCAAGCATTTTTTCTGTTGGCAAATCTAGGAATGTTTCAGGCTCCTTAGCACAGAACTTGTGAGTTCCAAGATCTTAGCTAGTGTTGTCATTCTGGAGTTGGGGCTTCATAAGCATATATGCTCTGAATTAAATTAGTTTATCAATTCAAAAAGAAAAAAAAATGTGGAAACTTACAGATTAACATATTTTATCATGAAACTGCATCAATAAATTTAGAATTCAAAAGAGATGACAAAATAACTAGAGATTAGAAGAGATAAACTGTGAAAATTTTGAATAAATCATTTCAGTATATACATATGGAAAAAAGTTTTATTCTACTTGTCTAATACATTTGGAAGCCTATTGACAGTAGGTTTGAAAAAATCTATTGATGATACTGAAAAATAATGGGAATGCTAATTGGAAACAGCATGCTGTGTGAAAAGTTGAGACACATTTTTCCCTGAAGTAACCTTTTTTTCTGACTCATTATTTCATCTGACATAAAGAAAATAATCCCCAGTTATCCTAATATTCTCTTGTTAGTATTCTCGTAGAAAAACTTTAGGAGAGGTTCATCTGGAATAATGTCTTTACTCCAATGGGGCACACCGATGCTTTAGGTTTTTCTAAATTATCCTAATTAGAGCTGAAACCCAAGTTGTGATTAACTTCTGGAGACTATTTACGTGTGGGAAAATACCAAATAAAGCAAACATTCAGCAGTAAATATAAAACCTTGAAATTCTACAATTCCACTCACAGGCAAACCCCAGTGAAGAGCTGAATTCTATGTTATGCTCACTTCAGTGAAAGGCAAATTAATAGACTCTCTAGAATTTTACTGGAACTCTTGATATAAATCATGCATTTCCATGTAAGAAATACACAACTTTTTTAAAATAATAATAATAATAATCCTTGTTAATCTGCTGATGGCATAACTTTGAATTGTAAAATGACATATATTTGAAAGACTGATAAATATTATGAGACAACATAAACTGGAAAGAAAAGGGAAGAAGATAAAACCATATTTTACAGTCTACTCTTTGGACAACCAAAAAACATTGTAAAAAATATGTTTACATGTATATGTGTTTTGTTTATGTCCTGGTTTCAGTTAGGACAGAGTTAATTTTTCTCCTAGTAGCTGGTAGGGTGCTATGTTTTAGACTAGGATGAGAAGAGTGCTGATAACATGCTGATGTTTTAATTGTTGCAGAGCAGTGCTTTACACTAAGCCAAGGACTTTTCAGCTTTTCGCTCTGTCCTGCCAGTGGGCAGGCTGGGGGTGCAGCAAGAGCTGGGAGGGGACAGACCCAGGACAGCTGACCCAAACTGGTCAAAGGGGTATTCCATACTATCTTATGTCAAGCTAAACAATATATAGGGGTGGCTAGCCGGACTGGGGGGGGGCGGCTGCTCGGGGGTACGCTGGGCTTCGGTCAGCGGGTGATGAGCAATTGCATCGTGCATTACTTGTTTTGTACATATTATTATTATTATTATTATTATTATTATTATTATTATATTTTCTGTCCTAATAAACTGTCTCTATCTCAACCCGTAGGCTTCAGTTTCTCCTGTTTCTCTCCCCCATCCCAGAGAGGGAGCGGGGAGGATGAGCGAACGGCTGTGTGGTGTTTAGCTGCTGGCCAGGTTAAACCAAAACAGTTTACCAGCACAAGTAGAAGAGTTAGCACATTAGCCCTTGAAGAGTTCATGACATAAGTTTTTCCTTTGAAAAGGTGACATAAATTTGTTTCTTAAAAATAAGCTAAAGGAAAAAAATAAAAAAAGACAATCCATTCCTCAGCAAGCAGCCAAACAAGAAATGCCAAGTATAATCAAAGTTTTTATATATCTCCAAGCACTGATATGTAGGTATTTGGTCCCTGTGTTTCAAGAAAAGAAAATATTAACAAAGCAAATAAAGTTTAAGTTTTCTCACATTATAAAAGAAGAAGATTCTTGTTATGAGAAGCTAGAAACATGAGAAAGCATTGAAGCAGATTGATTACTACTACGAATGATTGTTTTCCAATTCAGGCAGCAATACTGAAAATATATAAAGGTCCCTTGGTCATGTAATTAGAATAGCATTTGTAAAGGTTTTACGGCTTGTAAATGGTAGAGGTAGCACAGTTGTTTTCATTGTGTTCTGCTCTATTGCTCTATCGTTCCAAAGAAACCCTGATAAAATGTACAGTATAAATTTTAAGTGTCAACGTTAAAAAAGTAAATTTAAAAGAACAGATGCAAATAAATGATTTCATGTATTAATTAAATCACTGTAATCATCTTCTCCAATATATGCAGCAAAGGTATAAACCTGTATTTGACAGAAGTGTCTCCATATTATGTATATGCTGTGTACTTTTGTGCCTGTTCTACCAGATGCATTCTGTGAAGATAGATCCAGTACTATTTAAACTCTATTTTAGTATGTGTAGGGAGGTAAATAAAAAAGCCGTGCAGTGCATAAGTGAATGTTGTTTATCTGAAGCACAGCTAACTTTGTAGGAAAACATGTACGATGCTAGCTAAAGTCAGTTTGTGTGGGCAGAAATTAAATAATTGCTCAGAGAATTATACCTTATTTCTGAAGTTAATTAATTAGAAGTGTGTTATACACATCATCATGAAACTGAATGAGACTGCTTAAAAATGAATATATTCATTTCATACTCAGGCAACCATAAAGGACTCTGGAAAAGGTACTTAGTGTCAGCACTGAAAAGCAGAGTATGATATCTAAGTAAAAACATTCCTCACTTCAGAAATCATGCCATGTCCCTGTCCCTGATACTGCTACCCTGAGAACAGATCATTGTATTTTACCTTCACCTGTTCACAAAATGTTTTCCTGTTTTGACATCTGGCCCTGGAGATGGACAGCCACGCTCCACTGACCTCAGTCTAGACACCAGCTACATTAGTCCTGCTTGCATCTAACTATGTTACTTGCAATGCTTTCAGAGCAGTCAGATTAAGAGCAGCCCAGCTGCATTTGGCCATTACCCTGGAAAAACACGCACAAAAATCTAATTTACCTTGATGTTTGCTTTCATTAGTGGTCAGGTGAGACAATTCTTTTTAAGCATTTGCCTCATCTGTAGTTTACCAGAATGAACCATTTATAATTTTTAGAATTTGTAAGCTTGCATTTTTAATGCACTTCCATAATATTAGTTTTTGTTTGTTTTAACTTCATCTTCAAATTAAGGTATTTTAATACATTTTCACTTTTTTTTTTTTTTTTTTTTTTTTTTTTTTTTTTTTTTTTTTTTTTTCATGGTTTGTTACTGTATATCTTCTCTAGTGAACCAAACCAGCTTGACATTTGGAAAAACCCTTAACAGACCATCAAGAAAGAAAAGCTTCATGCTTATTTTAATACTTCTGTTAGGCAGAAGAGGAGCCCATCCAGTGTTAGTGTCTTTTTTACCTGCAAAAGTGTGCCCATCTGAAACTGCTCTAAGGCCACATGGTAATACTTTTCCTCCATATTTTCTTCCAGGCTTTTAATCATGTATCTCTTACAGCCAGACTGGAAGTGTTCTGGGAAGCTGTGGGGAAGGTGCTGGTACCATGAGGCCCAAAAGTGGTGCTGGCAAGTTCACACTAGGAGGCTTGATCTGTCCATCCTGGGCATTCTCTTGATAGTATGTGAAGGCAGTGGACTACCTAGGTTCACCTAAGGATAGAGGCAGGCTCAAAATATTTTCTGGGGTGAGAACAACCATTCTGCTTTGCCATTTTGCCCAGCTATGGTAATCAAGCACCAAGACGGCTGGTCTACCTAGATAGCTCCAATCACATTCTCTGCTGATACTTTCTGTTCCCTTTTTCCTCTCCTTTTTTTTTTTTTTTTTTTTTCCTTTTTACCACCCTATCCCTTAACAAATAAACAACCTTCCCCTAAACATTTCTTCCCCTATTAGTCCTGTTTTTGGTACATCTGTACCTTAATCTGATATTTCTGGTACAGTTATGCCTGTGATTTCAACACATATGGTATTCCTGATATGGCTTCCAAGATTTCCTAAGCCTTGGAAGATTCCTCTTCCAAGAAAATTCTTCTGTACTCTCCTCTTGTGAAGTGTGACTGTTTCTTACATATCTGCACCTGAACCACCTGTGAAATCCACCTATCCCTCCTAGCACTTCTGTAACTTTCATTGGATTCTCATGCATCCATATTATTACGTCAAGGAGTTTCTCAGGTCCAGTAGTTTTCCATGTCCAATTAAACTACCTTAACTCCAGGCCTAGACAGTCATCAGCCTGCAACCCCAGTGCAGTGGAGATAGCCTAAATGAAAACAATTAGCAGAAGCGGATGCCTTTTAATAAACCTAAAACATCCGTTACAGAAAAAAAAAAAAATGCTTAAGAATAATGTAAATGCCTGCTTCAACAAGTATGGCAATGTATTTTAGACCATAGTCTTGTTCCAAAGAAGTAAAAATCTCATTTGTACTACACTCATGAGAGCAATCCCCACTGATGGGATAAACAGCCTACAGAGGAATGATGCAGATGCCCTTGCTTACTGAAAAGAGAGGATAAAAGCAATGTGCTCCACTGCCTTATTCATGATGCGTCACTGTCTTCATGAAAAATAGGTTATGTGATTTAGTAATTAAATATCTTTTACTACTTCCCACCTTATGTAATCACATTTACTTTTAGGACTATAGCACTCAAAAAGACCTCCTGACCCATCAGATCCACCCAACTGTGATTACAGTGAGCCATTTAATAAATATGTCATCTAGAAAGGGACATACTGACATACACTGCATCACAAAGCACTTCAGTGCCTTAGAAATTAAGATCTTTAGTGTAAAATATCACAAAAAGAGGAGGAGGGCAGGAACAATCAAGCGTATCAGCAGTTCCCATGTCAGTAGAATGGCAGATAACTTTTTTTAGGTGAATATGCTCTGATGAGCCTGGGAAACAGATGACGCATGATGATACAGAGGAGGATAAAAATAACTTGGTCAACACAGCAGCAAAAAATACAATCACATCAGGATGATGAGCTTTTCCATCAATTTTGTATCCATAAAGGTGACTACACAAAGGTATAATAATCCTGTGGAAAATGATACTATGTGCCCTAAAGTGCAGAAGTAAAATTGTGCAAGGACTTTTAACTTGCAAATTCTTTTTAAATTTATTGCATGATCTTTCTACTATTTCTTTTAGGTTTTACTTTTTCTTAAAAATGTTGATTCTGACTTTCTGTCAAAAGGCATTATATTGATCAGTCCTCAGCAAAGGTAATTTTACGAAATTAAAAGTTTTTTTTAGAAATCCTAACCTCCAGGATTCTTGTAGGGAAACTTTAAACATTGCAATCATTATTTTACCATATATTTGTATTTTCAATAGAGATTCATCAATTACTTATTTTCAGTGCTTTTGAAGTGCATATACAACTTGGACATAAGCTAAACAAATTTTATTATTTTTTTATTTTACTTTTATTTTTATTTGAAATAATAGTTATGTTGCTATTACACTTAAAGTTAGATTTAGATACAGTGTGTCAGGCATGCAGTGGAGAGCATCACACACACACACAAAAAGGGATATAATTTACTAATAAATGATAGAATTATAGAATCATTAAGGTTGGAAAAGACCTCAAAGATCATCTGGTCCAACCATCCCTCTACCACCAATGTCACCCACTACACCATGTCCCTAAGCACCAGGTCCAACCATTCCATAAATACCCCCAGGGACGGTGACTCCACCACATCCCTGGATAACCTGTTCCAATGCCTGACTATTCTTTCTGAGAAGAAATGTCTCCTAATTTCCAACCTAAACCTCCCCAGGCACAACTCGAGGTCATTCCCTCTAGTCCTATCACCAGTTTTCTACGTGAAGAGGCCGACATTCAGCTCCCCACAGCTTTCTTTCAGGTAGCTGTAGAGAGCAATAAGGTCTCCCCTGAGCCTCCTCTTCCCCAGTTCCCTCAGCTGCTCTTCATAGGACTTTTGTTCCAGGCCCTTCACCAGCTTTGTAGCCCAACGCAGTCCCCCACTACCACAAATTATGCAGTCGAGTTTCCTGCATTTGGGGAAATCACAGGGCTCAGCACACCCAGAATGCAGGGGATGATCCTCACCCTAGGAAAACCACCTGCGTGATCATGGTGTCTCCCTGCCAGGTAAGTATTTATATGCTTATTATACTTTATTATTATACTTACACTTATTATACTTTATATAGATAATATTTATAACATAATAATTACTAATTTGTTTATAACTTATTAATACTCTATTCAGCTTTGGTGAGGTTAGCACCTGGAGTACTGTCTCCAGTTTCTGTGTCCCCCTAGTACAAGAGAGATATGGACATACTGGAGAGAGTCTAGTGTAGGGCCACAAAGATGATCAAGTGTCTTATGCATCTTTCCTATGAGGAAAGGCTGAGACAGCTGGGACTATTCAGTCTGGAGTAGAGAAGACTCAGGTGGTATCTCATCCATGTAAATACCTGAAGAGAGGATGCAAAGAGGATGGAGCCAGGCTCTTTATGGTGGTGCTCAGTGCCAGGACAGGAGGCAATGTGCACAGACTAGAACACAGGAGGTTCCTTCTAACATCAGGAAACACTTCTGTGCAGGTGACAGAGAACTGGCCCAGTTGTTTTTGCATGTGATTTTGAAGACACTTTATTGCATGCACATATCAGTTAAGTTTTACAAAGCAGTTGCTTTGCTGTACATTGTAAAATGTATTAATATTAAATTATTAATAACTAGATTAATATATTATAAATTAATTAATTATAACTTGTTAGTTTCAGGTATTTTTGTTGAAATAATGAAAAATATTTCCAAACATTTATACAGATCAGATAATTTCATATTACAAGAGAACTATGATCCTCTAAGTGAATTCCTCGTAAGTTCCTAGAATACATCAAAGTCACAAATCTTTTGCAAAGTATCTCAGAAAGTAAAATAGAAGCATTCTACTGCACAACTATCCTCTCTGATCAAAAGGTCAGATGGATTGAAACATCTGCAAATCCACACAGTCACAGTAGGTAAGTTTGATAAAGAAAAAAAATTGGCATCTGAAAGAAATCTTAGTTATGAATCTGAAGGTCAAGATCATTACATCTGATCTGGATCAATAAACAGGTCAAACTTGTTCAGTCAAAGTCTTCCAAATATTTAGTAATGAAAACATGTGAAAGCCACTGAGCATTATATTCAGAAGTGTCTGTACTCTCTAAATCATAATAGATATGTCATAGCCATGACAAAAGCGTAGAGAGCCACAGCTTGAACATGATACACTGAGAATAATGAGTGCCTGGAGGCCTAATGAGAGATTATTTCAATGTAATCATGATGGTAGTAAAAATTGGCAATTCTAGCAAGGAGTGATACATTTTTACAAGGGTCAGAAATGGTAATATGATACTTTTCTGCATGTCTACTCTATCAAGGGTTAATTTACAATTCCCAGCACAAATTATTATGCACAGTAAAAACATTTAGATACCAAAGAACTGTTTATTTTTTTTTTCATCTTTGAGATTCACGTTTCAAGAACATCAGGTCTCGGATGTTTTAGGAAAATCTACTGCCTTACTTAGGGAAGGACCATATAGATACAGATATATTAGATATATATAGACATATTAGGTACATATTGATATAGATACATTACTTAATTATTTTGAGAAATAACATCTAAGCAAGAAAACAAAAAACAAAAAAACACAACATTATTTGTTTTGGTAACAGTCGAACTTCTACTGAGAAGAATTCTAAACAACCAAAAATATTCTGATATTTTTCTAAAAATGAGGCTAAATTTAAATTTTTTTGGCAGGTTTGATCAAATTTTCACCACACATAGAAAGAATATGGAAATACTACAGCATGTTTTCTCTAAATTCTTATCTTCCAATTCACTGACATTTTGGAGAAGCAGACCAGGAGGTAAGGCATCACAGAACAGGCCTTCATCCTAGAGAAATGTAATAAATTGTTACAGTCACTGTATATTGTTTGCATACACTTCCAGTTCATGATGATCACAGAGATCAGCTCTGGAACTGTGGAATCCCAGTCATAAGAGTCTATCATCAATTCATTTCTAATATATTATTTAATGCAACTCTGATAATTCACTATATCATATTAGTAAGGGCTTCCTTAGTGTGAAGAAAGAAACATGATTTTCAGTGAGAAACTGAACAGATATGAGATATATCCAATACATATAATTTTGGGTCAAAATTCCATTTAAATCAAAAGCAGCTTAAGCAGTGTATAAAAAAAAAAATGTCTATTTTTACTTTTGACAGAGAAAGTCTTTTTGAAAGTTTTTCTTAGCAGCAGTGAACAAAAAGAAAGTAGGTAAGGAAATTAAAGTATGAATTTGAATGCCAAAACCCAAACCTAAAAGTGTTCACTATTTTTTTTTTTTTTTTTTTCTTTTCTTCTTTTTTTTTCTTTTCTTCTTTTTTTTTCTTTTTTTTTTTTTTTTTCCCAACGTTCTGGTTTCAGCTAGGATAGAGTTAATTGTCCTACTGGTAGCTCTTATGGTGCTGTGTTTTGGATTTAGGATGAGAATAATGTTGATAACACACTGGTGTTTTAACTGTTGCAGAGCAGTGCTTACACTAAGCCAGGGACTCTTCAGCTTCTCGCTCTGTCTTGCCAGTGGGCAAGCTGGGGGTGCAGCAGGAGCTGGGAGGAGACAAATCCAGGACTGCTGACCCAAACTGGCAAAAGGGGTATTCCACACCACCTGACATCATACTGAACAATTAATATGAGGCGGCTGGCAGGGGTGGGGGGACTGGCTGCTTGGGGATATGCTGGGCATTGGTCAGCAGGTGGTAAGCAATTGCATTGTGCATCACTTGTTCTGTACACATTATTATTAGTAGTACTATAAACATTATTATTATTATTTTCCTTTCCTTTCTGTCCTAATAAAGTCTTTATCTCAACCCAAAGGCTTCATTTTTCTGATTCTCTCCCCCATCCCAGAGAGATAGGGGGGAGGGTGCGCGAACTGCTGTGTGGTGCTTAGCTGTCAGACGGATTAAAGCACAACACTAATGATATAAAGCTGCTGGTCATATGTCCATAGTATAACTCTGACTGGTTAGGACATCACAAAGCTTGTTGTCTAAACCCCCACAGTAGGGTCAGCTGTGATATCAAACCAGGCTACTGTTTTTTTTTTTTTTTTTTTTTTTTCCAGTTCAGTCTGGGTAACTTTTAACACTGGAAACTTCACAGCTTCTCTGGGCAGCCTCTTTCAGTGTTTTATTTTTGATCATCAGAGAGCAAATGGCATGAGTTTGGGAGGACAAGAGGAACTTCACTGACATGGAACACAGTCCCACAGTACCATTGCAGGGTGAACATAGCAGGTTCAGTTATGGTAACTATAGTCAACCACAATCCAGCAGACACCAGACATGTTTGTAGTTACATGTAGTGGGTTTACGTGGCAAGGTTTTGGTAGCAGGGGGCCATAGGGGTGGCTTTTGAGAGAGGGATCTAGAAGCTGCCCCATGTTTGGTAAGGGCCCTGCTGCTGACCAGAACTGAGCCAATAAGCGATGTTGTTTTGCGCCTCTGTGAGAGCATATTTAAGACAGGGGAAACAAGCAAATAAACAAACAAACAAACAAAAAACAAACAAACAAACAAACAAAAAAAAAAAAAAAACACTGCACCACACAGCAGCTGGGAGAATGAGAGGAGTGAGGAACAGCCTTGCAGGCACCAAGGTCAGTGAAGAAGGAGGGGGAGAGGTGCTCCAGGCGCCGGAGCAGAAGTCCCCTGTGGCCTGTGGTGAGGACCATGGTGAAGCAGGATGTCCCCCTGCAGCCCGTGGAGTACCACGGTGGAGCAGGGTTCCACGCTGCAGCCCGTGGAGGAGACCACAGTGGAGCAGGTGGACCTGCACCGATGGAGACTGCAGCCTGTGGAAGACCCCTGCCGGAGCAGATTCCAGGCCAGACTTGTAGGCTGTGGAGTGGAGACCACACAGGAACAGGTGACCCGGCAGGAGCTGCTGCCTGTGGGGGATCCAGGTTAGAGCAGTTTGCTCCTGAGGGATGGACCCCATGGTACTAACCCATATCTGGAGCAGTTCAGGAAGAGCTGCTGCCTGTGGGAAGCCCATGCCAGATCAGTTCAGCAAGGACTGCATCCCGTGGGACCCCACAGCGCAGGGGACAAGAGTGACTGAGAAGGAGTGGTGAAGAAGTGCTACAGACTGACCCCCGTTCCCCCATTCCCCTGCCCCGCTTGGGGGGGAGGAGGTGGAAGAGGGTGGATGGGGGGGAAGGTGCTTTTGGTTTCTTTCCTTTGTTTCTCACTTCTCTAGCTTGTTAGTAATAGGCAATAAATCTTGCTGTTTCCCTGTGCTGAGTCTGTTATGCCCATCATGATAATTACTGTGCAATCTCCTTGTCCTTGTCTCAGCCCTTGAGCCCTTTTTATCGTGTTTTCTCCCCATTCCTCTTTCGGAAGGGGCAGTGGGAGAGTGGTTGTGGTGGGGCTCAGCCACCCACTAAGTAAAACTGCCACATTACAAGACAGGTCCAAAGTCAAGTCAAAACAATGAGGTAAGTGGTAGAGCACAGCATTCACACTCTGGAGATCAGGCAAGGATCAAGGCAAAAGTTCGGAGCTTACATCCATCTCTTGGTGAGAGGCTGCCTGGGTGGAGATCCCAGATGAGGCTGGTCAGGGTACTCAGAACCTTTACGTATACTTATGGCCCAAACACCAGAAATGACTGCTTGATAATTACTTTGCAATTTTTGTAACTAATAGTTCATATATTTCATTACAGATTCTTCTAAAATGTATTTCTGTAAGAAAATTCTAATCACATATAAGGATTTAATAATTCCTATCAAAATATTACTGAAATGAAGAATGTTCCTAGTTGTCATTCCTTCCACCCAGTAAGCCAGTTATTCTATTCTGGCAAAGAAGGAAATTGTGCTTCAGTAAATTTGTGCTTCTTATACTGTCATCTTTACATATGCACACTGTAATCATTTGACTAGTACTACCATCTTTCAAAGTTTTCAACTAAATAGTTTAAGATTTCCATTTTCATTTCCCTCGTTTTAAATACGGGTGCTGTGTTGCAGCCTCTAGCTCTGAGATCATAGAATGATAGAATTATGGAATAGTTTGGGTTAGATGGGTCTTTAAAGATCATCTAATTCCATTCCCTCTCCCATGGGCAGGGACACCTCCCACTAGGCCAGGTATCTCAATGCCTCATCCAGTCTGGCTTTGAACACTTACATGGATGGAGCATCTGCAACTTCTCTGTGCAACCTGTTTCAGTGCCTCATCACACTCGTAGTAAAGACCTTCTTCCTCATATCTAATCTAAATCTACCCTCTTTTGGTTTAAAACCATTACTCCTTGTCCTATCACTACACACCCTGATAGAGTCCCTCCCCATCTTACCTCCAGGCCCACTTTAGGTACTGGAAGGCAAATATAAGTCTCCCTGAAGCCTTCTTTTCTCCAGGCTGAATAGTCCCAACTTCCTCAGTTTCTCTTCATAGGAGAGGTGCTCCAGCCCTTTGATCATCCTCATGGCCCTCCTCTGGACTTTAATACTTCCACCCTTCTCATGCTGGGGGCCCCAGAGCTGAATACAGTGCCCTAGGTGGTGTCTCACAAGAGCAGATGGGGAAGAGTCATCTCCCTCACCCCACTAGCACCTGATACATTTTCAGTATACTATTAATTTTTCAATATTTCTAGTAAGACTTAATTCCTCCCTCCTTTTTTTGCAAATATATAAATCAAATGCAGAGATCTGATTTTTTAAAGAACTTCAAGGTGATCTAAACAAAATGCCTTTGTAGTGAGCCCTGAAATATAACTTAAAATAGATTCTCACCTGTGGGAATAATGAATAGAAGAAAGTAGAAATTTAAACATTATCAATTGGACTTAAAAAATAGTATGTCTGAAGACTCCTACATGCAAATTAACTCTGAATGAATGTAAAATGAAAATCTGAGATACCTGTAAAACAATGTAGAAAATTTTACAAACAGTACTATGTAGATGTGACTAAATTACATCCTATGTCTCACTGCAATATTAAGGGTTAATGAATTTTGCTAACAACAATCCACTGTATACAACATGTACTAAAACAGAAGAGTAATGTTCCATGTAAAACAAACTGTCAAAACTGTATATAAAACTAATTTTATTACTTTCCACTTGTTTGTATGCATCATCTAGCTAAATATAAGTATTAGGGAAAATGACATAGCTAATAAAACATCTACAGGAAACAAACAAAATGTGTTCCACTCTGTAAATAACATTTAAAAGGATATCAATTATCATCATTTAAAAAACAATGGTCAAAAAGTAACATTTTGATGATACCAGGATTTTCATGGCACAGACCATCTAAGGTTATTTTTCAGTGGTTGCTTCAACAAGTATGTTTACTGGATATTAATTTTCAGTCCTCTGAAATAGGGTAGAAGCAGAGAAAGAACAGAGGAAAACCATTTTACCCTCAAAAACTCTCTGCAAATGCATCCTGTTTTCTGAATATAGTGCTGTACAACAATAAGCATACATCAGTAATGCTAAGGGTGCTGCAAAATTTAGATGCTCTGGAGTCACTCTCCCTAACATTTTTCATGTCTGGTACAAAAATGGATAGCCACCACGATAATGTAAATTTTATGGAGATTTCTAGTCTGACTTCCTTCTCTCCTCCTTCTCTCCTTTTGGTCATAGGAAAGAGGGCCACAAAAAGAGTATAAAACAGACTTTTAAAATCTTTGATCCTATTATTTAAGAATGTGTTTTGTAGTTTGCATTTATTTTTTGTTTGTTTGTTTGTTTTGAAAAAAAGTATGTCAATTAAACACACTTTCAACTTATAATATTCTTTCCTTGTTCTTAGTGGAATACAGCACATCCAATCCACTCTCTTACATATGACAATTTTTATTGCTTTTATTTTTCTAGTCAAGACTTAATTTACTGGGCCCTGGAGCTATGGATGACTCTGAAGCCCTCTCTATTTTGTAGGATAGGCTGTGAACAAAGAATCCTTTTGTATGTGATTCTCTAATATAATTTGAACTAAAATAGCTTCAAGACTCAGCAAGCAGGCAAACTAACTAACTGCCTGAATAGAAAACCAAGTCCATAATTCTAACATAAACAATTTTAGAGTTGAATAAATAGACATGCAAGCAGTTATCTGAGCACTCCCAATAATACATTTTTAATACTCTGAGAAATGAGTGCAGAAAGGAATCAACATAGTCCCTCAGGCTATAAAGAGCTTCAAGTGGCTTTTATCTTATATCCTGTTATATTATTGAAAGTTTGTAATTATAACCATCTTAAAATTCCAAGGTTTCTCACCTTACATAAACACTCAAACAAGTAGAAATATAAAGAAAACACATGGTAATCATAAAGAAGAGTGAAAATGTTAAATTCCTGTTAAGTCTTATAGATTTTTGGAGTGTATTTTAAATGGGGGCATAGTTATAATTTAATGGTTGTATGCGCAATGTCTAAGTATGGAAGACAACGTAAAATTTGTTGCTGTGAATTTAATGCAGACATTAGCAAGATAGCTAGGCATTTAAAAATTATCAGCATTGCTTGGGTGGTTTTAGATTTGTTAAATCATTTTGGAAATATCAATGGAGGCATAGGGTAATATGACAAAAATGCTGTTTTTAATTCTGTGCAAGGATGTGACAAATTGTGACAAGATGAGGCACATTTCTAATAAGATATTTTGTGTAATGTAAACATCACTAATTTTGAGGTCTTATACATATCAGGCCATCATTGCCACTGCTCAAATTTTCTTGTATGTAATAAGTGCTGCAATACACAACATGTTATGCAGACAAATAATTCTTCAGAGTCAATATTTTAACTTTAACCTAGAAAGTCAGAAATGAATAGGAATCCAACATCAGCTAAAATTAGTGTCTCTTGATGTCTCAGAGAAACTGGAGATTAGTCCTGCCTCTGAGAAGGGAATGAAATTTTGATGTTAATTCTAAAGTGCTGGAGTTGAATTCCCTTGGTTCAGAAGCAACTTAGATTCTGCTTAACTGTAGTAAAATTCAGTCAGGCCTATCTTTGGTTCTGAACCCCAAGAGAAAGAAATTTCATATATGAATGGGCAGCTTTTTAAAACAGTTGAACGGGTACAAATTGCCAAAAATACTAATAAGTCAGGTGTTAAAGTCAGGTGTTATAAGTCCGTTTTTTGTATTCTTGTAACCATTGTCTTACTCCTCCATATTTTTTTTCCTAAGTATTAGGAGACTCAGCATGGCTAAGTGCTGGGTCCTGCACTTTGGTCACAACAACCCCATGCAATGCTACAAGCCTGGGGCAGAGTGGCTGGAAAGCTGTGCAAAGGAAAAAAGATCTGGGGGTGTTGGTCAATGCTTGCCTGAACATGAGCCAGCAGTGTGCCCATGGGGCCAAGAAGGCCAATGGCATCCTGGATTGTATCAGGAACAGTGTAGCCAGCAGGACTGGGGAGATGATCTTCCCCCTGTACTCTGCTCTGGTGAGGCCGCAGCTTGAGTACTGTTTTCAGTTGTGGGCCCCTGAGTACAGGAAGGACATTGAGGCCCTGGACCATGTCCATAGAAGGGCTATGAAGCTGGTGAAGGTCCTGGACACAAGTCCTATGAGGACTGGCTGAGGGAGCTGGGGTTGTTTAGTCTGGAGAAGAGGGGGCTCAGGGGAGATCTTGTTGCTCTCTACAACTACCTGAAAGGAAGGTGTAGGGAGCTGGGGGTCAGCCTCTTCTCACAGAAAACTAGTGACAGGACTAGAGGGAATGGCCTCAAGTAGCGGTGTGTGTGTGTGTTTGTGTGTGTGTTAGGTTGGAAATGTGGAGACATTTCTTTTCAGAAAGAGTGGTTAGGCATTGGAACAGGTTGTCCAGGGAGGTGGTGGAGTCACTGTCCCTTGGGGTGGTTAAGTAAAGGTTGGATGTCGTGCCTAGGGACACGGTTTATTGGGTGGTACTGGTGGCAAGGGGATGGTTGGACCAGATGATCTTTGAGGTCTTTTCCAACCTTAATGATTCTATGATTCTATTAGAAAAATTGAATGTATTTAATTGTCTAAAAATTTTACTGCTCTTTCTTGAAAATCAAATTTGAGATTTCAACATGCTGGAAACAAAGCATTTCTTGTCCTATATTGTACTTTGCCTCAAAATTAAAAATGTAGCAAATGTGTGTATAAAAACATCTGCTGTTCAGACTCAATTCATTCATAGAAAAAAACATTTGCATATATCAAGAGTTAAGCATTTGAGATTTTAGCTAGAGATTTTATTCTATAGCTCTTTTACCCCAAGGGGTATCTGAGTACACTGTAAAAGCTGACAGGCAGTGTGGTATGTGCAGTAATTAGATTCAGTACTTTTGCTGCAGTTTCTGGAGATGAATTCCTCCTGCTGATTTCTGATGAACACCATATTAATGGGATACTAAATAAAGTACTGAGTTTTATGTAGCTGTTTTTTTTTTTTTTTTTTTTCCTATTTTTTTTTAATCTCTCTCAAGAATGTTTTAAATACAGATACAGACAAGGATACAGACAAGGTTCTAAGTCTTGTTTAGTAACTTGTGTAGAGCAAATATGCATTCCTAAAGAGAACAGTTTATTGCAAAATAAATGTGAAACCAATTATTAAACATTTTATAATCCCATAAGAACTTAGCACATTAGATTCAAAGTCCGTCTCACACCTTGCTGTCATGAAAAAGATTAAGAGAGTCTCCCATTCTTTTTTAATCATGTAGAATGTGTGAGAAGTACAGCATAAGGAATGGCTAAAAATCCATTTCTATTGTTCTGAGATTTTTAAAAAAATGAAGTTACAATTCAGTATATTGGGAGTCACAGATGTAACTCAAGAGCAGTGACACTGTTATTAGAATCAGCATGCACTGACATATGCCTTTGACATGCTGGCATATGCCTTTGACAGTGCCAGATTCTAGTCTTCCTACAGTTCTTGGCTATCCAAATCTCATACTAGTTTCACTGAGAATTTTAGGTTTATTAAAAGTATTGAGCTTTAATTTTTCCTATTATTATTTTTTATTTTGCTGGCATAATAAAGAGAAAATATGATAGTGTATTAATATTTACCTAGAAAATGAGCTTTTTTATTGAAGGTTTGTTAAAAAAAAAAAAAAAAAAAAAAAAAAAAAAAAAAGACTTTTTTTCTCATATGTTTATTATCACATTAATTGATTTAATATGGAAAACAATAACAAAGACCTGCATTACAGGACTAAGAATCTGTACAAAAATAAAGGAAATGGAAGATAAAAAGGTGAGTTTCTTCACATAGAATTTTCCAGAATTTATGAGCTCAGGAAAAAGATTTTGTATTGTATAATCCTGTATATGATCTCTGAGTTAAAGTAGAAACAAGATAGCTTTGTTTTCTTCTGGCTGAACAAATTAACCTGATAATTTGTATATAATGGTAGTGTTACTACAGCAATGACAATCTAAGGATGCAGGTTAGACAAAGTTTACAAGTGGCAGTTAACACTTCTTTTATTACATCCACTGCCATAGCTACAGAAAGTCAGGCAAGGTTTCAGGCACACAAAAGACAAGATTTTTGGCATTCTAATCTTTCTTCAGGTCAGTGAACAGAAGAAACAAACTCCAAAACTAGAAGCAAATTTGGAAGAAGTGATTGGAATTTAGTTAGATATGTATCAGTTAGACTACTTCCAAAAGATAAGGCAGCTGGTACCTGTGAAGTGGAAAGAATTTTTGGGAGGTAACTTCCATTTCTCAAAAAATCCATTTCTGAGAGCTGATAAGGTATCAGTCTCCTAAGGGAAAGAGAGAGACAAGTAGTTTCTAGTCTCTGCAATGTAGAGAAGTGAGGGAGGGGGAAAAGACTGCAACAGGCTGTAAAACCAATATCTATAATGAATCTGTAGTTTTAGATATTCAGTAGAACTATGAAACTTAGTACTTGATGGGCAAGTTTTTACATCAGGCTGCCAAGTATATGTTCCAAATTACTGGTATTTTTCAGTGACTTATTGTTGCTAGTGTTAAATCCTAGTCTGCTTTCTCATTTCATAGTGTAACTGCTAATAATAGAATGAACAATATTAGGTAATTATACTCCAGATAGTCCTCAAGTCTTAATTTAAACAATTTTCAGAAAAAAAGCTTTGAGAAAATCCTTCATGCAAGACCTTTAAAGAAAGTAAATATGTGAAAGAAGGAAGTAAGAGAAAAGCTACTGGTATGTTCAAGAATTATTTCTAAAGTAGCAGACAGGAAATTAAATGAAATATTCAGCTCTCAGAATGGAGGGTAATCAGCAGTGGAATTCTGCCTGTCAGCCTGACCTCCGTGCCAGGAAAGGTGATGGAACAGGCCATCTTGAATGCAATCACACAGCATGTGTGGGACAACTTGGGGATCAGACTCAGTCAGCATGGGTTCGTGAAAGGCAAATCCTGCCTGACTAACCTCATCTTCTATGACCAGATGACCTGTCAGGTAGATGAGGGAAATGATGTTGACAGAGTCTGCCCAGACTTCAGCAAAGCCTTTGACATGGTTTCCTGCAGTATTCAGAAGCTGCAGCCCACGGCTTGGACAGGTACACTATTTGCTGGGTTAAAAACTGGCTGGATGGAATCAAGTACACCCTCAATATGTTTGCAGATGACACCAGGTTGGGGTGAAGTTTCGACCTGTCGGAGGGTAGGAAGGCCCTGCAGAGGGACCTGGAAAGGATGGGTCAACTGGAAGAGGCCAATGGGATGAGGTTCAATATGGCTAAGTGCTGGGTCCTGCACTTTGGTCACAACAACCCCTGAGGGAGCTAGGGTTGTTTAGTCTGGAGAAGAGGGGGTTCAGGGGAGATCCTGTTGCTCTCTACAACTACCTGAAAGGAAGGTGTAGGGAGCTGGGGGTCAGCCTCTTCTCACAGAAAACTAGTGACAGGACTAGAGGGAATGGCCTCAAGTAGCGGTGTGTGTGTGTGTTTGTGTGTGTGTTAGGTTGGAAATGTGGAGACATTTCTTTTCAGAAAGAGTGGTTAGGCATTGGAACAGGTTGTCCAGGGAGGTGGTGGAGTCACTGTCCCTTGGGGTGTTTAAGTAAAGGTTGGATGTCGTGCCTAGGGACACGGTTTATTGGGTGATACTGGTGGCAAGGGGATGGTTGGACCAGATGATCTTTGAGGTCTTTTCCAACCTTAATGATTCTATGATTCTATGAACTATGGTAGTTAGTGTAATCTGAGATACCCATGAAGAGAGCAAGAGAGGTAAAAACATCTGCTAATGATACAACGTAAATCAGGGTATGAAATGTGAGGCTTTCTTGAAAAAAATGCAGAAGGAAAGTTGAGAGGCAATACAATGTCATCCTAAATTCAGTGTAGATGACTATAAAGAAAAGCACATGAAGTAAGTGGCATGAAAATGTAACTGGAGTTAAAATGCTGGGCTTTGCTGACTGCTCACTGAATGGGCATATGCCTCCTTCCCAAGGTAGAGGGAATTTTAAAGATCCTCAGTGAAGGTTACAGAATTACAGAATCATAGAATCATTCAGGTTGGAAAAGACCTCTAAGATCATCTAGTCCAACCTTTAACCTAGTACTGACAAGTCCACCACTCAACCATGCTACTAAATTCTAAATCTACACCTTTCTTGAACACATCCAGGGACGGTGACTTGGGCAGCCTATTCCAATGCTGTATAACTCTTTCAGTAAATTCAGAAATTTCTCCTAATATCTAAGCTAAACCTCCCCTGATGGAACTTGAGGCCATTTCCCCATTTTTATATTGGCAGCCCTGGTGAAGGACCTTAGAGAGAAATCTCCAAGAGGGAGATGGATTTCTAGGCTCTTCCACAATGGGCATGCTTGTGAGTCAATAAGGTGATTTTTGAGAAGTGTCCCTACAATGGCAGATGCATGACTTTACTACTAATTGTGTGTGTTCGTTCTGGTTCATATTGATTGCCTAGTTTCACTAGCTACCACGAGGGAACCTAGCATGCTGAATGAAGTATATTATGTCACATCTTTTATTTCTAAATTGCCCAGTAATAACACTTGAAGTGGGGGGGAAAGAATAATGGGAAAAAACAAAAAATTAAAATATGCCATTAAATATTATTAAGAACACCGGACTTCATTGCATGTAAAGGTTACTTAGGAAGACAAATGACATAACCATGAATGTATCACCCCTTCTCTTTTCCTCAAGATTTTGTTGCTGAGCACGATGTCACATGGTAAGGAATGTCCCTTTGGTTAGTTTAGGTCAGCTAAAATTTCTTTCAATTTCTACTCACTGCAGGGGACAGAATAGGAAAAAGATAACCTCAATGCTGTGCAAGCACTGCTCAGCAATAGCCAAAACACTGTTTTGTTATAAACACTGTTTTAATCACAAATCCAAAATGCAGTACCATGGGGACTGGTATGAATAAAATTAACTCCATCCCTCCCAGACCCAATGAAATAATTAAAAACAGTGAATACATGTCCTGGTTTCAGTTAGGACAGAGTTAATTTTCCTCCTAGTAGCTGGTAGAGTGCTGTGTTTTGGATTAGGATGAGAAGAGTGCTGATAACATGCCGATGTTTTAATTTTTGCAGAGCAATGCTTATACCAAGCCAAGGATTTTTCAGCTCCTGCCAGCGGGCAGGCTGGGGGTGCAGCAAGAGCTGGGAGGGGACAGACCCAGAACAGCTGACCCAAACTGGCCAAAGGAGTATTCCATACCATCTGACGTCATGATAAACAATATATAGGGGTGGCTAGCCGGGGTGGGGGGGGCGGCTGCTCGGGGATAGGCTGGGCATCTGTCAGCAGGTGGTGAGCAATTGCATTGTGCATCACTTGTTTTGTACACACGATTATTATTATTATTATTGTTGTTGTTGTTGTTATTATTATTATATTTTCTGTCCTAATAAACTGTCTCTATCTCAACCCATAGGCTTCAGTTTTTCCCGTTTCTCTTCCCCATCCCAGAGAGGGAGGGGGGAGTGTGAGCAAACGGCTGTGTGGTGTTTAGCTGCCAGCCACGTTAAACCACAACAGTACAAAATCATGAATAGCCACCAGCTTGTTTTAATAGATAGCTATAACTAAATTAACTTTAAGTTAATGATAAATAACAATACTTTGGGGAAAAGTCAAGAGTTTTGTGGAAAAGGGTCAGTAAAACAACAACAACAACAAAAAAAAAAACAACAAAAAACAAACTTAAAAATGGTTTTATAAACTTACTGTAAAGCAAACAAAGTTAACATACTGAAGAGGGTTTCTCAATTGAAAAATTTTAAAAATGACTTGTATAAAAGGTACCATGGAATAAACTTCTTTATATTACTGTTTGAAATGTAACGAAGGGACCTAACACTGAAATTCTAATTTTCATGTTGTCTTTTCCATTTTCTTTTCCAGTTCTGCACACAGTGATGTCTTTTTGAATGTACTTTGTTGCCACACAGAGGAAGGAAACAAACTGTTGCCCCATTTCACTGTAAAGAAAATCTGGAAAATAGCATTGACCTTTAACTGCAGGAGGAAATAGGATTTTTAGTAGACCTAAAGAAAACCTCTGAAGTTAAACATGTTAAGACATTGGTAAGTTTTTCTGAGAAATGTGTGGAATGACTGTTGTGAGGAATTTTTAAGAAATTAAGAATTTAAGAAGAGATGGATATGGCTGTGCTCACCCTAGATCATTTGTTCTTTTCTCTTACCCTCTTAGTTTCAATTCTTGTGTTATGGCTTATGATTTTACTGCTAGTGCTCCACAGGGCTGCCTCTCCTCATTGTTCAGATGAAAGAACTGTCATTACTACTATATTTGAAGTACTTACTTAAAAAATAGACTAGTTAATCCAAATACAAAGCTGCGTAAGTTTGACGCGACGCGTGTTCATACAGTATATTTCATGCTGTTTACTTTTAGGTTTTCATTCCCACATTTCATGTTTCACTTTACTTCAAATAACAGCCATTTCCCTTTTGTGACTAATTTCCAAAGTCTATCCGTGGTTTAATTGATCCATTGAGAGGATAACAGGTGTACTTTGCAATTTTTCAACCATAATGTAAACATGCATTCTTGATTTTCAGATAAATGTTTGCTTTGTAAGTGTCAGGGAAAAGGTAAAGATCACAAACAATGTAATCCTTGGAATGAGAGCTCATGAACAATGTATTCAACAAATACATTTGGGAGTAATTAAGGTCTGGAACCTGGGTTTTCTTACTCTGTTTTCCTGTGGTATGTTGACAGAAGTAATGTTGAGCATAGCACATCCATGGCTATTTAAATTGGTCTGTTCTAGATTGTGTTAGAAAAGTGTCAAAAATAGACATCACAAAAACTGCTTAAATAGGAAAATTAGCTATAATGCTTAGTGGTATATTTTGTAGGTACTGTACAAATTCATTTGTGCTTTGGGGGCCTCACCCCCAACAGAGCTCCACAACAGGAATACCACTGCCTAGTTGTGGGACTGTGGGGAATGTCTGGGGCCTCTCCCTGGTGCTGGGGACCTCTCTTTTAGAAGATACACACTGTGGCACCAAGTCACCCAGTGATGAACCTGAAGGAAGGGGTAAATAGGCCATACACCATCAGTAGGAGATTGGGTGGATGCAAAATTGTCAGAGACGAGAGCCTGAGCCATACAAAGCAATAAAGTAACCAGAAGTCACGGTCAAACAAACAGTGGAGGTGAAGGCAGCCTGTCAAGATGAAGAATGCTGTCAGCTTTTGCCTTCTGGTTTCTGTTTCACCTCCAGCTTCAGAATAGATACTAGTGAGGTCTTCTCAATCCTGCCAGTGAGGAGGAAAAACCTGAGCAGAAGTGGGCTCATCCAGCAGATCAACACCTCTCTGTGGCGCCGTTATTGTGGACAGAGCTTTTGGCCTGGTTATTGCTGGTTGGAGGTTGCTACCTGATGGTCTTCCTGTACTTCAGAGTTGCAATATACATGATGGAAATAATTTAAGGTATTTGCACCTACAGGAAAATATTGAAGCTGCAGGCTGGCTTATTGCAAAATGGCAATATGAAGCAGGATTTAACATTCCTGATGACTGGGATGGGGTCACATGGTATTTCTCAGTTACATCACACTGCACTACACAAAGTGTGGGAAAGTGAGGGAAGGCAAATATCTATCAGGAATCACAATTTTAACCTTTCATCCTAGTTTATACTTAAAAGTTAGCTCAGCTTGGCTTTCGGTTTCAAGCATTTTTTGTTCCTTCATTCTTTCTGTTTTGCTTGCACTTTTTTTTTTTTTTTTTTAAAAAAAAGAAGGAATAATTATGAAATTTAATTACAAATTTGGCATTTTAAACCTTCAGTTTCAATTATCTTGAGTCAGAAATTACTTGTTAGTAAGGAACAATATTTCCCCCTAACTTTTACTCTGCAAGTTCATTCTGGAACCTCAAGATCAACTTCTGCTTTTCCTTGTATCTTAAAACTTGCCAGTGATTTAAAGGAAGAACTGTTCCTCAATTTGCTCTGTGACCATTGAATGGATTTACAGAGAAAGTGATCGAGTCCATTACTTGAATTCACCAAGTTGTTCCCTTGACTCAAGGAAGGGGCTGTTTTCATCTCACAACACCTCATCCTCAAGGGTTAAAAAGAGTCAACAGATAGAGGTACATAGAGGTAAACCTGTCAGTCTGGCTAGCGATTAATTTTACACATTGCTTTTCATACTGTGTTATAGTGGTGAAAAGCACTTGTCGAGGCTAATGCAAACAAACAGCCAACAGTGAGAATCTTAAAAAATAGATGAGAATAACTATCTGAGGTCAGACCAAGCATCTGTCTAGCCAAATAGTCTGTCTCCAAGAGTCATCAAAAACAGATGCAAAGGAAAAAATAAAATAAATAAAAACAAGATAAGCACATAGTACAAATTTCCCTCAGAGTAGAAATCACTGAAGGCTGAGAGTGTGTATCAGCAACTTCTGGAGTCAAAGTTAGCATTTTAATATGTAAGCTTTAGCATGGAATAAAAAAATATCAGAAACGTGTCCTGTTCTGATCACAGAAGTACAATCAGGCATTAGAAGGTGATCATGGTCTGTTTAGTCAGAAAGACAACTATAACAGTAATTTAGAAAAATCAGAAAGGGTGCAAAAATCATTATTAAAATACACGAAAATTTCACTTCTTCCTAAAATTTTTGGTTTAGAATTATTAATGAAATATGGATGGAGCTGAACACGTGACTAATTTGTTTAATGCAAAAACTTTGGTTAAGCTTTTTTGCATGTGGACAATACTTTTCATTTAATTATGGAGTTTATAACTCCTACCATTAAGCTTTCTACATAAGAAAGTCCCTCCTTCTCCTCTGCTTTCTTCCTTTAAATATCTTTCTGTCTCAGTTTTGCTTTGACTTCACAGAAGTGCAGCTATTTAGAAACAGAATAAAAATATATTTTGTAATGGAATAAAAATAAATTCTCTAGAGTATTTACAAACACAGAGCAAAACTGAGCAACTTGTTACAAGTTGGCAAATGCAATCTGAGTGCCAGCCAAGGAAGATTTCAGACACTTTCATGGTGAGATGCAAATTGCTCAGACTGTTCTCATAATGCTTCCACTTGTTCTTCTATTGAATTTTAAGTCTGAGTGTAACTGCTGTGTTGTGGTACCTTGTACAGAATGATTGCAGGTTATCACAGAGCTCTCACTTTTGTGTTAATGTATTATTATTATTATTATTATTATTATTATTATTATTATTATTATTTCTAGAAAGCTGTGTTAGTAAAAATCTTAGATTACTCATGCTATCATTCTATTTTGCCCATCTGGAAGGTGAAATCAGTTTCTTAGGCTTAAATGGCTTCATGCCAGCTGCTCACCAAGCCAATCTTCCCTTGTTCTAACATTTAAGCAGAAGGAAAAAAAGGGAAGAGATCCTAACCAAAGTTAGAGAGGAAGGAAGGCAAGCGTGTTTTCAGAATAGCAGTGTAACTTCCTTTTTGTTTTTAATGACTACGTTGTCACCAGAATTGGATATTCTAATAAACTTAGTCAAAACACAGTATGTATACTTTCCTGGATTTATTCAGTTGCCATCTAGTATTTTCTGTCACCATCATGTCTGTGACAACTCAATACATTATTTCAGACTGCTGTTTTCTCTGGCTGGTAAATCTCTACAGTAGTATTTATTGCCTCTTCTTCTCCCTCCCATACACTTATAATGCTAAAATATACTCTATATTTTCTTAATTCTAAAAATTGTATTTCTTACTATTCTTTTTTTTTTAGACTTAGTATCAACTTATGTTGCCACTAGCTAAAAAAAATGGTATTTTACCCAGTTTTGATTTAGGCTTCATTAATTTAAACATATGATTCTGTTAACATATGTAATAGTTTTAGAAGTCTGGAAATATATTTACATACCATACAATAGACTTACTAATCCTACTTCATACTTTATAATCCTCCCCAAGGTTTATAAATCTTACCTCCTATATGTAATTCCTGTGATTAACTTATAAATCATCCCAATAAATCCTAAATTAAAATAAGTAGATTTGTAAATTCGTTCTTTGCAAACGAAGTACAGAACAAGTAGATAATTTGTGAGGCCTTCAAAGCTAGACAATTACAATTAAGTCTATATGCAGTCTAATTCCTCTTCCCTCTCTATCTTTCCAACTTTGTCTGTAAATCATGGCCATCTGCTTCTTTCATGAAATTAAGCTTTGTTTAAACAAGACAGAAATTCCATGAACTTTTATTTGCTTCAGTTGACTTAGCCACGTAACTATAATCATACCAGCTTGAAGCCCTCCCAGCCTCACTGTGCTGGAGAAAATTGATTGAACCAGAGACCCAAGAGAGCATGCAGGATGTGCCAGGAAGTGGTGCTGGGAATTCAGTTGAAAGTATTTTCTTTTAAAAAACAGCAACTGCAGTATGCTCTATCATGATGTTTGAGTATTCTGTGACATTCCAAGATTCTTTTAAATGGCTTCACAGAGTGTTATTCCTTAAAACCTTAACAACTCTTGTGCCTGAAATTGTGGCTTTATAGACAGTTAAAACTCACTTCATTTATAATCTCAAAAGCAAGAGAGTTTTACTTCTGCTGAAAGTTACAGAGTAGCTGAGAAGCTGGGAAGACAATATTTGTTCATGTCTCTGGAAGACTCAAATGAATTATCCAAATTACTTTCATAGGTTCTTCAGGTCTGTACACTTGTATAATCCTACCTGCACATTTATACAATTCACAAGCATACAAGTAACTTATCTGTACAAGTCCAAAATGAATGAAAGAAACAACTTTATTTGAAAATCCTGTATAAGTTGTTTAAACATGTATTAATTGGCAAAAGCTCTGTCAGCATTTTTGATGTCAGGGCTGTGTCTAAGTCTTTGAGTTTGCCATGCATGCAGTGGGGAACTTTTTATATTCCAATAGCTCTGTGAAATCCTCCCTCCAGCAACTACAACTTACGTGGTCACTAAATACCTCCTCCTTCCATGAATGCCAGTTATCAATTACCTTTTTCTCTACAAGTGTATAGCTCTATTAAGCATTTTAAAAGTTTCATTCAGCCATTAAACACATCAAAATTTAAGCAATATCCTGCTTTTCTCACATCTAATTCTGTCTTTCAGTTATTGTAACCAGCTCCCTGTGGAGATACTGCTTGACTACAAGGAGCAGGGCTGAATTCCAACTTTTCTTCTTAAAAGGCCACATACTCCTATAGCTTCTCCTACACTGATTTCTATGTGCCCCTCCATGAAGTTTTATTGCCTTTGTCCCTCATCCCTTGGGCAGGGACACCTCCCACCAGACCAGGTTGCTCAAAACCCTCTCGAACCTGGCCTTAAACTCTTCCAGGAATGGAGCATCTAAAGCTTCTCTGGGCAATATGTTCCAATGCCTCACCGACCTCACAGTAAATAATTTCTTCCTAATATCTGATCTAAATCTACCCTTTTTCAGTTTAAAGCCATTACGCCTTGTCCTACCACTATCCTCCCTGACAAAGAGTCCTTCCCAGCTTTCCTGCTGGCCCCCTTGAGGTCCTGGAAGGCTGCTGTAAGGTCTCTCTGGAGCCTTCTCTTCTCCAGGCTGAACATCCCCAACTCTCTCAACCTGTCTTCATAGGAGAGATACTCCAATCCATTGATCATCTATGTGGCTCTCTTTTGTATGCACTCCAACAGGTCCGTGTTCTTGTGCTGGGGGCCCCAGGGCTAAATGCAGTGCTCTAGGTGGAGTCGTATGAGAGCAGAGTAGAGGGGGAGAATTACCTCCTTCAACCTGCTGGCCACATTTCTTTGTATATGAATACATATTTGCTTCTGTCTGTCTATCTATCTATCTACATATAGATAGATAGATATGTATACATATATGTAAATATATCTATGTATATGTATATTCATGTACATATACAAATACATGCATATATATGTTAACACATAGTGCAATGTAATTCACCCCCAGTGTTACAGGGATGTTATTATCTATTCATTGGTAATACCGGCTAGTGTTAACAGCTCATTAGAGAGATGATAGTATTTTCTCTGGGCCTCCATATGTTGAATACAAATAAGGAGAGGAGTAGATAGACAATACATTTTATCCAAATTGTACTGCTCTGTATTCTCCCTTGCCTCTTCTAATCACTTTCTAATCTCCTATGACTTCTTAATTATACAGCTACACACACATCTATATCCTCTCTCACACCTTCTTTTCCTCTTCTTTCTAAGCCATCTTCAAAGACACTTGTGATGTGGGTGTTCTTTGTAAGTAACTGTCTCTTTGCAATCTATAAGTAGGGATGGAGTGAAACTTTAGCAATGAGCCATTTTTTCTGCAAAGTGGTTGGCAAAACTATGTCAAAAAAAAAGAATAGGAAATGGGAAATGAAATGCAGGAATTACTAACATAAGATTAAATCCATTTAAATGTTTTTGAATGATAAAAGAAGCAGCTAAAATAGAAGCCAAGAACAAGGTTTAAAAGCTTGCCTGTAATTTTTGTTTCAAAGCCTATATTGGCCGTAAAGAAAGTGGTCCAGGCCAAAAAAAAATAATTAATGGGTTCAAAGAAAAAAACGTTTTGTTTCTTTATACATACTACAGAGAGAAAATAATTTCATAGACCAGGTTTCTGGGCAAAGTCAACAACAAGAACAACAAAAAAGTTAAAAGCATATATGAATATGTATTATGTACAAATAAACGTTAATTTTGCAATAGTTTGTTACTTAGAAAACATACACTATTATCCACTAATGGCTACCTTAACACACTGGTTATAAATAAAGAACAATATTTTTATTATAGTGTTATTATAACCGCAGACTTAATACAAGAAATGCTGAATATCCTAATTCATAATTGTTATAATTGTTTCAACTTAGCCTGTGATATTAATAATGAAGTAGAAGAATCTCCTTCCTCATATTCTAATGATTTATATCTGCTTTGACGGAGGACAGATATGCACTTTGTTTGAAGATCCATGGAGAAAAGAGTCCCTTATGGGAAAGAATACCTCCTACAGATTAAAAGAGGATTTTTACAGCAGAGTTGGAAAGCTCATCCTCTTTCTCCACTCTCCACCTGTCAAAATCATTCTTTTATACAGAATCAGGATCGTAATGCTCTAGAGGTTAAAAATATTATATCAATCATCCAAGACATTTTTTTGATTTTCAGTCTGGCAAAAATAGTTACAGAACAAGAAAGCTCAGCATTAAAATTTACAGAAAATAGTATTTGAAATTATTCCAAGGAAATGAAAGACATTCATCAGCCTATTATACAACTTGTGGATACAAATTCATTGCAAGGGTAGCAAACAAAAGTACATAATTAAATAAGCACCAATAAAACAGATTTTGAAATCAAACAAGTGAAAAAATAAGGAGGAAAAAAAAAAAAAAAAAAAAAAAAAAAAAAAAAAAAGATTTTTTATAACAACAAAAAAAACAAATGAAATTCTTCAGTTTTTTTTAAAGGAGAGAGGCAGCACTGTCAGCAGCAGTAGGAGTTTGCTGACATTGTTTTATTTACAGTGAAGAACTGGACCCAGCTCCTGTTGCCTTTTCCATGACGTTTTGTAGCACTGTATTGTCAGGGCCCTGAGCACATTTTTTTGCCTGTGGGTTTGGCTGCCAGGGCTCAGGGCCAGCTCAGAGGCAGTGCAGCTGATGGCTGCCCTCTTCCATCTTGTCTCCTTGGGAAGAGTGTTTCCAGCCTGTGGGCCTTTCAGACCTACCATCTAACTTCTTTCTTGCCCTTGGCCTGTCCCCACCCGTGTCCCCAGGGACAGTGTTGTTTCATGGTATAGAATTATTTCACGTCCACACAAGACACAGGAAACAAAAAAATAAAAGTAAACAAAGACTGTGTCTTAACAGCAGTCAGTGTGAGCAAGAATTTCCATCTTCTGTACTGACCATTTGAAACACTTGAAATGACTGAACATATATCCTCATTAAAGTATCAGACATGAGCTTCCCCCTCAAAATGAATAAATTGCTTATTATCTTTATATAGGCAAAAGTCAGAGTTTTGCAAGGAGATTGATTCACTTACAGTTATTATTGTACTTTCCAAGGATGCTTGAGCAGAAACATGCCAGAGGAACCAGGAATTTGATCTATTCACCGGAAAAGTGATTTAACGCAAACAGATACAACATACTGAGGTCTCCCCTGCAACTTGGAATTAGGCCATGGTGTTCCTGAGGCATTTTGCTTTCCCTGCTTTCTCTTTGACAGACTGTTTCTGAAGACTTGAATAGAAGAAAGGCAAAGTACATTGGGAACCCTATAGAGCCTACATTTCCCCAGCCATTTTCAGCTCAGCTAGACCCTTCATCTGTTTTGCCATTTTGCATCCCATTAATCTCCACCCAATCTTAAATTAGCTTCCACCCTGCTCACTTCTGGAGTAGTCTTAGCAGTTTTATGCTGACTACTCTGGATAACCTCTGTAAATACTTTTGCATTTTTTGTCTTCTCTACCTTGATTGTTGGCTTGTTTTCCATATGTACAAGTGTCAGCAAAGCAAAAGAAAGATGTTTAAGTGGCAAGTTAAGATAGAATTTTCCTATTACCTTCCTCAGAAACCAAAATATTCTGCGTGTCCTACTGAGCTGCAGAGGTAACTGGACATATTTTCAAATGGAAAAAACTTTGACAGCAAAGCAAAGGTGACACTATATTTGTAGAAATTTACATACACTGAAGTGAAAGCTGTCATTTCATCATGACACAAAACACTAATGCTGTCTTTATGATCCTATTACAAGCAATAATTTGCATTACCTCAGAATATTCCATTAATAAATTTAAATATAAACTGCCCACTAAAGATGTTAATGTGATAAATCAAAATTCTTAAAAGTCTCAGGAATATTTACATTTATCTTTGAAAACAAGCAGACCTTCAGAACACTTTACACTACTGCTTAGCTTACAAAATTTAATATCATACAAAAAATACAACACTTGAACATTTCATTGAACAGTGCATCCAGGAGACCCAGGTGCAGTATGTATTTATATTCTTACATAAAAATAAAATGAGGAAGCCATTCAGTGCTTTAATGCCCCAATCACAAATGAATAAAAGAAAAATAGAAGTAACTAGAGAGCAGAAAGCTAAATTCACCTCATTTTCTCATGACGGCAAATAGACACCTAAAGAAATTGCAATATATATATATATAAAAAAAAGATAGCTCTCATGCCCACATTTATGTTGGACATAATGGACCAGTCATATATAGAAGGGTGTCTCTTGCACTAGCCAGGGAATTGTGGTTGACAATAATGTACAAGTATTAAACCATAAAAACTAAGTGAATGCAAAGACTCCATTTGATTCCAGTCTTATTGCTGAGCTGGCAGCAAGACATGAAACAACCTTACTCTCTGGACATATTTGTTATTCCAAATGAAGAAGTATTTGGCTCACCTTCTGATTGCTTCCTTTCATTATGTCCAGTGATGGTTCTTTCCTCTTTCCTCTTTCCTCTTTCCTCTTTCCTCTTTCCCCTTTCTGCTTCCCTTCCCTTCCCTTCCCTTCCCTTCCCTTCCCTTCCCTTCCCTTCCCTTCCCTTCCCTTCCCTTCCCTTCCCTTCCCTTCCCTTTCCCTATCACCTCCCCTCCCTTCCCCCCTCCTGGCCCTCTTTATATTACCAGTATAAATACAAATGGGGGACTGTAGATAGGATTCTGCAGCTTCTAGGGGGTGCCTCATCTTAGAAGCCACAGATTAGAACCAACACACATGTCCACTTTTTCTAAGGATGAAACAAGTTTTCCATTTAACTACACTGGTTACTAATGACATCTAATGTTACTAATGCCAGTCATGTGCATGCAGATTATTTAAATTCAATTATTTCCCCTAAGTGAAAATACAAGCCTACACTTATTTCCTACAAGAGTACTGCAAATATGTGTGGCTATTCTAGTTCTCTGGTTCTGGAGATATTTTCCACAGCAATCTTATGGGATCTGTGTCATTGTGTAGCTAATACAAGGTCTATTTGGTCAGAGACGAAGCACAAATGAATTGTTAGCTTTTGAATGAATTGTTCTACACTTATAAAAGGGAGTCATTAGCACTATTTTCTGCATGAGGAACTACTTATCTTTCATGTATTTGCCCTTTCATTTTTAGACATTCATTCATACTTAAATATGTCCTGAGCTCTTCAGCCATGTGTACCTGAAGTGTTCCACTATACAGTTTCTCATACAGTGTAACCTGTATGAGAAAAGGCTTTTGAAGTGTCAAATGAACATAGAAATTATGAATTCAGGTAAAACTTTCTTTCATGAAAAACTTTATTTTTCCTGAGATTTACAACTCAACAGGGCTTTGAAAAAAATATCTAATTCTTTTGACTTGCATATTGACAAGTTTGGGTAACTATTTTTTTTTGCCATCTCACTAACATGGCTGTAATGTCATATTCTCTGCTGATGTTCCTCATGCACCTAATCCAACACTGTTGGACTGCCATTGTGTAATTCCTGCAATTTCTTACAAAATCAGGAAACTGGTTTATTTTTCACAAAATAAAAAAAAAGAAAGAAAGAAAGAAAAAATAGCCACACAGATTCACCACTGGTTGTACTGTTGCTGGCAAAGATGTGGATGAAGCTGAAATCTGTACACTGGAATGGGCTGTGGCATGCCCCTATAATAATAAATGTGAAATACGGGAGAATACTTTATCCTTCAGTATCATTTCTTGTAAAACAAACAAACAAACAAACAAAAACACTTCTAAGAAGTAATTAGGTGAGATGTAAACCAGCATGATTCTAAACTATGACAATTAATAAAATTCTAATCAGCTTATAGAAAAGCACACTTATCAGCCAATCTCTTGGCTAAATTCCTTTGTTTGGTTTTGCACCTTGGTGAATTATCTATGGATTCCACAGAAAAGCTCTGTTTATTGTTCTCACTTATCTCATCCAGAACTGTTAAAAGAAGGAAAAACAAACCGAAACAAAATCAAAAGCAACCAACCAATCAAACAAACAAACAAGAAAGAGAGCTTAGGAAAAGTTGCAGACAGCAAAGATGCTAGACAGCTATTGTAGTTCAGTCTTGTTAACTAGCAGACCTAGATATTTACTTCAGCTTTCGCTTTATATAGTAAACGCTAACAGAAAAGTAAATCCTAAAACTATCATTTGTAATGATGTCACACACATTTCCTTGATTTTGCATTGTTTTTACTTCTGTTTGAACATTAATTATTCCAGGGAAAGCATTGCTTACAGCATAAATTAGGACAGTTCAGTTATTTAATCGTATTGCTGATACTGTCACAGCTATCCTTTTTTCCCTTATATTATTATCTAACCTCAATAGAACTCTGTGTATTAGAGGTCAAACTGGGAATGAATTTTCACTGCCAAGTGCATTTAATTTTAATCTGGGTTTGAAGCTCAGATTAAAAATATATATATGTATATATATATATATTATTGGATTTTTGGTGAGAAAAGGTTGCTGTGATAGAGAGAGGAAGGGAGGTGCTCATCAATTTGTTTTTAAAGTTTGGGGGCTTGGGAAGTTTTTGCTACCTCACTCTGAAATGCATTTTTTGTTGTTGTTGTTTGTAAATTTCCCTTATAAATAGAGGAACTCAGAAAGTTAACATCAACACAAGCTAGCAAAATGAAATTTGTAAAAGGAGGTGAATGGCCTACTTCGATACAGAAGCTTGTTTTACTGATAAATTATTTAAATGCAGAATAATAGACTTGGTACAGCTTACAAGGAGCCTGAGTAAATTCTCATTTTAAAATCTTTTTTTGAGTCATCAATACGCCTTGTGACAGATGCTATAGGATCATACAATAGAAAAAGCCTACTGAATTAGTACTATAAATGATACACAGAGAGCTGAGGATTCAGTCAGCAGCAAGCCCAAAAGGAAACTGCTGAACTAGAGGATACTCCTTCAGAGTCTGGAAAATGTTGGGAGCCAGTAAAAACACATCCTTATGGTGAAACCATGCAAGTGAAAATTCTTTTAAAGCATCACTGTCCAAATCTTACCTCCTCCAGCAGGAATACTTTAAATAGTTAGTCCCAGCCAGGGAAGCAAAAAAGAAAATAGGACTTTAAATTTCTAAAATTGGCAGTTATAGCCTGAAAAATAGAGACTGCTTTCAAATGAGTGGTCTGAGACTGCAGCAAGTACAAAAAGCGCTAGGGGAAGTATCATGGTCTGTTTGATTCTCTCAAATTTACAGGAACATGTACTGTAAATTAAACTTTAATCTATGAGCTCATAAAGAAAGAAAAGAAACAAACATCAAAAAAAAGGGGTTCAGTCTCCTTTGTACAGGCTAGTCTAATGTGAATTCACTAACTCATCACTTCAGTAATTCATGTAGCATCTAACTCACAACTTCTGTACCTTGTAACTTGTGTCTGTGAGCAAAACAGTTATCTTGCCCAGGGCAAGAGCACTCATCCTTCCTTGCCTGTCAAAGTGCAGATGTCCCCTGCACCACACAGGGAAGCAGGAAAGCCTCAGCAGTCCTGCTACTGTTGGATCCACTTCAAAAACTTTTTGGGCAAATTGATGTATTGATAACTTCCAGCTTGGAAGCTTGGTCGATGTCATTTCCATAATTTAGTGGATTCTGAAGAACCTGCCAGGCAATTAACATGCAAGGATGCAGAAGACAAAGGCTGCAGGAGACAATGAGCTGCAGGTGATAACAGCTGCACACTGACCTTTATCCCTTCCTGTCCATCCTGTCCTGCCTACATGTTGCTCTTGTTTTGACCTAATGGCACTGCTCGCAGCAGACACAGGGAGTCTAAGAAAGGGCAGCTTAAAAGACACCTCATCCAGTAAACATTAATTGGTGTGTTCCATCCTGTGTTTTGCTATTGGTTTTGCTAAGTTATAGACCGGGTTATAGTACCAACAATGTCTGTCCTTAATTTCAAGGCTTGATGGCATGACAAATCAGATCTCATACTGTCTTGTGTTCTTTTTTTCTTTTTTTTTTTTTTTTTTTTTTTTTTTTTTTTTTTTTTTTTTCTTTTTTTTTTAATGTTGCTTAATACATCATTAACTCCTTATACATCCTTAACCCACATCCTAGTTCATGCATCCAAATTTCAATGAAATATTTTTTCTAGACACCACTCCCATTTTTTTTTTTCCTAATGAATTCTCCAGAAAACATATTTTTATCCTTACTTGCCTTACTTAATTTTGGAGCTATTTAGTCATATCAATGACAATACTTTACAGAATTGTTACTCTATAGCACTTTATAGTAACTACAGTTTTTTTTTTTTTTCTTGTTACTCTTGGAATTTTCAGTATTTTTCAATATGATTGCATTTCAAATGTGCAACCTTTGTATCTCTGTCAGCACAAGGGACTTGTAGTATATACATATATATCTTTCTAAAGATTTCCTCTCCTATTACAGTACATTTTTCAGTATATATATATTTGTTGTTGTTTTTGTTGTTGTTTTATTTTGTTTCTTTTTGTCATACTGTGTGGTCTCACAAGTCAGTTCACCTAGGCTAGGTTCAAACTAAATACTACCCCATCAACAGAAGCTTTTCTAACAAAATACCAGACATAAATCATGCAAGACTACTTTCTTCATCTTCTAACTGATTGACTGTGAAAGTGATCTTTTGCTTCCTAAGAGCCCCCTGAGGAGCCACCTGCACACATTTAGAATTGATTCCTACATGTTGTCTAGCAACTGATTTTAACATTTATATGAATTTAGTAATCTGATGGTGGTAGGGGTTTAAGGAAAAAATATGGACCGTTGTGGAAAGAATAATATTGTATTTTAGAAATTCAAAACTTTTTTTTTTTTTTCTTTCCCACAAAGTACTGTAACAGCCTATTCACTCCTGAACCCAGTAATCAATTCAGAATGTAATTATGAGACTCACTGAAAAATGAAAAAAAAAAAAAAAAAAAAAAAAAAAGAAGTCACGAAGGTCCATTCACAAAGAAAATACATACATAACAAAACATAATTATGTTGCACTTATCTGGTTTTGTTATAATCAAAAAATGGTTAAAACAGTCTTCCATAGACAAAAACTTAAAAGAACCCAGTCCATGCAATTCACCCAACAGTATCACTACTGAACATTAGAAAATAAAGTATGTTAAAATTAAAGCTTCACATTTTTGGCAGTGCATACTAGTGAATAAAAAAAGTTATTTTACCGTTTGTGATGTGGTGAGGAAAATAGCTTACTAAAATTTGAATTTAGGAGCAAAAAATGAAAGATTTGGGTAGAAGCTGAAATAGCATAGGACAGGACACAACAAGTAAAGGACAGGGCTAAGAAGAATTTTGAGAAACTGAACAGAAAGTTACAGATTTAGGAGAAAAACACGGCAATGCAAAAGATGCAGAAGAAAAGTGTTACTGTACAGAACAGTGTTGAAGATAAGGGAAGATCCTGGGATTTGGGTGCCTTGATCTTGTTCCATCCTGTAGCATAGTTGAGTAGTTTTCATTCAGGCTCTGCATATGGTCAGTATAAGCATTCCAAGACTCATCTATTGTCATCACAAGGCACATATATCCCAAATATTCTATATATCTATATATCCTTCTCCAATAATTTTTTGTGGTGCAGTTTGTGAAAGAAGGGATGTCTTTGGGTAATGCAGAGCTCAGCAGCAGGATGCCAGGCCATAAAGTGAAAGTACAAGGAAGGAAAAGGGAATTGATGAAGCAAAACAAAAAGGAGAGGAGAAAGAAAGCACTAAGAGGAAAATAAGAATATTGGCAAGCACATATATTCAAAAGAAATATTAAAAATATGGAATACTAACAATACTCCTTCAGCCAGTGATCAGCTTCCAGGAAATCCCTACTCAACAAGAGGTGTTGATTGTTGTGAACTGTTATAAGCTCTTATAAAAGATTTGCATTTGTGAGGTAAAGGACGTGTCAGTTCCAAAGCCTAACCTCTGTCCTTAACCAATATAGAGAGGAATTCTCCAAACAGAAAAGCTAGACCAGAAAGAGTTTGAGTTTTATGTGCAGGTAGTATGCAGAACAAAATGTGCACATAACTCCCCGGTCTCTTTTTCTTGTGTATAAGCATAGAAATTTTGCCAGCTTATCCTATGCATTTTGTTTGGCCAATTAAATTTACGTCTTATTTATTTGTTGAATGTAGTTATTACACAATTTAAACTAGATATCTAAAACAAAGATAAGCTAAATGCATTTAGACAGCCTCACAGGGACAGCAGTTTCTTATGCAGAAGCTGATGTGTATGGTAGGTACACGGGCAACATTAGGGTCAGATCTATTTGTTTTAATTCCTTACTAGGTTAGCCTTGTGAGATAAATGTTTTGACTACATCCTCTGTCAGTAGGAAATTAATGTAGTACATAAAAATACATTGATTTATATAAACTAAGCACAGAGGTCATTCTTTTCCTTTAGGGATTCTGAAGGACAGTAGTTTTACAATACTGCAGCATATATTTGTATGGATCAAACCAAATGAATGTAAAATTCACCAAATTAACTGTTCAGTTAAAATTGTCAAAGACAAAACAAGTAGTTCAAATTTAAATTAATTTAAAATTAAAGAACTTTAATATATATGTGACCTCACAAAGACTGCATAATGACTATTGCATAAAGACAAAGAAACTGTAACAGATGAGCACTAAGGACAAAGTATTAAAACTGTTACAGACAGAACTTGCAATATCTTGATTCAGTGAGACATACAACTTATTTAGCTGTCCACTTCTATCTTCTCATAAGTCTTTCTAAAGAATTGTTTGTAGGCAATGAAAAATTAATATTTTATTTTATTTTATTGAATGGAAACAGTATGGATAAAAATCTAACTCTGCTTAACTATACATGCAACATTATGAAGAGATACTTAGGACAAAGCTAATGTATATTTTAGCTCTCCTTTACCTATAAAGAGGTGTGCAGTAGGAGTGTGTCAGACATCTCTGATGCCCCTCTAATATTTCAAAACAGGTATATAAAACAGACCCTTTCAGGTTTCAAGAATCATTTTATAGAAGGGAAGCTTTGTTGTGAGATAAAGGAGGACCAAGTGAGTTGCATGATCTCCAATGTATTTCCTTAGGACATCTTAGTTGAGCTTGGAAATTGCCAATTCAACAGCAAAAGGGTTTGTCTTTGTTAAGTTTTACCTCTTTCTAGTGATCCTTTCTGACAAGAATCGTATGCCATGAAGAACTGTGGGAAGATGAAGCTACTGCAGATCTATACTGATGCAAAGAAAGATAGATAAAGATTATTCAGATACAACAGATAGGAAAAGCAGAATCCCATATATATGATATGTCCCTTAAATTGATATAATTTGAGTGAAGATTCTGAAGCCACAGGGCCACAGTGATAGTTGAAAGTGAAGCTAAAATGTTCCTGGTGTATTTGCAGGTTGGGACTTATGGTTTACTGCAACATAACAGCAACATAAATTTGTTTCAGTCCAAACACAGTTTGGCCTTAGAACATAAATTTGCATAGCTGGGTTCTGAAGCTGTAAGCATTTAAGGTATGTGAATGTATTCAATGATGTTCCCTCAGCATTGTCTTTAAGCATCAGCATTCTACCCAGATGCACTGCAATATGGTTTCCATGAATGAAAATTGTCTGTAAGTAGGTATAAGAAATTCTCTGGTGTTTTTCCAAATACATTTTTTTCAACTTAGACCATGAAGTTCAAATCTTGAATTTTATCGATCTGAGAATTTGACATGAGATAAATCAGACCTAGAAGCACAGACTCTAGCCTCTCACCTGAAGAATGTAATAATACTGCCCCCGAGTAGATTAAATGCACAGAGAAAAACAATCTGTTCTTGGTTATATGAGGTGTAGGTGGCAAGTTTTGGCATTACGAGTGGGGCACTGCATTGTTGCTGCAAGGGGCAATGCTGGAGCTGCCCCTTGCCATCCCCAGATGGTTCCTGCTGGCCCCAACGGCCCCACCACAGGGCACTGCTGGGTCCAGCAGACAAGATGGCGGTGCCTCGCCTCAGGGACAGCCTGGGGAAGTGAGGGCACAGTGCTGCCTGGCAGCCAGGAGAAAGAAAGGGGGAGAAACAGCCCTGCTGGCAACTTGGGGAGAGGAGGAGGAGGGCAGGAGGGGCTCCAGGCACCAGAGTAGAGATACCTGATCTGGGGAAGTGGAAAGGTGTGAGAAGAAGAGAGCAGCAGAGAGCACCACACTTACCCTAGCCCACACCTTTGTTCATTTCCTTGCTGAAGGGACTGAGTATAAACTGTGGTGATAACAAGGGTGGGAGGAGAGGAGTTGGGAGCGAAGGATGGCATTTGGAAAGGGGGAATGAAAGGTACTGTTTTAATGTTTATCTTTTTGTTTCCCACTACCCAAATTAGTAATTACTAATATTTAATTTATTTGGCAATAAATTACTTTTCTCCAGGATTAGTCTATTCTGCCTGCAGTAGCAGTTGGTAAGCAGTCTCCCTGTCTTTAGCTCAGCCTGTGAAGTTTCTCATTCCTGTCCTTTCCATTTTCTCTCCCTGTCCCACTGGGAGTAAGCAAGCAGCTGTATGGGTGTTTGGCTGTCAGCTGGCCCCAATCCATCACATCGGTGAATCTTAGAAAGGGGAACCATCATATTGTAGCATCAGTACTGAAACTCCCAGCAGCTTTCATGGCACCTAGCTTTCACACACATCATTTATCAAAACCATTCTACCTCATTCTGTTAATTCTTTTTGTATAAAATGCTCTCAACCTTTTGTGCTTTGAGAGATTTTAATATGTGCATTTGAAAAAAAGCCTGAGAGCTCTAGGTAGACTCTGAGACAGGAATGAGGAATTTAAATTTCCCATCTGGTATTTCTTAAGTGGTTAACGATATGCTCTTTCCTATCTTGGCCAGTGACTTATGGGATACTTATTATGATGTAGTGTTTCTTGTCTTTGTGTCTGTAGGAATATGTCTATTTTAAAGGACACTGGGAAGGACAGTGTTTTGACTGGTATTTGCTGGGATAGTCAACACACTGAGTCATGCAAAGTACAAAGTTTGCCTTACCAGTTCTCACTGCTTTCTGTTTTCAAAGGCTGGCACAGAGCAGAATTACAGACCAATACTGATGCCATTCAAGATGGTTCATTTCTCTTTCCAAACATATTATATATTCCTTCTCAATAGCAAAGCATTGTTTTGTGGCATCATTCGTATGTTTGATGGTTTATGAAATGAATGTGCTAAGGAGTGCAAAGAATACAGTTGACACTTCAGGACCTCTCTTGGTTTCTTCAGTTTTAACTAAGTATGTAAGTTTGAAGATAGTGAGAGCATAGAGTAACCAAACATTGAAACCATGTTACTTAGGGAATTTTGTTTGCAGGGAGAACAGGTCCTATTGAACTTGACTTTGAAACTGCATAACTATTAAACTGCTTTTTAAATTATTAAATAAATGCATTGCAGAGTGGCATCTGATAGCAGGTGTTTCATCCCTGTTTTTCTGATATGTGGGCCTGAAGTTCTTTTTCCACATGGGATATAATCAGAGGCTGACCTCAAGCATTCAAACATCTAAAAGGCAGAGGACACTATTCCTTTGGAATTTATTTGTAAAGCATAATAAAGCTGCTGATTGGTTTTGTGTTATGAAGAGTGTATATTTATGAACAATTGTGGGGACAATGTCACCCATGAGTGTATGGAATACTAATACAATATATGAATAAAGTATATGGAAATATCAAATTTAATCAGTTATATCAAATACTCATCATATAAAATGTTATAGCAAATGCACAGTTTTTGTTTAAGTTGAGTTTAAGAAGTCAGAAGTTAGAGTAACATGCTATTAATTCAAAAACAAAAATTCAGGTCTAAATACAAAACCAATGAAGGTTAAATTTTGGCATGGAGCAATGAAAACCTAATGTATGAATACAGGTAAAATGTAGCTATATACTATTGTAAAAAAGGAAATTTGATGTGATGGAAAACAATAGCACAATTACAGCAGCTGTGAAAACAGAAGAACATTCTCTAATCTTTGGAAAAAAATATGTGAAAAGCTGAGGATTTTCATGGTGTCAGAATGATTGATTTCACTCCAAATGAAGTCAGTTGAAGTCATTCCATTTGACTGCAGCATTAGGTCACCTATTTATACAAGTCTTTTCAACTGCAGCTTGATATTTTCACATTTTCTGACAAATAAAAAATAAGAGAAGGTGAAATGCATAATATTGAACGATGGAAAATAACCAGTAAAAAAGAAAATTTTACAAGAAATAAGAAAGTAATCAAAGAACTAAACAAACAAAAACAGATAGAAAGTCTGCAAAAGCTCATTAAATATCCCTACAGTTAAGCTGTAGCCAACTGGAAAAAAAAAATCAAACATTTAAATCAGGTTTAACTCTTTAAATATAAAAAGAGAACAGCAACACTATTTAATGTTCAAACCTACCACTTCTTCCACATACCAACTTCTTCATCAGCACTTGCTGAAAGTAGGGTTTATGACTCTGTCCTGTGCTTTTTAGAGAAGAAACGAAGAATTGTACAGATGAAAATCACATTGTGATGGATGTATTATGTGCTGAGAGAATGTGATGACTTATTCTTGTACCTGTCATTATCTTGATGTACTGCATCTTTTGTAGTGAGAAAACTGTTCTTCACTATGAAATTGAATATATTTCTAGGAATGTAATGAAGTCAGAGAAACAGAAATTCAAAAAGGAGTATAGCCTGCACATATTATGTAAAGCATGAGCTAGTAGCTAAGCTATACTCAAATACAAACGTTTTCAACAGTTGTGATTTCCAGAATGTCAGGGAGTGTGCTCAGAATGGAGTTTGGTTTTCAACTTTTGTCCTAGATCAGCAGAACAAATGCCTGATTTGAAACCCAGTTTAGCTCTACCCACAAAAACTAATATTGTCTTCACATGGACATGTATAAAATATTAAGATTTTTAAAAACTGTCATTATATTGGAAAAAAACAAAGAATACTTCACACTATGAAACACTTCCCATTCTAATTATATTCCTTTTTGTAGGAGATCGTTACATAATAAAACTATGCCTGTCATAATAAATCTTGAGGACTTCAAAGGTATGCTACTCTATAGTTATTATGGTTAAGTCTCTAACTGCAGCTTTACTTCAGGATTTAAGAATTGATGGCTCCAAGTCAAGACTTCTTGCCTTGAATTTAACATACAGTTAATCCTACCAATGTATAAATCCAAGAGTTCATGGAAGAGAAGAAAAAAATTAGCCACATAATGTATTATTAAAGATAGCCTAATTTTCTTAAATACCTGGAAGTGGATAAAAGTATACTGAAGATAATTCACTTAATCCTAAATCAGAATACATATCTAGATACCCCATACTTTGTAAAAGTGCATGCTTTGAGCACAAAGGCCTCCCATCACTACTAAAGTGAAAATGTATTTCAAGAATAGGTCTCTTCCCCAAAGACATCATTGTATTTATTCAATGCTTTGCTATTTAGAGATTGTTTCATTTCAGACCAGGTGAAGTAAACAAGAGTTTATGCTGTGGTTTAGTAAATATCAATTTCATGTGGCACTGAGTCGTGGGTTTTAAAGCCTGAAACACAAGGGACGGTGAGCAGAGAGAGTAATCATGTAAAGGTGAATTGAGATATTTTTACACATCTGTAGAGGCAATTGCTACAGTAAGACATATTCATTTATGGTAACCACTGCTCGTGGGTAATTGACAGAATGCCAGAAATGCAGACCCTTAAGCCAGTTACAGAACAGCTTGTAACAATAATACCTTTTTTTTTTTTTTTTTTTTTTTTTTTTTTTAATTATTATTTTTTTCCTCTGATGCTAGGAGAAAAGACTAGGTGACACAAGCAACATGAGTCAATCAAGTTAAGATAAAACACGGGACTCTTAATAAAATGATAAATTGTGATATAATAGAATATTTACCTAAAGCTAAAATGTGACCTTTTGGTGGGACAATGCATTAACTTCTATTTCATTTGAGAAGAACAAAGATTTAAATGAAAATGACATATTTTTCTCTGTGGCAACTGTTGCCACAGTCTATGGAAATATTTCTGCATTTCTGACTGTTGCTCCTTATTACACTGTTGGAAAAAGGAATAAACTGTTTCCTGTTTGCTTACTTAATGAACAGAAATAAAACCACATGTTTTGGTTTGGCTAGCATAGAGTTAATTTTCCTCAAACTAGCTGGTACAGTGATGTGTTTTGGATTTAGGATAATGTCAAGAATAGTGTTGATAACACACTGATGTTTTAGTTGTTGCAGATCAGTGCTTAAACTAAGCCAAGGACTTTTCAGCTTCTCCTACTGTCCTGCCAATGAGGCTAGGGGTTCACAAGAACATGAGAGAGGACAGAACCAGGACAGTGACCCAAACTGGCCAAAGGGATATTGTATTCCATATGGCACCATGCTGAACAATTATATCAGGTGGCTGGCTGGGGTGGAAAGAGACCGTTGCTTGGGATAGGCTGGATAAGTGGGTGCTGAGCAATTGCATTGTCCATCACTTACTTTGTACACATTATATTATTATTATTATTATATTGTTATTATTATTTCTCTGTCCTAGTAAACTGTCTTTATCTCAGCCCACAAGCTTTAACTTTTTCTTTGCCTGATTCTCTTCGCCATTCCACCATGGGGGAGAGGAGCAAACAGCTCTGTGGTGCTTAGCTGCCTGCTTGCACACAACACCCCATTAAGATTATTTGACAAAAAACAAACAAACAAACAAAAAAACCCCACGCTAATTATTTTAAACTTGACGTTGTGTCTTTATCTGCCAGTAATTCAACATAAACTTCTTGAGATGTTTCTAATAAGTTAGTGGAAAATGAAAATGACCATTTGTTTCTATCTATGTTTCTGTGCAAAATACTGAAACAAATTTTAGACATCATCATTTAAAGGTCACTTAAAAGATTTGGAAGTTGAGAGAACTTTTCAGTAATTTCCTCACTTCTATCAAATTGTAAATATATTTTCAAACATTTAAAGACATGCTGCCTTTGCCTGCTTGAACACAACAGCATCTTGAAACACAACCCCTGCTGGTGTGCTACCTTAAAATTCTGAGATGCAAAGGTCTTTGAAATAGTTTCCAGTCTCTTGAATGCAGTTTTGTATAATAACTCTCAACCAACAAACCCATCTGCTTTTTGTAAATTCTTTGCATGTTGTACAGATGGTCATACGGAAGAGAGGTTGTTCACAAAAAACAACTATTTCTTTCACAATACCAATGTTTTTTTCACGTTCCAATTTCAAAATTCCATGCAAAGGATGTTTATGCATTGAAATTTATGGTGTAAAACATTATATAGAACAAACTCTGTCATTCTTTTATTTAAAAGAAACAGGTTGAAACAATACAAAAAAAGTTATTATCAGCAAAGGATTTTATTACTTTTGTCAGTAAGTATAAGACTCAAATACCGAAGTCTTTGTCCCAGTTCAGTTACTGGAGGAAGATACTGACCTTTCAGGAAAACACAAATCAGAATGTTATGGACTTACAGGTTTGGTAACACGAGCAAGCCATTTTGGAAATCTTGCATGGTCTATTTTTTTTTTTTTTTTTTTTCTGTTCATATACAGGTTCTTTTGCATCTATTTCTTGCAGGAAAGTTTATGCCAGTCCCAATTTTAAATGCAAGACAGACAAGCATGTTTACTTAAAGAGACTAATGTACTGCTGAGACACACTATATAACAGGTGTTTAAGACCAAGTTAAAAAAAGTGGAATGTTTATCAGAGGAAGATGTAAACATACATTTAAGAGGAAAATAAATGTTACTCTAAAGGAAAATAATATTGCTTTCTGAGATGCCAAAAATGAATCCAAAACTTTGTGCTTTATTTTTCATTTTATCCCTTGTTTCCTCCAAGTACGACTGCTATCCTAAGTCCTTAACACTTTTCTCCTTAGTTCTATCCTACAGTCATCCTTCAGTGGTGACAACAGTCTGAGAGACTGGGTATGAAGATACATATAACTTTTGATGTCAACAAATAATTTTGCTGTCTGAGAAAGAGAACTTTGGGAGAAAGTGCCCTTTAAAAAAGATGAATGGATAAACAGAGCTTGTTGTAAGCAGGCCTCGTCTCGTGCAGGTCTTTTATGATTTCTGCATGACTTCACTGGTTATTTTTTAGGCAGTGTAAAGCATATTCTCATTCTGCAAGAAAGTGAGGTGGTCAAGTAATCTCTGCAGCCCAGGACAGGAAGACATGCAAAACACTGCAAGGCCAAGTTGAATGGGGTTTGAGCAACTTGTCTGGTGGAAGGTGTCTCTGTCCATGGCAAGGGGCTTGGAATTACATGATTTTTAAGGTCCTTTCCAACCCAGAGCATTCTGTAATTCTGTGAATTGTCATGAGTTGAGGTCCTGTACAGAGACATATTTTGATCTCAGCAATAGAATGTGATAGATATGATGATTTAGTAGGCCATGAGAACAGCAACAAAAAATAAAAAGGATTTTTGTTGCTACTGGCTATTGGCTCTCTACATTAAAAGAAAGTTTAGAAAGATTCATTGGGAACAAAAATTAACTTCAAAGGTTACTTGTTTTGAAATCTGATATAATGTGAGACCTTGTATAGGAAAATGAAAAATCTATCTATTCAGAGGAAATAACCTTAAAAATGGGGGGGAGGGGGGGGGGGGGGAAAAAAAAAAAAAAGGAAAAAAAAAAAAAGAAAGAATCTAACTTGCTCATAATAAAAGGCAGAAAAATTCATAAAATTTTAATTTGGGGATAGTAAAATCAGGGAATGAATTCAAGATGCTATTAAGAACATTTAAAGAAATGCTGTGCTTGAGGATATTTATGGGCTGGCAAACAATCTTAAAATATCTCTAAATCAAGATTATCATTATTACAATCTGAATGATGCTGTAGAACCAGAACAGAGTCCCCAGAATTCACTATTAAACAAATTATTTCATGATGATCTGTCTGTAGCACAACATAGGGTTTTCACCTAAGCTGAAAACAGCAGAGAAATATGTTAAACATGTTGAACACACTTGTCTCAAGGAAAGTCTCAAGCAGTCTATTCACTCTCTATATAAAGCAATATAAAGATTTTATAAACTCCCTAGGGAAACTTATTTATTTATTTATTTATTTATTTATTTATTTTTTATAATTAGGCTTGCTGCTGGAAAAAAATCTAATAAATGATCACTTATGATAATTATATTTTATTCGTCTCCTCTAAAACAGAGGAGGAAACAAGCAAACAGAGAACAATCAATTGCCAATTTTCACTAAGCTTTTCATCTAGGGAAACTTGTGCCTTCTTTTAGTGTTTTCATTTCTAGACCCAGAAAAGACAATCTTTTGACTCAGTCCTTATAGTTCAGTATACCAAATAACCTACAGTGCTTGTCACTTTTTAATTCCCTCTGCTGTTGGTTTATACATTGTCACCAACTAAGACAGTATTTTGGTAAAGTTTTATTATTTATTGTATTGTATTGCATTGTATTATTTATCATTTCACAATGTAACAGGGATTCTGCTAATTGTTGTTCTGCTAATACTTTGTAGAAGTACAAGTGCATTTTTATTTGCAGTAGTTTCATATCTTTTCTTCTCATGTTCACCCAATATTTGGGTACGTAGGACAGTGCAGTCTGTCCATTCCCCAGTTTCATCTCAGCATAGAGTTCTAAGTGGTTGACAAGATCTTGAAAAATATGCTAAGTATGAATGATTAATGTGTTTGCGGATAAAATGTATTTTAAATTCCCAGTTATTTTTCTTCCTTAGATATTTGTCCATGCATGGAATCACAGTGTGGGTAATTTTACAAATTATCTGGCATGGCCTGTATATGCAGAGTCTCTCGTGTAGTCCTGAAGTCTTGAGGGAAAACGATCTCAGAATTGTTCTTTAAAAAGGTGATATTATGTGCCTTTTATGAATATATATAAATCCTTTTTTTTTTTTTTTTTTTTTTTTTTTTTAATGAACATTACTTGGAAAAGATGGTAATGGAGATAACACTCAGCAAGACACCTTCAATAATTTTGCTTTGATCAGTGAAGTAAAATACTCTTAGGCATAAGGCGTTTTAACATGGCCCCGATACTGTGTAGAGATCTCTAGCTATTGACCCAAACAACCACTGGGGTTTTCAGAACAGACAACTTGCCATTGTGGTGGGGAAGTGCGGGGCATACAAGTGGCTGGCAGTCACGGGGAGTCATAGAGGACTGATAGTGATGACAGAGAGCCCAGGGAGGGGCCACAGAAAAAGAAGATTACTCTGTTTTTTGGTGGGTGAAAAGCTTGACATGAGCCAGCAGTGTGTGCTTGCAGTGCAGAAGGCCAGTTGCATGCTGGCCTGCATCAAAAGAGGAAAGGCCATTAGGCTGAGGGAGGTGATTGTTCCCCTCTGCTCTGCCTTTGTGAGACCCCACTTGGAACAGTGTCTGAAGCTCCCAGCACAAGAAAGATGTGGGCCTGGTGGAGTGGGTCCAGAGAAGACGATCAGAGGACTGGAGCACTTTTCCTATGAAGAAAGATTGAGAGGGCTGGGGTTGTTCAGCCTGCAGATAAGAAGGCTCTGGGAAGACCTCACTGCAGCCTTTCAGTATTAAAGAGGGCTTATGAAAAAGATGAAGAGTGAATTTTTACACAGACAGATAGTGATAGGACAAGGGAGATAGGACAGATAGGATAGGACAAGATAGGATAGGACAAGGATTTTAAACTAAAAGAGGGTAGATTTAGGTTATATACAGGGAAGAAATTCTTTACTCAGAGGGTGCTGAAGCACTTGAACAGGTTGCCCAGAGAAGCTGTGGATGCCCCATCCCTGGAGGTGTTCAAGGCCAGGCTGGATGGGGCCCTAAGCAACCTGATCTAGTGGGTGAAATCCCTGTCCATTTCACCCATTTAGTTGGAACTAAATGATCTTTAAGATAAACTAGTCTATGATTCTATGAACTCCTTTGTCCAAAGCAGAAGTTTAGATTAAAAAATAAAAAATAAAAATAAAAATAAAAATAAATAAAAAAGACACCTGTGCAGTTGACAGAGGGACAGAGGGTAGCTTACTGTGCAGTTATTGACTACATCAGATTCTTTTCTTACAGTTGCTTATTACTGCATTTCAGGAAAATCCAAATAATTTTCCTTGTGCTCCTTACTTAAAAAACTTACTTGCATGGCAGATACATGCACTGATCCTCTTTAGTGAGCTTTGTTCTGCCCTGTTGACCTTATCTGCTAAGTTCATGGAATATGCTATTGGACATAAATTATGATCTAATCACCCAGTCCAAGCCGTGTGAGAAAATATAAGTGTCTTATTTCTTTTCTGATAAACACAATGTCTATATTGCTTTCTCACTGCACATAAGTCCAATTTTTGTACAAGTCTTTTCAGTACCAGATACACAGAAAACAATTTAGAATTGCAATGAGCCTGGAGATCGAGCCTATACAGAATAAATAAATAAATAAATAAATAAATAAATAAATGACTATATCTTGGAATTGTAAAACTAGTGAAGATGAAAAAAAGTTTAATGTCCTGATTCCACCAGACTTGGATTAGTACTAAGTCAGTACTAAGTCAGTACATTTCACCTTAGGTAGAACCCTTGATAAATTGTGACAGAGATCTTATTCATAAAGGAAATTATGTAAGGGAATGATTATGACCATGTGAATCTCTTACTTCCTCACTGAAGAAATCACCTCCAAAAAAGCTGTTTTCACAGACGGAAAGAGTAATGAAGAATTTCCAACTGTGCAGAGACTCAAGTTAAATTCTGTAGACAAATATGGTTTCCTGTTAGTAGGAATAGCTTCACAAATCTCTTATAATCCAGTGTGAATAGTAATGGATTGAAATGAGAAGGAAAGAAAGGAAAAGGAAATGTCTGACATGCTAAAAATAATTTAAGTTTCTTACTGTAAACTTAATTTTAGCACCACAAGGAAGACAGGTCTGTGGCAATATGAGCTAATAAGTATTAATTAAAACAGCAGTGATCTAATGGTGATCTCCCCACTGGCCTGTCCCAGGTCAGCTATTGCAGCTGGGATTTAAAGGACTTAAATTGGTATTGTTGTCTGTTTTATGAGACCAAGGGTACTCTGGAAACTCTGATGGTGTGTTACCATTAACAGTGAACTCAAATCTGCAACTACTCAGCTCTAGTCTTAAGTCAAATTGACTGTTTTCTTTGGCAGCCAAGATCTTCTCAGCAAGAAAATGTGTTCTGTAACAGTTGATGAAATAGTGAGAAACTTCAGTTGCTCTGTTCACTGTCTCTTCAGAAAGATGCTACAGTGTTCTCTCTTCAGTGCAGATCAGACACTTAAGGAATACAGGAGCATGTGTGTAAGAGATGTCACAACTATATTTAGCTAACCAGCTAAATAGTTAAACAGCTAAGAGCAAACCAGTAATTTGGATCTTATTTGGCTGTGGCTAAGAGAAGAAAAAATTCATACGCAGAAAACTCCAGTCTTCTGGGGCTTTCTCCAGCCTTCTACTACTCAATGGCCATTTTAAAAAAAATATATATATAATTATTATATATATATATATTAACCCACGCCTTTGTGTAAGTGGTAAAGAGCAGACATACAGAGAAACACTTGTGTCTGCAAAAGGCACATACTTTCTGCTCATTATGCTACTATACTGCGAGTCTGGGTTTGGTAGGTGTTGTAGTGGGTTTACGTGGCAAGGTTTTGGTAGCAGGGGGGCCATAGGGGTGGCTTCTGTGAGAAGGATCTAGAAGCTGCCCCATGTTTGGTAAGGGCCCCACCGCTGACCAGAGCTGAGCCAATAAGCGATGTTGTTTTGCGCCTCTGTGAGAGCGTATTTAAGACAGGGAAAAAAAATGCTGCGCCACTCAGCAGCTGGGAGGGTGAGAGGAGTGAGGAACAGCCTTGCAGGCGCCAAGGTCAGTGAAGAAGGAGGGGAAGAGGTGCTCCAGGTGCCGGAGCAGAAGTCCCCTGCGGCCTGTGGTGAGGACCATGGTGAAGCAGGATGTCCCCCTGCAGCCCATGGAGTACCACGGTGGAGCAGGGTTCCACGCTGCAGCCCGTGGAGGAGACCACGGTGGAGCCTGTGCCCCGAAGGAGACTGCGGCCTGTGGAAGACCCCTGCCGGAGCAGATTCCGGGCCGGACCTGCAGCCCGTGGAGAGGAGACCACGCAGGAGCAGGTGACCCGGCAGGAGCTGCTGCCCGTGGGGGACCCAGGTTGGAGCAGTTTGCTCCCGAGGGATGGACCCCGTGGTACGGACCCATATCTGGAGCAGTTCTTGAAGAGCTGCTGCCTGTGGACAGCCCACACCGGATCAGTTCGGCAAGGACTGCATCCCGTGGGTGGGACCCCACAGCACAGGGAACAAGAGTGACCGAGAAGGAGCGGCAGAGAAGAAGTGCTATAGACTGACCATAACCCCCATTCCCCCGTTCCCCTGCGCCGCTCGGGGGGAGGAGGTGGAAGAGGGTGGGGGGAGGGGGGAAGGTGCTTTTGGTTTCTTTCCTTCTCACTTCTCTAGCTTGTTAGTAATGAGCAATAAATCTTACTATCTCTCTATGCTGAGTCTGTTTTGCCCGTCAGGATAATTATTGCGCGATCTCCTTGTCCTTATCTCAACCCTTGAGCCCCTCTCTTTCATCGTATTTTCTCCTTGCTCCTCTTTGAGGAGGGGGAGTGAGAGAGCGCTTGTGGCACTCGGCCGCCCATCCAAGTAAAACCATCACAGGTGTTGAATGCAAGATTCTTAACTACTTTGTTAATGAAGGAGATTATTTTATCTCTAGCAAAAAAAAAAAAAAAAAAAAAAAAAAA
>CM021766.1:82109172-82178362 GCA_011076525.1 Nettapus auritus | reverse complement strand
AAAAAAAAAAAAAAAAAAAAAAAAAAAAAAAGTGAAGGATAGCCAAGTGAATGAGTTGCCTCTGTAACTTACTTTAATGGAAAGGGAAATTAACAGATACTCTCTATTTCCTAAGATTTGAGATTTGGGGGGGGGGGGGGGGGCCCATTGTTTTAGGCTTGGACTGTTTCTTTCCAGATGAAAGGGACAGAGTTTCAAATCTGAGCAATCCTATACAGTAGTGTTAAACAATACAAACAGTCCATTGTAGGGGAAAAGTATGTAAGCTGTAAATATGCTGTGTTACATATCCACATATTTCTGTTTTGCATTCAAAAGTTATAGTCAGACTCCAGAGTCGAAACATGGCTCTATTGTAATATTTAAAGGTTATTTTTGGTATGAATCTGTCTCAGCCAAACAGCATTTTGTCTTGAAATGTGTCCTTCTCAAGATCTCAAACAATAAGAAAAAATACACCTTGCTCTTGCAGAGTGGGAGGAACTCTAACAGAATTTAAAGACACTCCTATTGGAGCCAGCCCTGAAAATGGAGAGTGAGACCTTACAACTCAGAAACACATTCTTGTGTGCAGAAATCCATGAAGCTCACTGCCTGCCACAGAGCAGAATGTTATCTCTCTGATGGAATATCTCATGTCTACATACTAGCAAAGCACTTGTTGCTTTTTATTTATTTGCATCTTGTATCGTACCATTTTTTTCCCACTTACTGAATGCATTTTGAATTCTCATCTTGTTCTTTAAACTAGTGACTCCTCTTAGACTGGAATTTTCTATGTTATACATTTATTCTTGATTCCTTCTTTCAAGCCATTAATGAAAATATTTATTAGAATTTGGCCCAGGCTGGATCCCTGCAGGTATCCACCTGAAATATCTTCCCAGCTAATCAGTGAACCATTATTATCTACTCAAAGAAGTAGTGGAAGTAGTACTCAAAGTTGTTCCACTGAGTCAGGAATTTGGGTTATGGCCATAGTATCTAACCTGATCTTCCCAAAGCTAGGTCAGGTAGGCCAGTAGCAGAAAATTTACTAAGCTTAAAATATATCACATATACTGCTTTATCCTTATTTGCTAGGTCAGTTATATTGTTAAAAATGAAGTACATTTTTTTGGAAATAGTTTGTCTTTAACAAATGCAATAATCAGAAACCATATATGTTCTTTATGGCTGTTGTCATTCAGTTGTTTATAAAATGATTATTCAATTTGAAAAAAAAAAAAAAGCAATAAATCTATGTCTTCATATACTCCTTCTTCTGTTGATAAAGTTCCCTTTGGGAAGATAAACTTCCTGAAAAAAATCTCCTTAATTATGGAGAGTTCAGATATGATCTTGATGTCTTCTCAGGTATACCAGCATGAATTTTAACATTCTCTGAACAATTGAACCTCTCTAACTTACCCTACTCAAAGTTGCACTCCATACATTTTGTAGGACTGTGCCCTACATACTGTTTTCCAACAAATAATTAGGTACTTAGTGTCTTATTGCTGTCATCCTTTGGTTGCTGCTGTTGTGTGATCAAAAAACTTCATCTATTGCTACTTTCTGATAAGGACATTTCTTTTGTTCTTTCTCCTTTTATCTTCACCCAGGGAAATGCAACAAATTTGCCTCACCTCTTTCTCAGTTTCAGAGAGTGACTTCAAAGTGTTCTTGATCTACAGTGTAATGTAGGTTTTCTTTCTTTTTCTGTTCATGCTTCCTGAATATACTATTTCTTTTTTTTTTACCAGACTTCCAGTTCCATTGATTTGTTTCACCAGTTCTGTGTGACATTCATTAACCAAGATTTTTTTTTTTTTGGATGTAAAGCAAGATTTCAGATCCTGCTCTTCAGTTCCTGGGCTGTTTTAAACTCATATGTAAAATATGAGTTTGAACTGACTCTTCTCAGTTTAAAGATGACAGAAGAAAACATCTTTATACCTCAATAAAATATCAGTGTCATGCAATAAGCCAGATCTCCACCATAAGGATGCATTGTCACTAAAGCTGAGATGTAACATTAGGAGACTTGGAATGACCAAGCCACCGTTCTTGAAGGTTCACACTCAGAAAGCAGCCTTCTTCTTAAGGGCGGTATTTCAAGATGGCAGATGGTTGTCTTCTCCTCTGGCAGGGTGATTTACTTCTACTTGCAGTGTATAATTCTACTGCTGTCTTTAGATGGTGCTTGTGAACACCTTAGCTTTAGGTATTTCTCACTATTAGTTCCTTTGTTTTGCAGACCCAGAACAGTGTGATAGTTTTGGTACACCAGGAAGATGGGATTATGAGGCAGATTCTTGTATATCTGATTGTTTCACCATAGTAATCTCAAGCCAACTGGTCTTTACTGTCTTGTTTACTCATTTTTGCCCATTCATTGAGTCCTATCATTCTTCCCAGTGAAATGACCTACTCCAACAGCTCAGTCTAGTTTCCTGAGAGAATCTAACTGCAAACTTTTTTTAAAGAAGCAGAATGTCCTATCTGAATTTCTTCCATTGGTTAGTTCATTAAAATCTGATTTAATTACATTAAAATCTGATTAATCTAATTTCTTAAAGTATGGTATTCACTCAGGCAGTAGCAATGATGGAAATACTTTCATTATAGTCAAAATACTTTTGCTGTCAAAAGGGAACAGGCCAATATGAAGCCAAGGATTCATTGAAAGCCTAATTAAAATCTTGATAGTCTAATGAAAACATATCAGTTATTTATCATTAAACTAGTTACAGTACTACTAACACATATAAGCCAAATCAATGCAGTAAAGCCTCATTTAAAACAGTATTCCTAGAACTGTTATTTAAAACAAAACAAAACAAACAAACAAAAAACAAAACAAACAAAAAAACTCCAGATATCCTTTTATTTTGTGTTATGCTCACTCTTGGAACATTCTTGTCGTTACTAACATCAATAGTGACCACATTTCTGAAAGAACAAGACCATGGGTGACACAGTAAACAGTCATCATCTCAAATTCTTCACCATGAGACATACAATGTTTATGGGGGTATCCCTTCCTCCTCAGCCTCAAAGTCCACTTGGACCTATTTCTCTATATTGTCTTGCCACAGCCTGCTTCCTTACCTTTGTTCTCTAGGCAAAGGTAGTTAGCCACATACTACTTTTCGCTCAGTTGATAGGGGCTGTTTGTACCCCAATAGCTATGTTCCCCCTACAGTGGCTACTCTTCCCCCGGCGTCTGCTATGGGCACTCCCAGAGCAAAGACAACACAGGAGAGAGAACAGACCACCAGGAAATTGGTGTTGTGGTTACAACTGGCTTCTGCCAAAGCATGCAGACAAGACACAAGACAGCTCTGAATCAGGCCTGTACTTATGAGTAAAAGCATGAGAGATTCCTATCAGAACACTAGAGATCTGATTTCCTGTTTGTAATTTTTCCAGACAGCTCCTATTTCAGCACATCAAGGAGGAGTGGGCTTCAACCTAAATGCCATGTCTAGTGTCTTCATTCTTTAAAGCAATTTTGATGCTTTCACTGAGTATTACTGTTTATAAGTATGGATCCCAGTCTGCTGTCCATTTTTATATTTCTAAGACAAAACTTAAAGATACAAATGAAATCCAAACTGATGGCAATTCTAAGAAAAGATGTATTTGTGAGATGGTTATAAGATCAGGATGTAAGTTTTCCAAGGACCTGATGACTTTAAAGTTAGGCAAATAATCATATGCTCATTTAAAAATGATATAGTGTTTGCAATTTTTATTCTGATATCACAAATCAGTGAATGCCCTTAAACCTCTCACTAAAAAGATTATTGCTAAGGACACATTTCACTGTATTGGTACTGTAGTGATAATAATCACTACATCACTACATCACTTTAATCCTTTGTTTTGGTGATTTCACAGAATGTAGTGGGTTGTTCGTTTGTTTTTCTGGGAGGCTTTACTACATCATTAAATTTTTATAAAACATGAGTTGAAAAGCTTTATTGGTAATAGAAATCAAACAGTCAAGATGCAGAAGTGTGTGAACATCTCAGTTGAAGTTCTAAATTAGATTTATTAATCCCTGACTTCTGAAGGCTTTTCACTAGAATCCTAGATCCAAATTTGAAATTCTATGCACTGTAGATAGCAATTTAAAAAACTGCTTTAATCTCTCCAATTCTTGTAAAATACTTACAGAGTCATATAATCATAAAACCATTTAGGTTGGAAAAGACTTCTAAGATCATCTCAACCTTTCACCTAGCAACTACTACTTCATGCCCAAAATCTAAATGAAGTGATATGTTTTTTATGCCTAATTGCTATACAGCTTAAAAACATTTCTGTGGCAATCTTGATGACGGAACAGAAATAGAAAACCTAGAATGCCTCAACCCGATGGACCAGTCCTTTAATATTTGTATTGAAATGCAAGTAAAATCCATGTGTATTTTAGCGAACTAGAAGACAGTATTTAGTCAATGAAGTTTTGTTTAAGGTCTGTGTAGGTCAGAGACTCAGATTTATGATTGCTCTGAATAATGAGTTATTTTTACATCTTGATGGTTTTGTGTCATATGCTCTTAAATACAAAACCAACCAGACAAACAAACAAAAACTTACAAGTTGAATTTACCTCAGTAAATAATATAATTCACTTCAAGCTGATTCTGTTCAGGTCTCACTTCCAAAACTTTTTACTCATGTAAATAGCACTAATCTTACATGTTAACTATCTGCATGATGAAGGATTGATAAAAGAATGTAAATCCTAGGCTACCCCGTGGAAAAAGCAACCCTCTTTCTCCATAGTGAAAGCAATTTAAAAAATCACCTTGGATGGAGTTAAAACAAGAAAAAAAAAAAAAAAAAAAAAAAAAAAAAAAAAAAAAAAAAAAAAAGACTGAACCATGGTTTAGATACCATATCCCAACCCACCAGTCCCCAGGTGTGCTTCTGCTTGCCTTAAAAGTTCACTGTGTTAGCTTTTCGCATTCTGCACACTGCCAGCTGGGGATGGTTTGTCACATGACAGGAAATGTCCTCTCTTTGTCACATGGGACAGCAGATGGTGGGCTAATCTGGACCCAGAATAGAACCAGAGTTTATTTGGCACAAACCGACAAATAGATCTCTCACTAAATGTGGTTGAAACAACTCCTCTAAAATTGCTGGAAGAAAATACCATAGTGGCTACAGCACTTGCCAAAGGGCTTATGCTCACCTAAGTCTGAGTGGGTTTGAGCTCACACTTCGCCAAAATGTTGCCTGTGGTTCCTGAGAGGTTTGAGTGGTCTGTCTGCTTCATAACTGTAGCTGCTCTGCTACTGAGGAAGGAGTATGAAAGGCCTTTCAAGATTCATGGTGTCAGAATAAGAGAGGTTGTGAGAGCCTGTGTCTGTAATGTAATAATGAGGCAACTTGCTTTTGCAATTTGAATTAAGTAATTACTGAATAAAAATGAAAGTAAATTAGGGGAATGCCCCTGAGATCCATGAGATACCTGGTTTGAAGCCTGGCTGGTGCAGAAGAGAGTGTTCTGGCAGTAGTGTGAAGGATAGGCAGAGGCAATCAGGCCTTCTCTCTGTTCTTTTAAAGAAAAAAAAAAAAAAAAAAAAAAAAAAAAAAAAAAAAAAAAAAAGTACAGTTCAGTTACATTTTCCAGGTGAGGAGCTGTAATACTATTTTGGTTTAAATTCCACTGTGTTATTTAAATCAGTGTGTAATTTAAAAATTAGGTGTTGCAAGTTTAGCAAGAACTTGGAAGTTCTCTGCAAATGATGCTTTGTTTTTATCAAATATTACCAAACTGTTCTGTATCTTATGCATAAATTATCTTATTATGGAAAATAATAATTATTATGGTACAAAACCTCATTGCCACTGAACATATGTATATATGCATTATATAAATGTGTATGTGTATGATATATATATATATTAGTTACTGAATCACTGTGAAACAGTGGTTTAGAAGAGCAGTAAATCAGTCCAGCTTTACACTAGAAAACTAATCACTTACTCTTGCTGATCTTCAGATTTTAATACTAATCATCATTAACACATATGCAAAAATGTTTTAGTTTAACAGCCATATTGGAAATTAGCTGTAAGCATATAATGCCATGGAACAAATGCCATATAGTTAGCACTAATGAGTGCAGGCCTTCATGGTTCTTAGTTGCAGAACTCCCAGCGATCAGGCTTGAGACTTCATCAACAAGAGAAGTCAGAAATTAAGAGGGCATATCTTCCTTCAGTTCCTTCAGTTCTCCAATTCTCCTCTCTTGTGCTTGATATTTTTATGCTACTATCTCCTTCCATCACAGGCACTAAAGTCTTCCTCCACTCCCATAGAGTGTATCTTGTTCTCTTTATCTTGCCAGTCATTCTTGTCTATCTGGAAGGATGACCTGCCCATTTACAGTCCCATGTGCTTATCTTGCTCTTTGCCTGGCAGCTTTAGTTATCTGGATGCCTTTTATATGCAAACAAACCTATCTTTGTCTGCCTCTTTGGTGATGTGATTCACATAGTTAAGAAAAATTGTGTCTGACTATGCCATCTCAGTGTTATAAATACATACTGCTGTTAATTATAGTATTTAATAGCTTAATAATTATAGTAAAGCTGATGCTAATTATACCCTGATTAGTCCATTTATAATTTATTGGTGTCACAGGCTTCTGCATTGGCTAAAATCTCCTTATTTGTCTTGAATTAATTATTGCCCCCCCCCCCCTGTGTTTTTTTTTTTTGTGGTGTTTTTTTTTTTTTCTGGCTATCTGCAGAGATGACTCAGCCCCTTTCACCCAGTGAGCTGTCCATGACAAAATTGCTTTATTTTAGACCAGAGTCAGAAGAGAGAAGTGCCATTTCCCATCAGCTAAGTGATTGTATCACTGTCTGTATGGAAGGAAGTATTAAGTTTCCACCAGAAACAGCATGTAAGTTATTAATGCCTCTAATGCTGAAATGGCTTACTTCTTTCTCTAATCAAATGGTAAAGAGAAATACAATTATGTAGTACAAGCTTGAATGACAAATTAATCAGACCTCTTTAACGTTCTTATTTTTCATCTGGAATGTTGTCTGCTCTGTTTTATGAGCATTTTGCCCAGTACTTAAGGTGCTCAAAATGTACAAACTCAGAAGTATGTGTATTCTCCTGGCAAATGTCCTCTGGATCTACTTCAGCTATGTATCTCTTAGCTGTTATTCCAGAGTAACACTTTCATAGTTCTCAAAGTACATTTTTGCTACGAGGGAAGAGGAAATTCAGCCAGTTATTTCTGGGTCCAGATGTATTTCCTACTTACGTATTTGGGTTGTTAAATCACAGTGAAATTTACCTTAAGGAAAGTCTCTTTAAAAACTGAAAAGGAAATAAATTTTTGCTTGAGTTTTATATATGGTTACTCAGTGGGAACCAGGAAAGAAATCCATTTCATAAATATTACCCAGGTCTTCCAGTGTAGCTTTCAGATAGCCTCCTGTGATCATGGCACACAGACTGCCTAAGAACAAACCATTGTGGAGCAGCAGATCGTATGTAATTTTTGATAACGTCAAAGCATTTATTTATATATTACCTAGTTCACTTAAATTCTACATTGTGAAAGAATGACTGACTCTGAAGAGGCACCTTTAATCACCAGCCATGTGTGCCATTTTTTTACCAAAGCAAACCAAGTGAATTGTCAACAAATTCAATGTGGGAACCACCAACTATTCATTTCTTCCCTAAGCCATCTGCTGTGTTATGATGGGAAAAAGAGTGTCTGCTTCAAAGTGGAGAATTAGCCACCGCAGAAGTTGTTGTGGCTACAGTTTTAAGTTCTTAATAGTTAAAACCTAGCTTGGACACCTACCCATTGCTGCCTGCCGAGTGAAACAGCAGGTGTCTACTCTCTTCTCTCCTTCTGCTCCTCATTGCATTCAATGTTGAGGTTGAAAGAGAGACACTACTGACTAAAAAACTTTTCATATGCCTTACTACAATCAGCTTCATCTTCATTTTAGAAGTGCTCCTTTTCTTGGTTTGTCTATCTGTATCCAGGGACAAACAGAAGTTAATAGCACATTAAAACTAAACTAGCATTAATCCAAATAAAATAAGTGTTCTTGGTGTACTGTGAGAAAGTATCTTAAATTGAGATTTGAAATCCATCATGTACTTTGTGTAGTCAGTCATTACACAGCTATCAGATTTTTTTGTGTGTGTGTGTATTTGGCTCTCTGTGCAGGAAAAAAAAAATAGCATCAATAGGAAACAGAGAAAGAATACATTAGCCATTTTATTCAGTTTTAAGAATATATGATTTAGCAGGGGTCAACAGCTTGCATAGGCTAACACTGAAAAATCAGACAGATTAGGAGGTTAACATTATTAAAATGAAAATTTGGATGAAAAATATCCTTTATATCTGTAAAACGAGATTTGGACAAAATAACTTTTATTAGACTCAAGCAAAAAGTTTATTGAAATTAATATTTCAGGTAAATGTGTTTCACAGAAATCCATGAGATCAGATCAGACTCAGCAGGTACCTTATTGAATTACAGGTCTCATGTTGGGTTGGCAGGAAAATACAGCAGTTTATTTCATGGACAACACATTAACTTTTTCCAGAAAAAACAGAGCCTTTACCAGCTACTTCAAGAAAAATAAATAAATAAATAAATTAAATAATCAAAGAGAAATTTCCATAAAATTCCCAAATAACCAGACTTCCATAGAATTTAAAGGTATGTATGGAAATGCCACGTGTACTTAAGTATTCTCAACTATTTTGAGGCATAGTGTTTCCCTAGTTTTGGCAATATAAAACAAAGAACAAACAAAAACTAGCAGCACACTCTTCCTTCCCCTCAATCAAATGACATCCATACTATCCAGTTTAAATTCTTATCAGTTCTGCGTAAAAGCAATGATAACAGAAATGGTGTTCTACTTCCAGTAATACATACATGGGCGCACCAATATCTGTGATTGCTGTATCTTTGATAATTAAACCTAGGATATGAGTTTTTCACAGCTCATCTTTCAACAGTCATACACAGCCAGTTACACACAATGAGGGATTTCCTGAATTGAGGTAGACACAAATGCAAATACCACAGAACCTCCATGTGGCAATAAAAACATTTTTGTCATTTGTGTTGGTGGTGAAAATCTAATGAGCAGCAGAGATCTGGAAACTCACAGAAACATAACAATTATGGAAGGAGTTTGAATAATATGACATTTGAGAAAGGGATCAGAAACTCAATCAAAGAGATAAAGAAATGTTTGTCCATTTCTTAAAGCCTAGGTATTTCTGAAGTGCTCCTGGAATGAAACATTATTTATAAATAATTTTATGTTCTGTGTAGCTAGTGACAGAGAGAAAAGAAGGTTATATTATACCAGGGACCAGAAATGGTCATCTTACCCCCTTAGAGCATTGTAAAATATGAAGAATAGAAAGAAATCAGTTGCCTAGTGAGACTGTCCTCATTAAATGCAGCTATGTGAACTACAGAGACTACCTTCAACAGAGCTCAGGGATCCTGTCTGTCTCATCATGGATAAAAAACAGCATTAAAAAATGTAAGACTTGGCAAAAATTCAGGATCTTTTTTTAGATGGGTTGTGCTGTATCCCACTGTCAGTACTGTGCAGTAAAATACAAGATCAAGATAAGAGTACTGTAAAGAAAACTTAGATGTCTTATCCTTTCTTCATTTTGTGATCCCCTTTTGGGATATTTCAATGGAAAAAGGCAATATGGACCCAGTATGTTCTCCCTGCTAGCCTGCTTATTTGTGCAGTCATTTCAATGAGACTGCTATAATTCAGATGCTTCAGAGACTTGCTGTAGTTCTATAACAAAGAAAACAAATCACATTAAAGTTTACTCTTTAGCCTCCTGTTTTTGTCCGTTTATGTTTTCCTTCTGAACTGTAATGTACAGTGCTTAGCAAAAATAATTTTGCCTAGAGTGAAAACTGATGGAACAGGACAACAAACCTTTTGTGTAGTGCTTGTAAATCTGGCACAATGCCTGGCTTTGCTTTCTGCACTACATTTGTCACTGAAAAGCTATCTTTTGCTACTGAGGTGAAACAAAACTAGCTTTCCGTATCACCTTTTGCAATCTCATTGAAATAAATACAGTGCCTTCTTATAAATAAATAAATATAATTTATTGTTTTAGTCAAGCGGCACAATGTAATAACATTAATGTAAAGAAAACTGTCTTAGTCTACACATAAAAAATATACCGATGGCAGGGAAATAAACTTTTCATTATTTACATAATACCAAAGACATTTATTTGCATCTTCCATTTATCTATTATACTTTACTAATGAATAGATGACTAAATTGAATATCTAATTTTAAAATTTAAATTAAAAAAAAAAAATCAAAGGAAATTTTCACTCAGGGATTCTACAAGTGTTAACCTTCTGTGATTATTTAGAGTACATGCAGTACAAGTAATCTTACTTGAAGAAGCTGGGCACCTCAGAAATATTATTTTTGTTTACCAGAAAAACTTTAGAGTTTTGAATACATAAATGTACATATTTCTCTCAGGTTCTGCTGCAGTTAAGTTGGGAACTTCTAGGCCTCTCACATTTTGCTAATACATTTTCTATTTCTTTAATCATCAACAAAGTGTAATAAATACACTCACATCACAAAAAATATATTAAAAATATATGGCGTTAACCTAAATAGAAAATAAACTTATTTTTAAATTGAAGACAAATCTACAAATCTATTGGGACTGAAGTATCATTAAAATATCCAAAATTTATTTATTTATTTATTTATTTATTTATTTATAGACAACATTTCAGATTTATTCCATGTAAATATAAGTTCCACTGATGTCCAGATGAACAAGTTTTCTATCTCTTGGTAAAGCTTTTGTTTTCATTCTAGATAAAAACAGAGTATATTTAATTCTGACCTCTGATTCTGGAGTTTATGGGTTGTAGACTTTATAACAACAATTTGAAACAAGTTGCATAACATTCCTTTAGTAATCCTCACAGCTAGTGAGGAAAATATTCATGATTCACCAAAAGTAGAAAGCAAACCGGTACTTAATGATGACAGCAAGAGGTTTAATCTTTCCATTTTGTGTTTCTCTATCACCTGCTGTCTGTTTAAGCACAAAATTATATAAATGACTTATACAGTAGTAACATGAATAAGTGACACAAACAATTTGAAAGAAAAAAAAATGCAGTGATGATCTGAGTTTTAGCATTTTAATACTAGATTATTTAAAGAATATAGTTAAACCTACTTTCACCAGTGGGTTTCATGATATTTCAACAAACATTCCTATTCTGATGCTAAGATCAAATCTAAGTAGTATCTCTAGTCTGAAAAGAGTGCATTCTTTATCTTTACACAGGCCTGTACCTTACATGCAACATAGTGTTTTAAGAATATAGGCTATGTGATGACAGAACAATTCTTTTCAAACAATGTTTTCTCTTTCTCAGTCACCAAGGGCCTGCGTTTATTATCTGGAAAATACTTAGTTGTCTTTCATTTTTGAGCACCTCTGTCCATACTATGATCTTTAAAAATTACAGTTTAAACAGGGAATGTGAAACACATCTACAAATTTGAAGGAACAGATGGAATGAAGATTGTGTTGCACCAAACAGTGAAACTAAATATACTGTATGGTCAAGCTGATATATTTCAGACCCAGTTCTGATTTTCAGCCCACTTTTGAGTTGTGACATAAGCTGTATTTTTGAATGAGAACATTCCTTTGTTTTGAGTAATGGGTACTTTTATGAGTAAACAAGAATGAAACCCCTCAAATCATACTTTCTAAACTACAGCTGTGTATTTACTTCCTCTAGATTGACACTAACTGTGTCTCTTCTCACAGAAGCAGCCTGATGGGAACCTCATGTCTGCTTCAGAGCTCAAATGTCATTGACTAAGAAACTCCTTTCCAAGCAAGCTTGCTTGCTTACTTTGTTGTCAGATTGTTCTTCAAGAATCTAAGTATGTAGGGAACCTTGGGAAAGGGGTAGTGGTGACAGAGAAGGGAGAAAAATATTCTTAATAACAAGAGGATCAGAAGAGCAATAGAACTGGTGCAGCTGTCTGTCATACTTTATGTCCCGTGGACCAAAAAAAGGTACTGGAATCTTGGACTGCATTGATGGATCTGAAGTATAGTGATGTCCATGCACCCTAACAGAGAAAGACTAGGAATCAAATAGGAATCAGCAGCAAGGGCCATAAACAAAGGACAAGTGTACCAACGAGGTACAAAGCAAGGCTGTAAAAACCTTTCAGTTGCACTTTCCAGTGTTTTTAGGAACTCTCAGAACAAAAAGAGATAAACTGTGTAATTCCAATGTCATTTTGTAAGAGAGGGAACTTCTACAGCATCCTCTGATAGACTGCAAAATCACCTGAATTGTATGTACACTCTCCTAAGCAGAAACCTGACATGGGGACCTTTCAAACTCTGTATTACAATTGTTCGAAACTAAGCCTTCCAGCATGCTATTACAGTGTGTTTAAGGTAAGTCCTTTGGTTCAAAAATATCCCTAATATCATCTCCATTCATAGGAGTTTAATAGTGCTTGCTGAGGCTTAAAAAAACTCTAAAAGTAAAGGTGCCTTCAACAATATTCAGTTTTTCTGTCTGCCTACATGCATTGTCCAATAAATAATACAAAGAGTCACACATAATCAATATAACTTGGAAGTGACTGTTACGCAACTGTTGTCAAAGCTGGTTGCATTTTATTTTGGAATTCAGTCACATAATATTCTCTCTAAAATTAAATTTCTTACAGTGTGTACATAAAATAATTAGTGATTTAAGTTTAATATGTATTTCTCCATGGCTATCGGATGTATTTTAAATAGACCTTTAAGGAATATACGGCTTGTTATCAGAACATTTTGTTTTCCTGAATGGTAAGAGAATGATGGAGATACGTCAAACATGTTATACAGAGAAGTGTAATTAAATAATTTCAGAAAAAGTTCAATGAAAAGAGGAAAGAAGAGAAAAATGTTATTGTGATATAAATTACATTTTTTTTTTTAAAATGTGGATTTGTTCTTTTAAGAAAGAATTCTGAAAATGGTATTTTTTTTCATTTGTTTTAACTTATTCTGAGTAACTGTATAATAAATCTGAAATTTATTTAAGTTAATATATGTGCATACATTAACACATTGTAAACGGTTAAGTTAGTAGGTAACTATTCTGAATAATTTAGAAAACTAAGACTTAAGTTTTGAAAGTAGCATAATAAGCTACTTGGGATGAAAATTTTAAATTTCAATACATTCCCAAAAGGCTTTTACCCTTTTTATTGCACTTTCTGGCCATATCAGTTCACAAAGAACATGTGAAATGGTTGACTGACTTCAATCTGTAACATCCAGTGACAATATTTTTACTCAAAGTTTTCATTTCCTATCCATACAGATTTCATCCAATTCCCATGTGCTACTAGCTACCTCTGGCTTTATTTATTTATTTATTTATCTCTGTCACACTAGTATGTCTGATAACTACTGTTTTGTCTGATAACATATAATAAAGTATTTCTATGTTTTTTGTTGTGGTGGTGGTGGTGTATATTTATTTATTTTTCAGTAAGATCATGTGAGCTAATAAGAGGTACTACTTTGCTCTACAAATTTGATTGTATTCAACTGTAATGACAAAAATATGCAGCTGCAGTGGAAGAGAGAAAGACTTGCACAGATTTTTTTTAACACATTATATATAACGTTCTCCTGATTGCTATAGTTAAAATTAACTCTTCTGCGTAGTAAAAGTTACATAATTTGAATGCCCAGGTGCTTCTGTATTTTAACAACAACCATCTGAGGTCTGTGATATTATGGAAATCTAAGCAATTAATGTTTTTAAGGGAGCACTGGATTTAAAATCATCTTCATTAATATCCCAGAGCTTCTACTGAAAACTGTTTCATTCCAACTGACTTTCAGATTTTGCAAGTATAATTAATATTTCTGCCACTAGAAAGAATTCTAATAACCATTCATTGCAAGAAATTTGAAATGCAAAGATTCAGTTATACAGGAAGGTGGAATGAAGAGTTTCACCATGCCAGTAAATACTCTCAGATCATGGTTTTGAATATTGAAGTGGAATATATATCAGTTTGGGCAATGGAGCATGTTATGTTGTTTCCAGGTAGAACTGGCTATTCACTTACAGTGGTTCCTGCTTCTTGCAGCCAAAATACATTGACAAATATATCAATGGTAGTAGTGCATAAAGCCATCTACTGCAACATCAACTGCTAAAAGGAGAAAAATGAAGGTTGTCCAGACAATGCATGTAGTGTTGCAAACAGCTTTATTGGATTTCAAAGATTTGAAAAATACCAAGGAAAATTCATTCAACAGAGGATATTGTGTCTGTCCTTCAGACAAAGCTACATTCATTCATGAGAAGTGAGCTTGAGTAAAAAAAAAAATAAGGCCTGTGGAAAATTATGCATATCTGGCACTTAAGAAACCTTCCTTTCCTGCTTCAAAGTTTAAAATAATGATGATGATGATGATGATGATAATGATAATAATGATAATTTACACCCTTTATGTCCCATTATATACACCCTTTATATAATTATAGTTTGTCTCACTATATACTCCCTTTATATACACACTTTACATAGGTGTATATACTAGGATTCCTCTCAATTTTGTCCATTGCTTGTCTTTTTTTGTGGCCTGGAGGAAATACAGTTTAGAGGAATTTGTCTCAATCATTGTCAATTAAGTGTTAAGGCATTTCTAATTTCATAGTAATTTTACTATTATTTAAGTTAGATGAGTTTCCCAGAGTCTACAGTTATCCTTCTCTCCAAAATGTCCATTATGTCACTAAAACTGGAAATTGCAATCCTCTTAATTTTAGCTGCAGGTATTATGAGATAAGACGGCAACTTGCCAACTGTTGTCAGACTAAGTCTCTTTTTGCAGAAACTTCAAAGCAGGTATTTGCTACTGGCAAAGTATGAGGTTTGTCTCATAACAGATATTCAGGGCCTTACACCAAGTACAGTGAAGTACTGTATAAGGTAATTCTGTTGCTGTGTTTTACTGATAACCCAGCTGCCATGGTTTCTGGATGAATGTCAGAACTCCTCAAAATTCCATATTGTTTTGTCATTGTTTTGGTTTGACAGCTGGGATAGTGTCTGCACCAGGTTGAGAGAGTCCACTTTTCAGAATTCCAGTTATATTCTACACTCTTATCTGAAAGAAAGCTGCTTCTCTGCTGTATGGATGTGAAACAGTTCAGTTGGGAATGCTCAGGGAATGTGGGTGACTCAAGGGATTCATTGTTCCTTAAAGAGGGTACTTCTGCCCATTTATGTGGACATTAATCATGCAGAAGGCTGAACATCATCAAAACAGGTAGTGCCAAATCAGCTTGAAGCCACCGCCAGAGCTTCTTGCCAGCATTAGCATTTACAGTGTATCCCTGTACTCTGGCATATTTAACAAGGTTTGAAAACAACTACAATATTTCCTTACTCTAAACAAATTTGAAACACTTTGGCTTAGAAGGCATGATAGCTTCAAATACTTATTGATTATTATTTTTTTTAATTTATTTTATAGTAGTTGGCCCATAGTAGCAACTGTGGGTACAGAGCTCTTTATTCCACTAAATGAAAAAGTAGAAAAAACCCCCCTAAGACAATATGTATATATATATATATATTTATTTATATTCATTCCAGTAATGTCACTCTTATATATTGCAGCAGCCCCCAAAACATGTTCTGCCCTCAACTTTTGCAAGGGTCATTGTTTTATATTACCTGTCTCACTAGATGCTTGTTGACTGTTTGATTTCATGGAGACTTTGTATCATAGAATCATAGAATATCCGGAGCTGGAAGGGACCCACAAGGAACATCGAGTTCAACTCCAGGCTCCACACAGCACCCCCCAAAAGTCATACCATATTTCTGAGTTTTGTCCAAATGGTTCCTGAATTCTGACAGGCTTGGAGCAGTGACCACTTCCCTGAGGAGCCTCTTCGAGTGCCCGACCACCCTCTTGGTTAAGAGCCTTTTCCTAATATATAATGTGAACCTCCCCTGATGCAGTTTCATGACATTACCTCAGGTCCTATTGCTAGTCACCTCGTAGATCACCTTGTCAAAACCATCTCCAGCCACACATCAGCATCTCCACTGTGTCGTTCTTTTACTTTTGTCATTGAAGAGTTGTAGTGACCTTTCTTTTCCAGGAGAAAGATTACTCCCCATATACCATCTCCACAGACTTCTATGATTGATTCATTCTTTGAAATTGACAGACATCAGTGATTATGCCTAAATCCTTTACGTGTAAAGCTCAGTGAATGCTGTTCTACATTAAATACAATTTTGTTTAGACTATCCATTTAGCCAGTCATGCTTTCTCATTTTACTATTTTATAAAAATCCCAATAACGTTTTAAATGTATCTTGTAGTATGGGAAATCCACCATTTACCACAGACCACAGCACCTGTTTAGCATTTGTGTAATTTCAAGGAGGGTTTCAAATATGGTGAAGTGTCTAGAGGGGGAGACAGGTGAGGAGTGGCTGAAGTCCCTTGGTTTGTTCAGCCCAGAGCAGAACAGGCTGAGGGGAGGCCTCATGGTGGCCTGCAGCTCCCTCACAAGGGGAGCGGAGGGGCAAGCACTGAGCTCTGCTCTCTCGTGACCCGCAATAGGACCCGAGGGAACAGCATGGAGCTGGGACAGGGGAAGGTCAGGCTGGATGTTAGGGAAAGGTCCTTCACTGAGAGGGTGATCAGGCACTGGAACAGGCTCCCCAGGCACCAAGCCCGCTGGAGTTCAAGAAGCATTTGAACAAAGCTCTTAGACATATGGTTTGATTTTTGGGTGGTGTTGTGTAGACCCAGGAGCTGGACTTGATGATCCTTGTGGGTCCCTTCCAACTTGGAATATTCTATGATTCTAAGTTTTACTGAAATAATAATATACACTTTTTGAGAAATCCCAGTGGTTCTCTGAAATATCTGTACCTCTGTTGCTGAAAAATGTAACATAACTCATTAAAACCATGTGCTCTGTAGTATGCCCTCTTTTACTGTTGATAATTCTGTTTCACTTCTTTGATCCTCTTCTGTGATTTTACAACAACATTGGCTATCTGGTTAAGCATTTTCCAGTTTCAGCTGGTGCACTGGAAAGTGTACTGAGGAATGGTACCTGTTACTATGTTATTACCTGATGACCCATATTGTGTGCATCACATGATAGGAAAGGAAATCACACAACCCCCCACTTTCCTAGCACATTAAAAATAATAATATAATAATGTATGAGAGGATACACTGGTTTCTACACTATCATCCACAGAATATAAAGCACAAACAGCCTGCATACTCCAACATTCCTTTGCTACCTGAGCCATGCAATGCTTTCTTCCAAAATTTCTTGTAACCTAGTGAGCCCAAGGCTTTAAGCAGCTATAAAAACTCAGGTCTTGCATGCTGGGAAACAACCTTCCTGGTATTTAGTCCTGCAGTGCATTTTATTACTCGTTACAGCTGCTACTCAAGAAAAAAATGATGTTGTAATCCCAGTCCTAGGAACACAGAAGGATAACCTGGGGACTGGAATAAATGAATTTCTGGTCTGATTGTGCTGGAAGAAGAGTTGTTGCCTGGAGAATTTCCCAGTAGGAACACATGGAGAAACATGGTTGAGTAACTTCTGACAGACACATAGAATAGTGCCGTTTAAAGGAAATGAAAAGCTAGTAGAATGAAGGTCAAAGATAACAACCAATGGCCAGGAAAAGTTTGTCTGATGTACTCATACTGTAATGAGCTGACCCAAAACTTGATCTGAAAAAATGTCAGTTTATTACACATGGTCCACAATGGTAGTCTGAGGAATATTATGCCAGTCTGCACTCTGGGCCAGTATTGAAACCAGGTGTCTAAGAAAATAAATTGAACAAGATACCACATTCCAGGGATAGTGTGTTGATTTTTCTTACCTCCCTTCCCCGGCTATCATAGGAACCTAGTGCATCACAACTTTTTCCTTAGTTACTTGGAACAAACTTGGCCCCCCATAAGTCTATAATTGCATCTGGAGAACACAGACCAAAAAAAAAAAAAAAAAAAAAATCCTTGAGATAAATCTGTGCTCAACCATGTGTGCAGAAACCAAGAATTTTACTGTCACTGCCATCTTGCAGACTTCATGGTGCTATACCCAAAATAGGCCAGGTGGAATACAAGATGCTGACAGGGGGAGTGACATGCCAGAAAAGCAAATCACGCCTTTCCTCCACAGTACAGAGACCAGTGCAGTAGCCAAAATTAATTGCTTGGGAGTAAAAAACTCCATCTCAATATATAGAGATTAATTTTAGCCACAAGCCACACAATAGTCTTGGTACTGAGCAGGGAGTACCAGCTGCCAACCTTGTTAGTATTCCTGTTGGCTAGTAGCATTTGACCTTCAGTCATAATAGCAGCTAGATGTTAGTATCCCAGGCTTGTCTTGTGCTCTTTCAGAGGAAACTCTTACGGTTCACACAGCAAGAACAGAACCAATGAAGTAAGAAACAATGGACAAAATGATCTCAGAAGACACGGTACCCACTGTAAGATAAAGTTTACAGAATATTCATTTTCCATAGCAACTCCTTGTGCAAAGACATAGCAAGGTATATGACTGCACAGCTGTAGAACAACGTAACAAGACTTCCATATGATTGTAAAGGTTGTCATAATTGACTTGAGTGGAAAAGTACACCATTTAGCAATGAACAGGTCAGCCTACTGGCTTGCTTTAAAACAAAAAAGAGAACTGAATTGTAAACACATCTCACAGCAATCATAGTCTATTTCTCATCCTAATTTCCAATGGCTTTTAACAACATCACAAGATGTTGTAAGCAACTTTGTCCCCAAGCCAAATCTCAGGAACCACTAGTTTATATTTTCAGTTCTAAATTTCCCTAAGTTTGGTCATTTCTCAAAATACTGCCCAAAGAACACATTTCGCACATTTAGCATGGTGTATTTCTCTTTCACACTCAATATAAAAATAAATGAATAAACAAATAAATCATCTAGGACAAGACCCATTTCTCAAATATATTCCCAGCTAGAATACAAAGTAGTATTTTGCTGTTGGTTATATTGGATTATGTAGTTATTATATCTACCACTGAAGATCCAGAAAACTTCATAAGTATTCAGGGTGGGGTGGAAAGAGATAATGTGTTTTCAAGGGGGTTTTCCATCAAGAAAAACTATTTCTTTCTCATTCTAACATTGCCTTGTGAAAGGAATAATTTCTGTTAATCACTGCTGCACCACAGACTGAAATCATATTTCTCTCCAGATCTCCATACCTGCTTTTGTTTTGTCAACCTCTCTACATCTCTGATTTTTCATGAGTCTAAATATATAGCTGGAATGGAAGCAGGGAGTCCCTGAGGAGTGAGGATATTATAGAATGGGAGAGGTTTAGAGGCATACAGCTGTTCCCTGTGACTTACTGACAAGTCTTGAAAAGGTAAAACAGCTTTAAAGATTATAAACTTTACCATCCACTGTAGTACTGATGGATTTTTCAGGATTGTAAGTGATAGGAGAAAATAACCTTGCATTTTTAAAACAGTGTAAGTCATGTTTTAGTGTCAAAAAGTTGTCCTCAAGTAACTAGTCAATCTTTCAGTTAATTTCTGAATCTCTGTTTCCCTGTAGTACATCCAGAATATTACCGTTTAGTAATGGAATAGCATAAGGAAGATCCTAAATGCTAATTGCTATGATCTCTGGAATCAGGGGGAAAAAAAGAAAAAAAAAAAAAGAAAAAAAAAAAAAAAAAAGCTCAGTATTGAACATCTACCTCATTTACTTATAATTGCATGAACAGATGTTTACTCCAAGAATTGTTTATTCAACATAAGATGAAGTTTACCCTGTAACTTGTACTAATTATCACTATAGGGAAATGAAATTTTCTGGTAATGTACAAAACATTAAAACCAGTGTTTGGATCAGGAGAATCTGTTTCCTTGTGTGCCACTTAAATATATAGATATATTAGAAAGTAAAGCAGCAAAGAAATAAACTGAATTCCATCCATTTTGATGGCTGTAGTTAATGCATCACCTCTGCTCAAGTAGTATGATAGCAGAGCCTCGTAACTGTTTCTAGACAACACAAACATGGAAATTCTTCTTTCTGCCAGAGAGATTAGCAGAACATTGCAATTACTAATACTGATTTTTATTGTCTGGGACAAGACACAACTTACAAATTCAATCAAGCTTGCTTGAGCTTGCCCTAGACTAAGAGTATTTGTAAGAATTCTGAAAACAGTTGCAAATTAGGCTAGATGGAACTTTTAAATACATGTTCAAAGCTTTTTAAATCTTCAGTTGTGGCGTAATGACCACACGGACACCAGGGTACTTTTAGGATCAGTAACTGCTACTTCTTTATTGATGACATAACTTCAATTCTCTCTCAGTGAGGACATAACTTCATCTCTGTATTGATGGCAGGCTCCCTTCTTATACCATTCGGCCCATAGCAGTACTTTTCCACTATTAATTGGTCAACAACTTTGCCTAACAACAGCAAACACCCAGCAACTTCCATGTCTTAAGGGCTGGAAAACAAGCAGTCCAAGACAGCAAGGCTTCTCCTGAATCACCCTTCTTTGTTCCCTCCAAACTCTTTACATTCCTGATGGTCTCATTGTTAAGAGCCCGATGTTATCCCCATCCATGGGGCTTATTGACCCCCATGGCCACACTCTCACATTCAGTTATTGCTATCACATTTTGTTAATAATAAGCAATTACAAATCTAAAAGTTAAAGAATAATAAACAGAACATGAAAACTACACTCCATACAAACATTGCAGGTACCATTCAGAATTGCGCTCATTCAACCCAAATTTCAGGGTTTGCATTAGATGACATGCTCATATGTATGGCACAGACCTGAAACAAACAAACAAAAAGATTACAAGGTGCCATTGAGCCTTGCAGCAAGATTAAAAGAAACATTAGGAAATTACAATCGTAATGTGGAAAGCCTTGGACGGGTTTCAGGTAATAAAAGGAGCTTATATATTCTAACTTGATTATCTGCATCTATTACTTCCTCGAACTGCTATTGAATGCCAAGATAAATATTGCAATTAAATTTGTATAATCAAGAAAACAGTCACAGAATCAAAGGATCAGAGATTGGCTGAGGCAGATCTTAGGAGATATCTGGTCCAACTTCCATGCCACCAAGAGCAGGTTGTTTAGGACCTTGTCCAGGTGGCCTTTCAATAACTCCAAGGAGGGAGACTCCACAACCTCTCTAGACAAGCCGTGTCTTTTTTTTCCAGTCACCCTTACAGTGCAGAAGTGTTTCCTGACATTCAGTCTGAACCTCCTGTGTTTCTGTTTGCACCCACTGACTCTTGTCCTGTCACTGGGCACCAATGAAAAGAACCTTATCCCCCCCTTTTTGCACCCTATATTAGATTAGATCTCCCCTGAGCCTTCTCTTGTCCAGGCTGAACAGTCCCATCTCTCTCAACTTTTCCTATTGAGAGAGGTTCTCCAGTCTCTTCATCATCTCTGGTCTCTTTGCTGAACTCTTTCCAGTAGTACTATAAACTTCTTGTGCCAGGAAGCCCAGAACAAGATACAACTCTCCAGGTATAGCCTCAGCAGTGCTAAGTAGAGGGAAAGGATCACCTCCCTTGACCTGATGGCAGCCCAGGATACCATTAACCCTCTTTGCTGCAAGTGGTCATTGCTGGCTCAGGGTCAACTCAGTGTCTTCCAGAACCCCCAGATCCTTTTCTGCCAAACTTCTTTCCAGCTGCAAGGCCCCCAGCATGCAGTTGTTTCTCTCCAGGTGCAGGACTGCCTTGTTGAACTTCATGATCTTCCTGCATACCCATCTCTGCAGCCTGTTAAGGCCCCTCTGAATGTCGGCACAGTTGCCTGGTGTATCAGCCATTCCTGTAGACTTGCTGAGGGTATAGTCTGTCCCTCATCCAGATAAATAAAGATAGTAAACGGGATCAGACCCCTAGGATACACAACTAATTAGTGGTCTCTAACTAGACTTCATGCCACTGATCACCACTCACTGGACCTGGCCATTCAGTCAGCTTTCACCCTACCTCTGCTGATCCAGCTGATATTTCATCAGCTTCTTTATGAGAATCTTATAGGAGACTGTTGAAAGCCTCACTGTCTAGATAGATGATATCCACTGCTCATCTACCAAGCCAGTCACGTCATCAAAGAAGGTTGTCAAGTTGGTCATGCTTTGCTTCTCCTTGATGAATAAATGCTCACTCCTCCTAATGACTTCGTAGTCCTTCAGGTTCTTGAAAATAGTTTCCAGGATTAGCTGCTGCATCACATGGCCAGAGATCAAGGTGAAGCTGACTGGCCTCTACTTCCTTGGGTCCTCCTTCATACCCTTCCAGAAGACAGGAGTGATATTTGCTTTCCTCCTGTCCTCAGGCTCTTCTCTCAGTAGCCATGATCATTCAGGATTACCAGTAGTAGCCTCTGAAAGTCTTCAGACAGCTCCCTTAACATTTGTGGGTGCATTTGAACAAGGCTCATGTATTTATATATGTCAGTTTTTTTTATGTAGTCCCTTATCTGATCCTCTTCCACCTAAGTTGCATTTTCTTTCCTTCACCCTTTCCCCCAGTTCCTACACGAAACTCCTGTCCTTCTCTTATTACAAAACAATAACAACAACAAGACAAACACAAAAAAAACAACTTCCATACTTTTTGAACTCAGAGCTGCTATTATGTCAGTAGAGTTTTATGCATTTCAGCTAGATTTTCATTGAGTTCTCAATACACAACAAGGAAATTTTGTGTGAAACAATGATTTGAAACTTTTATTCAAAAATTTGCATTTTTCTCTCATGATACCGGAATGATCTATTAGTTGTTTGCAGAAGTGACCCAAGTAACTCAGCATGCAAATGCCAATAAGAGTGCTACAGTTACTATGGTAAAACAGACTGAAATAATGTCTCATTAATAAATAAGGAATGACTTCATGAATCAGAGTATTTTGTATGTTTGTATACATGATTCCCTCTCAATTTATATGTACATTAGGAAAAGGCATTCTGTACTGGGTTGGCAATGTATGTATAAATCAGGAAAAGTTAAAAGCAACGTGTGAGTTACTTTTACGATGCCATATGCTGAAGGGTTTGCAAAGTCAGACAGCACTTATAGAAGGTTCAGACAATGGAGAACAAAGTGGAAATAGCAGTTGATGATTACTTACTTGGTTTGGAAAATATGTCTGCAAATGCTTCTTATTACCCAAGAGAAGAATAGCAGTGCAAAGCTGTACTGTCTTGCTTCATCGCTGTTATGTCAGTACATCACTGGGCTCTGAGACAAACTGTGCTGCTGCCAGACATCCTCACTGGAAAATAATATGTTTTGTGGGGAGCCTCAGTGTCAATTAGCCCACATGGAGCACTGTGATATACAAGGCCACTGTCTGATGCACTAATATTCCCATAGCTCAGGGCTCCTTTTCCATAATCCTTCTTTACCCATCCTGTAATTTTATCTATATTATATATAGATATATATATATATATAAAATCCCATAGCCCATCAGACTCCATTTTTTTTTCTTACCATCATTTTGCCATCAAAACCCTATGGATCCTACACATATCAATCAAATGTTTATTTCAGTCATTACAGAGATGCTTCATGGTGATAATAATAGAAGAGGTAAAGAAATAGGTTAGCCTGAGATTTTAAATTATCTTCTCTTCTCCTATGCTTTTGATCCCTGCATTAGATAAATTCGTGTTCACACTGTGTCCTTCTCAAAGTTTGCCTGTATTTAATTTGGGAATGTAACTTGCCCTTTCTCACCAGACCAGAGTTTGAGGAAATCTTCAACATCTTTTATAGCCTAGGCATTATTATGAAGCTCATGTTTTATTTATTTATTTTATTTATTTTCACAGAAGGTTTTGGGAGTAGATGCAGAGGGTAGGGAAAAAAAAAAAAAAAAAAAAAGGGTTCTTAATATCTCCAGGTTTGTCTTTGAGTAGAACTGAAAAGAGCAAGCCTGAAAAAGGAAGTTGGAAAAAATCTATAAGTAATTTAGCAGCTGTTGATCCCCTGTTTGAAGGATATCCGATATATTAACAAAGGACAAGCTGCGCAGTATGACTGACTATGAAATGAATATTTGAAAACAAATATTAATGTTAGTTGCACAACATTATTTCTATACATTTAAATTAATTTTACTTTTTTTTTTTTTTTTTTTTTTTTTTTTTTTTTCTTGTTATTGGAGTGAAAAGGAGAAAACTATTAATTTTTTTATTACCTTTCCAAGGAAAAGTTGGGGAAAGTCAAGCCTGATCACAGACAAAAATGTCCTTATTTGCTATGTGACAAATGTTGTTATCTGTGTGTTGGAAAAAACAATATCTTTTGACTTTTGTCTTCAGTTTGCAGGATGTTCAAAATATTTCAGAGAAAAAAGCATTTAAGTAAACTTAGAACATTATGAAAACAGTTCTTATTCTTGCCTCTTGCCTTAGCAAAACTTCTATTTATTTACCAGAGTTTTTAATATTATTATTAATCATTATTATTATTAATAATAATTTTAAATAAAACTGGTAGTGACAAATGTGGCATATATGTAAAACAAGAAATCATAGCCTGTATTTTTCAAGTTGCTCTTTCCTGGGGTGTAGTCTGTGAAATACGCTAATTTAATACTGGAGACCGTACTAAATGCTATACAAGAACAACTCTGCACTGAGCTGTTCCTGATCTCCCTAAAGCCAGCCACTTAAGACTCTCAGAAAGAAAACAAACAAACAAACAAAAAAACAATATGAAAAACTATGATTGTACATCAGTGCTGGAGTCCAAGTTTGCATGCCATTAGAGTTTATCTTTAACTCAGCGTTGCATAACACTGAGAAGTTGTTGAATTTCCATCAAACATCTCTTGATACAGTCATTAATCATTTACTATGGTAATTTACCAGCCCTGGCCCTTCTGGAAAGCTTATGTAGCTGATGGTGGTATTTGATCTAAAAAAATACTGTTGTAGAGAAACTGATCTTGAAAAAAGATCTTTGATGAGAGCAAGAAAGTTCTTCAAATGCAGTAATACTTCCTATTTTTTCTTCTCATACATTATTCTGTATGAGAAGAAAATCTGAGTATATTAATTGGCTTATTACTTGAAATAAGCAGAAACTTTATATCGAAATGTAGGCTGCTGAAATCTTCATTTCACTGATATTTATAATTAGTGGAAGGATTTAGTTTATATTCTGACTTATGATTGGTCCTTAAGTATTTAGATGGTATTTCAGCACTTTTGGTCTGAAAATAAATGAAACTTTGGAGGGAGGAAGTTCTAATGAAGCCTTCGGCATTAACATACATTTTCAGATTTTTTACCAAGTTCTAAAAAAATTTAGTGCCACTAAAATTTAGTGGCACTAAATTTAGTGCCATCAAAAAGCAATAAGAGTTGGTTACAACTTTAAAGAACATATATAGACTAAAACTGTGGTTTAAGAGAAATATATAGAAATTTCATCATGTCTTCAGCAGAACCTAGGACTCAAGAGTTTTTACATTTAAATAATTCTAAAGATTAATTGCATTTTACTATGCCAACACAGGAACAAAATGTGACCAAAATGAGAAGAAAGTTTGAAAAAGCGACCTGGTCTAGTGGCTGGTGTCCCTGCCCATGTTTGGAAGGCTGGAACAAGATCTTTAAGGTCCATTCCAATACAAGACATTCTGTGAATATCCAATAGAGAGCAATAAGCTGTGGTATTACTGTTTAACTGATGTAATTGCTCAATAAAACATGAGATTAGACCACGTCATAAAGATGGGAGGCAATATTTTAAGGTAATGTTCACTGTTGCCAAAAAGCTACAAAATTTGGGTTGACAAATTAACAAAGAAGACAGAGAAAGCAAAAGGGGGAGAACTTTTAAAGCAGTATGAAGTATTTTTTAGTGTAATGAATTATTTATGTCATAAAAAATAGAAAATTTCTACATTGAGTTAAAAAAAAATAAATCACAACTTTAAAATTTTGAGAACTGTTCATATCTTAAACATATGTTATGTTGCCTGATCCAAAGCAAAGAATATAAGGAATGTTTTTAAACAATTCTGATCTTAGGTACTTGGAAAATAAATAATTGTGTAATGTGGGGTTTCCCAGGATCTTCAGGCAGATATAACCTGTGCTCTGTGGAGTGGATCCAACTCAGGAGCAAGTTTATCTCAAAGGATTACAGCCCATGGAAAGGACCATGCTGGAGAAGACAAGAAGTTTGAGGAGGAAAGAGCAGCAAAAATGAGCTGTTAGACTTACCCCAGCCCCCATTCCCAATCCCCTTGCAACACCTGGGGGGAGGAGGTAGAGGAGTTGGGGATGAAAGGATGAAGCTGAGCCTGGAAACAAAAAGGGGTTCTTTATTATTATTATTGTTATTGCTATTGTTGTTAGTATTATAAAACAACAACAATAATAATAAATAATAATTAACACATTTCATCTCCAAATCTAGTTTAATTTGTAATAAATTAAATAATTTTTCCCTGAGTCAAATATGTTTTGCTTATGATTGTAATTGGTAGGAGATATCCCTGTCCTTGTTGTCATCCATAATATTTTTTCATCTTATTTCTCCCCCTGTTCTGTTGAGGAGGAGACGTGAAATAATGTCTGGGTTGATCGGGAAGCCAGCCAAGGTTAATCCACCACAATAATGAAGCAGTCAACTTAGAATAATTTTTCTTTGATAGCCTGACACAGACTAGTGATTCTTTCACCAAAGATCTAAGCACATCCTGCTTTTAGCAGAATTTCAGAAAAAGGTAAAAATATAACTCAGCCATCCTCCTTGTATGACTTAATAGCATTTGGTATTCAATTGCTTAAGGACCATCTAAGTAGAAAATTAATAATTGCACCTTATTAGCTTTTTCTATATTTTTAATGATTTTATGATATCCCTCAGTTTTCTGCTGTTTGGACAGAGATATTACAATCAGTTTCTCCTATTCCATGGAAAGCATTCTCTGTTTCTGACTGTAGTGGGTTTACGTGGCAAGGTTTTGGTAGCAGGGGGGGGCATAGGGGTGGCTTCTGTGAGAAGGATCTAGAAGCCGCCCCGTGTTTGGTAAGGGCCCCACCGCTGACCAGAGCTGAGCCAATAAGCGATGTTGTTTTGCGCCTCTGTGAGAGCATATTTAAGACAGGGAAAAAAATGCTGCGCCACTCAGCAGCTGGGAGGGTGAGAGGAGTGAGGAACAGCCTTGCAGGCGCCAAGGTCAGTGAAGAAGGAGGGGGAGAGGTGCTCCAGGCGCCGGAGCAGAAGTCCCCTGCGGCCTGTGGTGAGGACCATGGTGAAGCAGGATGTCCCCCTGCAGCCCATGGAGTACCACGGTGGAGCAGGGTTCCACGCTGCAGCCCATGGAGGAGACCACGGTGGAGCCTGTGCCCCGAAGGAGACTGCGGCCTGTGGAAGACCCCTGCCGGAGCAGATTCCGGGCCGGACCTGTAGGCCGTGGAGAGGAGACCACGCAGGAGCAGGTGATCCGGCAGGAGCTGCTGCCCGTGGGGGACCCAGGTTGGAGCAGTTTGCTCCCGAGGGATGGACCCCGTGGTACGGACCCATATCTGGAGCAGTTCTTGAAGAGCTGCTGCCTGTGGACAGCCCACGCTGGATCAGTTCAGCAAGGACTGCATCCCGTGGGTGGGACCCCACAGCACAGGGAACAAGAGTGACCGAGAAGGAGCGGCAGAGAAGAAGTGCTATAGACTGACCATAACCCCCATTCCCCCGTTCCCCTGCGCCGCTCGGGGGGAGGAGGTGGAAGAGGGTGGGGGGAGGGGGGAAGGTGCTTTTGGTTTCTTTTCTTTGTTTCTCACTTCTCTAGCTTGTTAGTAATAAGCAATAAATCTTACTATCTCTCTATGCTGAGTCTGTTTTGCCCGTCACGATAATTATTGTGCGATCTCCTAGTCCTTATCTCAACCCTTGAGCCCCTCTCTGTCATCGTATTTTCTCCTTGCTCCTCTTTGAGGAGGGGGAGTGAGAGAGCGGTTGTGGTGGCACTCGGCTGCCCACCCGAGTAAAACCATCACACTGATCGCCTTTGTTATCTTCTCTGTAGTTTTGTGCAATGAGGAAGCTGGAAAATCAAGAACTGCAAGATGTGGTAACAATGAATTTATCATAGAATCATAAAATCATAGAATGGCTTGGGTTGGAAGGGACTTTAAAGATAATCTAGTTCAACTCCATGGTTGCTCTGGTTGCTCAGGACCCCAAGCAACCTGGCCTTGAATACCTCCAGAGATGAGGCATCCATAACTTCTCCCAGCAAGGCAACCTGTTCTAGTGCCTCACCAAACTCTGAGTTAAGAATTTCCTCCTTATATCTAATCTAAACCTACCCTCTTCTAGTTTATAGCCATTTCCCCTTTTCCTATCATTATCTGCCCAAGTAAAAAGTTGCTCTTCATCTTTTTTTATACGTCCCCTTTAATTACCGGAAGTCTACAGTTAGATTTCCCTGGAGACCTTCAGGCTGAACATCCCTAGCTCTCTCAGTCTTTCTTCACAGGAGAGGTGCTCCAGCCTGCTGATCATCCTCATGGCCCTCCTCTGGACCTACTCTAACAGGTCAACTTCTTTCTTGTGCTGGGACCCCAGACCTGGATGCAGTGGGGCCTCATGAGAGCAGAGCAGATGGGGATGATTACCTCCTTTGACCTGCTGGCCAGGGCTCTGGTGATGGAGTCTAGAATACAGCTGGCCTTCTGTGCTGCAAGAGCAATTTACGTGGTGATATACTACTGTTTTCTGCTTTGTTCTCTGAAATGATTTTGAACAAACTGTAAGTAATGACTATCCACAATAGTCAATACGTCACTCAATCTCCTTCATAAGCAGTGGTAGTAGCTACTATTGAACCATAATAATTTACATACAGTATTGTATGTTTTATTTTTCATATGTTGACATAGAATTTTATCTGCAATTTCCTTCATCTAGTTATTCAATATCATAAGATCTCAACATAGTTCTTTGGACTCAGTTTTAGTTTGGACTGTCATAAGGATTTCTATTTTTCACTGCAACCTTAATTACCTTGTTATCCACTGTCTTTATCAAGAACTTATGAGTAAGCTAATGGAACCATATCTTTCTGCTCTTTCATTATTACTATCCCTCTGTGAGGCAAACTTTGTTGCTTAACCAGTGCAACATACTTTCCTAAGAGCTCAGTAAATACTGTTGTACTGAAGGCCCCTTGTGTTATTCTCCCCAAAAAACATGAATTATTTGTTTGGAGACATTCTGATATACAACTGTGCAAGGTATAACATTTTTTATTTTTTTTTATGAAACAATTTTTTTTTCAGGGCTGACTTTTTAATTATTCTCAGAAAAGTATAGAAAATATTGCAGTTTTTGGACACAGGTGATATAGCTAGTCATTAAGAGAGATAACAGTATTTTCAACACTTAGAGTTAAAAATTAAAGTTATCTTAGAACAAGCACAAATACAGTTACCATCAGAATATGAATGTCAATTAACAGAATTGAAATACAGAACTTAAACATATACGGAAATTAATTAAATGCTCTGCTGGTATCAACTGGGTATCTCACTACAGTTTTAGTATCTAAATTAAAAACATTCAAATACTCATATACTGATCTACTTAACTGTGATCAATGCAGGGAAAGGATTTGAGTTAACAGCTCCCCTCCTTACAAGACTGCCTCTGTTCAAACTCTGCCCTCTGAAATTCACTGAATAACAGCTCTACAGACTCCAGAAATCCTCCTTCAAAGAAAACCTAAGGGCTTTCTTTAAATCCCAAGAAAGCCCCAGGAGATTGCTACATTTCTTTCCTAGGTAGAACCAAAGAATTGCAAGAAGAATCTGTTCATACAATCTCTTTATACAGCAGAAAAAGCTCCAGATTTATTTGGAAGAATAAATATTAATAGTACTGTATTCTGAGTTATTTAATAAGCTTATACTTTATCATGTTGTTACAAGAGATGTTGCACTGTATGCCTCTGTTCAACTGAGTAGCATTTAGTGGAGGACAAAAAAATTGTATCCCTCCTCTTTTTGCCTCCTCTCCTAATCTCAGGGATACAACCACAAAATACATTTTGTCCTTTGGCAGAATTACTTTGAAGAAAATGAGGCTTTCTATAGATTCACAAACCTTTCACATCCAGGACAATTCTGGATTTCCCTGACACATATTTTACATTAGTATTTTAGCAAGGAAATGTTTTCCATTCCCATTGTCAATTCCCAAAGCCATATACCCTTTTAACGTTTCCTAGTATGTTCTTTGTCTGAATTCCATAGCAAAATTACCATATTAATAATTTATATAGAATAACTTAGTAACTACAAAAATTGATGTGCTTTTTAAAAACATGGAGGAAATATGAAATAAGCAAGAATGATGAATACATAAAATCTTATGAAATACGTCAACCTGAAGTTGAAATATTTCAAATTTGACATAGAATAATTTAGACCCCATAGGAATGGCACATACTTTGGTGATTCATGCTACAATAAGATAATACCATTATGGTAATTTTTCTCATAGTGAGAATCTATGTTTTCAAGCTGCTAATCAAATAGTACACTTCAGTAATCTTAGAGAATAACTACTGACAAGTGGATTTCTAAAGACAAGGTACCAAATTAACTGGAGAATACAACATGGAACTGTCTGAGTATCTGAAAAAAATCTGGTCAGTCATTACATCTTTATATTATGTCCAGCTATTTAAGGAGTAAAAGACACATAAAGAAACATAGTGATATTTTACAGCAGATAATTAATCTCAGGGGCTTTTCTGTGTGTCAGACTAATAATACCAACTGTAAGCTCAGCAGTCTAATTTTAAAATATTTTTCCTCATTGCTGTTTTAGGAAATAGCTCTCAGAGTTGATTCTGTTATTCAAAATAAATTCTGTAATATCTTTCCAGCTTTAAAGATGCTCTTGTTATCAAAATATATTTGTTCATACCTAGCCGACTACTGATAGTAACAGGCATAACTGAAGATGCATATAATTTAGTAAAATCCTTTTAGGAATATTTCTAGATCTTTTAGTAAATCACAGTTTGAAAAGTCCAAACTGTTGAACTGGTTGGAGAAGAAAAAGTCTTGTGTTAGCAGTAGTGTGATAAAACAAAGAAACAAAAACAAACAAACAAACAAAAATGTGTATACCCTGCCCATTGAACAGAATGGAGATGTGAAAGATAAAAGCAAGCTTCTGAATTTTTCATCGAAATTAATCCAAGTTCAAGTACTTATGTTATGTTGGTTAAAAAAAAAAAAAAAAAAAAAAAAGACAACTTACAGTACACAATGTCTTTGAATCTACAGGAATGTTGAAACACCATTCCACTAGTCTCTCACCTTAATCACCTTCAAAATGTCAATGAAGGGAGTTAAAATGCATTTTTGGATATCTTCTTTCTGAATAGGTTGCTCTCTATATAACCTCAGGTGATGTAGTACTGTCATGTGACATGACAATAAAATTAGTTTTTACCAAGAAGAAAACATGGCCATTGTGCAAGTCACTTTTTTGGAATTTCAGTTCTAACTGTCAACCATAATGAGTAATGACATTACAGATCTCTTCATATATATACTTAGAGAATAAAGGGGAAAAGTTTAGACTTAAACACTGAAGCAGTTTTTTTTGTTGTTGTTTTGTTTGTTGTGGTTGTTTTTAATTATGGAAAATGAGCACTTGTATTTATTTATTTATTTATTTTTTATTTATTTGTAATGAGAAGTGAAAGTATTGCATAAAGATCTTGTGCTATTTGTATCTCAGTTAAAGTTAGAATCCATTGAAATTTTCAGAGAAAAAATTCTTTAGATTTCTTAGAGCTATTGGAAAGCTAAAGTTTCCAAAAGGAATCAAATCTGGGTATTTTCTGATTTTCTCCTCACTCTGCAGTAATTCCTGACTACACATTTAAACTTCTTGTTTTCTGAAGCCTAACATGCTCTAGGAAGAAATGTTCTTTTCCTTCCTGGAAACAGGGCATCTGATTCCTGAATGGATCACAATCACCTCAGAAACACTGGTACTTTGAATTATTCACATCCAAAAGCTTGCTGGAGTCAACAGTAATTTTAGTGGAGTAAAATTGACCATGATTTTCAACAAAATTTGTACATGGGCTCCTGAGGACAAGTGAAAACTGCTGTTGATAAAATATAGCCTTCAGTTCATCAACCTGCATTCTTTGGCACTCTCTTAAACAGAAAATTTGGGGCATAGTGCCCATGACAGTGTTTAAATGGGATGTTCCCTCTAGTTTTGGGGATAACATTTATATCAATAATACTTTCAGTAAATTTAGACATTCATTCTTAAGTAGTCTGGTTTGCTTGAGCCAAGGCTCTTGTTAAATGCTTGGTAAATTATTTCAGTCTGCATGAGGAATTCATGGTGTTTCCAGTAGAGCAATTCACAGCTCTGATTTCAAATGGAGTAGATATTTCAGGACAACTTTTGTCAAGAAAACACTCTCCTGCTTGCACAGTTGAGCAGAGTACCGCATTTTAAAAATTTCATCATGTTTCAATGTCTTTACAGGTTATCTGTTTCCTACCATTACTATTTTTCACTGGAATGACAACAGGCTATTTATTTATTTATTTATTTATTTTTTTCCCAGACATTCAATGTCCATCCATCCATCCAGACAAATACTCCAAACACAACCATTAGCGTTTCACACTTTTACGTATTCCAGGAAATTATAGTGTAATTGTATTTGACATTTAAATTAACAACTTAAAAAAGTAGGTCACAAAAAGATTCTATTTAAGGAAAAAAACATCTAACACTTTATTTTTCCTATTGCTCATAAAAGCAAAAACTGGAAATAACAATAAAATATCTTAATAGAGGGGAAGTGTTGACACATATTCAAAAACAAAAACAAATCAAAACTAAGAAACAAGTAACACCAAACATGTAAGTTTACCAGACTAATATTTGCTACATGTTGTGTAACATGGCCAAAAAAATCAATTATAGCTGCTTGTGTCAGCATGATTATTGACAACAGAATCATAATCCTGGCAAAAAAATTACATAACCCAAACCTAACTTGTAAAACACAAAAACAAACAAAAACAATAATTTTTAAAATCAAATAATTACGGTCTTTGATTTTTTCCATTTGGCTGCAAAATAAATAAAACACAACCTTTCATAAAACATTTTCATTCATTTTCATAAACCATTTTCATTCATTTTCATGTCACTGAAACCTGAGTAACTCCTCCCACAATTAGCACTGACTGAACTTACAACAGAAATTACTTGTTCAAAAGCTAGAAAATGACTGCTAATTTTCCCTCTCTAATGTTCACAGCAATCACTTGTAACTCCTATTCACCACTTTAAGTCCCAAATCAGTGTGCATGTAAACAGAGGTTAATAGTTTTCTCACAGGAGCTAAACCTGATGGATTTATTTTTGGTTGATATGACTGAGTCAGAAAATCTTGATTAAATCCTAAAATAACACAAAATAATATTGAGTCTTATTCAAGGTAACTTCTCTGTCTTTTAAATTATTTGTAATTGTTTTAAAGGACTTCATTTTCAACACACTCATATTGGTGGGCTCAAGAACCTGAAAGTTGTCAGTAAAAGCTTAAAATTTTTGCAAAGCTTTGATAGTTTCTCAACATAAGTTAAGGAACTTGCATTTTCTAACTTAAGCTAACTAGAAGCTTCCGAACTGACAAGTATTTACATATTACACTGGTAACATCGATGCTATGTGTAAATGCTGCTTGTAGGCTTCTTAGAAAGTATTTGTGAGCACTGACCATTACTCTATAACCATTCTTACTGTCAACAGCAGAAACATCTAGAGAAGGGCTCCACAGAATGGTCAGAAGCCTCAGCTAAAAGATAGTAAAGAGGTGAAGAAAAAAACAACATGGCTGAGTATCACACCTCTATGACAATCTAGCAAAACCAAACCACCAAACCGCCAATTTTACATTCAAGGGCTAGAAGCTCATCAGTTGTTCCTAAGTACAGTGTATGTTTATGTGGGCAGTTGGGGGAATGGGGATAGGGGGAGGTGGGAGGAGAATAAAGGAAATCTCAGAACAGTTTCACAATTAAAAGAGCAGTAGGTTTCATCTATGTGAAAACAAATAAGAAGGAAAGGGTGAGAAGAAGGTGTGGGCATGATGTGCTTGAACAATAGGTTTAGTCTGTGCATGGTACTCAGATGTCTGGCATTAGAATATCAAACTACTGCATAGCTAGCTCAATTCATTTTTTTAATTATTTATTTATTTTTATCTTTTTTTCCCCCTCTGCAAAGCAGAATACTTCCTTCTTTCCAAGATAATCCATTTGTTTCACACACATTCATAGCCTTTCTCAGAGATTCATAATCAAGAAGTAAATCATAAATCAAGTGAAGCAAAACACCAACTTACTGGCATACAAAATTGGAAAACAGGTAACTTATGTTCTGCTTTATCCTTGAAAGAACAGAAGTCACGGTGATTTACATACTTAATTTTTTTGACCAATAAACATTAAAGAGCTTTCTATTCTACTGATTCTCACTTGCTGCAGTCATATTCTCTGTGCAAAGTGATGAAGTGATGCTAATGGTGAAAAATATGTCTGAAATGGCAAATATAGAGATGGTAAATCATATTAATGGCTCAGTAAAATTGCCTGCATCCTAAAACTGCCTTGTAGTTCCTGTTCTCCCTGGCCATTGTCTTGCACTCCTGGCTGGGTTAAAATTCCATTAACCAATTCTCTACCTTAATTTCTTGCAAATCACTTAGCCTCTCTCTGATTTTCTCATGAAAGGCAGAGATTTAACTGCTGTAATCTGTTTTTCATGTATTCTGAATTTTGGAGTCCAAATAAGAAACAAAGCTTAAGTAAATTACACTGCCAAGTTTAGCTAGATTTGTGCTGCTGGGATCCTGATCCTGAAGTTCTGTTCAGTCTAACTGTTTCTGCAGCAACTTTCTGAAATGCTATATCCCTAAAAATAAAATAAAATAAAATAAAATAAAAATATAATCTCATCAGGTCTTCTCTATTAGTAATTGCTTTTAATTGCTTGATCTGAACTGAAAATTTGAAAAGGTTCATCTACATGCCCTAAAGTGTTTGGGCCCAAATACCATTATCAGTGTGTGCAACATAAAAGCCTACATTATGATGTATTTTCTAATCAAGACAATAAGTGTCTCCCATCCTTTCTGCATATAATACCACTTCAGTTTTTTTTTTCTGATAATAAATGTTTGATGAGACCATGAAGACACTTTCATTTCAATCCAAAGTGCCACAGGTAAAACTGATTTACAAGAAATAAACCTAGCTTCAAGTGGGTAGCAACAAAAACACATGATAATGAGCTGAGTTTTTCTAACTACATTATTATTTCTAAAATGATGAAATTTAAAAATGTATACTCTTCAGGACTGTGATATTTAAACATGCACACACAAGGGATATGTATGTGTATATGTACATATATATTATATCATACCTGACATATGTAGCATATGTGTAAGATATACACTATATGTATTATATATCAAGTACACCTATCATATTGAACACATTCTACATAATACACATGATATGTATAAAATAACTACTACTAATAAATATGTTTGTCTTCTATTTTTCATTTTAATCCAGAGTCACAATTTCTTGATAAAGTGAAAAAAGAAATTTGTAAAAAATTATTTTGTTTTCGTATTCTGTTTTCCCTAATTATTCAATATGTGATTTTTGTATACTTTATTTTCCTTTCTAATATCTATGTATATTCATGTAAAATTATTTTTGACTATAACTTGAGCTTTTAGCCAGTAGCTAATTCGGCAAGCAGAATAAAAGAAGTTTTAATAAATTTAAATGCTATCTGAAAGTTAATATTGCAATTGATGTCCGTATTGCTTTGATAGCTGATAGCTCATTTCCTCATTAGTTATTCTAGTTGACCATTTATAATATCTATTGTAAAAGAATTCTGATAAAAATACAGTATAATTTATAATACAAATACAAGAGAAATTCAAAATAGTACTTAATGCCAATAAACAGTCTTTTTTTTTTTTTTTTTTTTTTTTTTTTTTTTTTCTGTAAATACAATCAACTTGGCATTATTTTCTCTTCACATGTAGAGAGTACCTGAGATATTGTTTAAAGGGACATAGTCATTTCATGTCATTCAGACTTTCAGCATAGGATAATTTAAAAAATACTCTTGAAAAAAAAATATTGAAAAAAAAACATTCATCAGTGAGAGTGAATGCCAAGTTTTGGACTCTCCAGTTCAGCAGAATGCCAGATTAGGTGGGACAAGGCCCTTGAACACCCTTGGGAACCTGATTGAAGTTGCTGTGCTCTGAGTGCTGAGTTGGACCAGATGATGTTCCTGCCACCCCAGACTCATCAAAGATATTTTGTGAGTCTAAGGTGAAGCAGTTGGACTCATTGCTGAGCTTGAGACTGAGCAAAGCATAGCGAGTACATAACATCTTCACGAGTCACATAAGCTAGTCAGGATGATGAGAGGTAAGTCTACATAAAGGAATAATCTTCATCAGCATTACTCTGACAAAATTAAAGCAGCTGGTCTTCAGCATAAAGATGTACTCAAAAGAAATGATTTTGCTATTTAGTGATAACACAATGTTAACTGTTTTGCTTTCAGAATAGGAATTGACGTGTCAGGCTTTCATATCAATATTTTTCTCAACATGAAGTCATCACAAATTCATTCTAGGAATTTACTAGGAATAAATAGTGAATATTCAATGCAGCAGAACATTTCAAGAGAAGGAGTGTAGTCTAAATCTGTTCATATGCTTGTGAACTTTGGTTTTGCAATGTGAACAGCTGAAGTAACAGTGGATGATGGAATGGATGCACTCTTCTATATTTCCAGCTATTAATTAAGAAAAGCAAGCATTTTTTATGCCTGTTCTCAAAAGCATCCAATGAAAAGCCATCAGCATCAGCCACATACAGATTAAATATCCCACCCCATTTAACAGCTTTTGTGCTGGAGAGAAAAGGAAGCAAGGGGAGAACTTTTTATGGTAGAGTAGTGTTCATCTACTTGGTCCAAGATTGTTACCAAAAACATACACAGGAAGAACACTAATCTAGAAGACAGGATTTTTTACTATAATCATTTCTGATTTAAGAAAGATTTTGGGATTGACATGTCCCCTGGCAGATGTTTGCCCCAATACCCCTTTATAAGAAAAGGTTGTTTTAGTGTCTCTGCTCTCTACTCTCTCTCTCTTTCTCTCCTAATGTAAAATTGATGTATATTCCATCAAGCTTAGCATATAGTCCCAGTGTTAATATTTTTAACTGAGAAGGCAGGGCTGAATTCAAACTCCAAAAGGCATTCTAAATGAAAAGTGGTATCAACAACAACTTTGATTCTTCCTTTTAGGCTAGGAATTCATGGTTTGTTCCAGGCTCCTGTACTCTGTATAGTGTGTACCATAAGATAAAGACACAAATTTAGGAAACAAGATGACACTGGGAAGAGTGATTTTGAAATGGTAAACTAGGTATGAAAAAGACATGTTCTGTGCCAGAAGACTGAATGGAAGAGAGAAAGAAGCAAGCAGTGGTCTGGCACTCTTTCCAAGCAAGGAGATAAAAGTAGAGAGAAAAGGAGGTTGTTTGTTTGCTTGTTCTTTTGTTATTTGCTTTTTTTGTCCAGACAGCTTAGCTACTACAGTGATTGAGACAACTCCAGAGAGCTTGGTGTCTGATACTGTGAGCCATGGGCAGATGTGACAGTGGAGTCAGGTTGTGCTTAGCACTGCCAGGGAGCACAATCCTGCAGAGAAAGCTGCAGCATCTATGCACAGTTCATACAAAGTCTTGAAGGGTGCAATGTTTTTCCAGTACACTGGCATGTGGCAAGACCTGCAGGATTCTCCATCTTGCAGCCAGCTGGCCCAGTGCAGTTATGACTCTGCAAGGGTTCAGTGCAAAAGCAAGGGAACATCAGAGAATAAGCGCTGTCTCCAGCAGTATTGAGTTTCACTTGGTGCCTTTCTTTGGCGGAGTGGAAAGAGGGTGCCATGAAACCTCAGTAGAACCAGCTAGAGTCATATGCAGTGAAGCACTCATCAATGTCTTCTGCATTCTCATCTCTATATATGATGGACATTTCCAACAGAGTGAGAAAATTTCCACACAGTGGAAAAAATAACTTGGACTCATTACAGAGCCTGAGGCAATCCCAGAAACGTATCTCAGATGGTGAGAACACTTCTCAGTGGGAAAAGCAGCAGAAACAACAGCAGCTTATTATAACAACAAGAGCTAAACAGGATTTGCAGCCAAAAATGACAAGCCAGAAAGTATTTATCTTGTTCTCTAAGATCATGTTAAACATATTTCATGGACTTAGGTTCATCTCACTCTTTAAGATCTCTCTATATTAATTCAAACAGTAAGTTTAAGTGGAGGGATTGGATGGATTAATTTTTTATTTCAAGAATGGTGAGATTCAGTCCTTTGGTTTCATTACAAATAAATGTCAATTTGATGCTCTTCATCACTGTCCCTTCTATGCCTTTTCAGTTCTTAAGGACAAATTTATTTGCAGTTTAAAATTAAGTCTATTGTAAAGTTGGCTATTGTAATGGTGAACTGAAATGTAAATGAGTGCAGCAGAGGTACATCTGTCACCATACCTACCTCTTGTAGTATGAGTCTTCTGCCAGTTCAGTTTGTGCATCAGTTGGAATAACAAATACATAGCAGCTGAATTCAGCTTGAAATCTTTAATTTCTGCAGTGCAGCTGAGAGGTCAGTAATGATTTTTTTAAGTATAGACCATTGTTTGTCTTGATCACAACAAGCCTTCATGGCTATGTAGAAAGGAATATCCAGGTCCCAAAGGGAATAGAAGATTTCATTTATCTAGCATACAGTGTAGGTAGTTAACTTTACACTGGCAGCAATGAAAAAAAAAATGTAAAAATCATAGGAATCACTATAGGGATATAGCTGAACCAGTTTTATAGTGATAGGATTTGATTCTCTTGGGAATATCCAGAGAACACGATTTCAAACTGTATGCCTAGAAGAAAGAAAAATAACAATAATCTTAGAGTAGTATTAATTATGTGCAAATAGCATTTTTTTTTTTCCTTTTTTTTTTTTTTTTTTTTAGGTTTATTAGCATTTTCACTGTTATACATTCTGGCTTGAATAATTTTTTTTTTTTCTATACTGAAAGATTGACAGTCGTTGTCTCTAATTGTCCAACTGGTTCTTCTCAATGTTTTCAGTATATAGCACGTTGTAGTGCTGTTTTCATATAGCAAGATTACAATTAAGTAAGTATTGGAAAGTTGTTTTAAGTATTTTCTTTAACTTACAGCCAAGAATTTTCCTTTCTATTATAATAAGGAAATGGTGTAAGTGTGCTATTGTAGCAGGGTTTTATATTCAATTTTGTATGATATAGGTAAATAGTCCAGTCTATTTATTTTTAGACTGCAGTAATACACAATTTCTTAGAGATAAGTTGAAAAACTAGAAGATTAGGCAGAAAAAAAAAACAGCTCTTACCTGTAGGTGAGAACAAATGGTAGAGCTAATTTTCAGGATTATAAATTCTTCATATTTTTATCAGTATTTGTATCAGAAATAATATATTAATATTGAATTGATTTAAGGTGTTTGAGATCTTAAAGATGTACTAAGACTTGTGCTGCTTCATACGTTAAAAGTATATAATCATAACCCAAACCACATTTCATAGCAAAACAGACAAGACAGTCAGGGAAAAATCAAATTGTCAGGTAAATGAGCTCTCATCTAGGAAGCAGGGAATATATTTCCTCTAGATTTCCTCTAACACATGAACCATAATTAGCAAATAATCATAAAAAAGCAGTAAATAAAGTTGTAATGCTTACCTCCTTAAAGTAATCAAAATTTTGTCATTGAGCTTTGTATGTGCTATTTCTTCTCTAAGAATTAGTCACAGAAATTATTGTGGAACCTTGTTTAAAGATCTATTAAGGAAAAAGCTAAACAGGAGTATAATTTGCTTTTAACCATTACCAACAAATAACTAGAAAAGTTTATTAAAGAAAAAATGTATTGCATCTCACTTGCCTTTCAAATCTAGGCTGCCTTTTAAAAATTTCACCTTTGTTAGTTAAAATTTTCTGACATATCTCCTCCCATGCTTCCTGTCAGCAAGGTATTTGCCACTTATTTAAGTTTTCAAGAATCTTGTAGATACAGAATTTCATTTATTTATTTTTTTATGTTAATCTCAAATCTCATTTCCACATTTCATTGCATTTGACCTGCACGCAGGAGAGAAGTGACATTTTCATGTAGCTTAAAGGAAAACTGCTCTCATTTAAAGAAGTCCAGCTTTCTAAAAGTTCACACATTAAGAATCATCTGCCAACTGAGATACAGGATAACATTACAAAAAAGTGTTAAACATCAGTTGACATTTTGTAGGGAAACAATCTGTGCAATTTATCTCAGTGCAACTCAGTGCAACTATGTAAATTTTTCCAGCATTATTTTGCTTATGCTTTCAGTGGAAGAAAAATAGTAATTCTCTGAGTTTTTTTGTTGTTGTTGTTTGTTTGTTTGTTTGTTTGTTCGTTCCTTCTCAGAAAATTTTATTGCATAATAATCTGCTGTGAAGTTTCTACATATTCCACTGAAGCAGTGCTGTAGAAGATGTGCTGGACTGGAAAACTACCTGGTACTCTCCTCATATGTCTGTATGTGAACAATATTCTCTTTAATCAGCATCAAAAATTATGTGCATGTAATGTTGTGGGTTTATCCTAACATTTTCTTAAGAAAGTTTAAAGAAATACATTAAAACTATGGAAAATCCGAGACATTTCATGATTGGAGATGATGCAATGAAGTTTTTGAAAATGTTGAGATTCAAGTGATTTAACTTCAATTTAATTAAGAGGTAGATTACTTTGGCTGTTCTCAGAGTAAGCATAAATTGTGAAGTATCTTGAAGTCTGACTTAATATGATCTTTAGACATAGCTTTACACCATATTTGTAGTTGTTTTCTGTTTACACTTCTGATGCATGAACCTTACAAGTATTTTGATTAATCTGAATTAAAGTAAGAAGTAAATTAAAAAAATATCCAACCAACCAACCAAATTACTTCCCTCCTCCACTTGACAGGTAGAATTTCCTGAAAAAGAACAAGATGTTATGTATATTATATATATATAACATATTATAATATGTACATAATGAAAAAAAAAGACTCTATATATTACATAGATAATAGATATTGTTAATAAATATAATATATAATATAAAAATATACATATAATTCCACATATATATAATATCTACAATATTCTCTGTATTAGATTATATATATATGGAGTTGTATTTTTTGATCATTATTGTTACTGAGAATATTAAAGATAGAATAACTGGAAAAAATAAATGATTTCATAGGAGCATGTACAGATTTATGGTTCTCTTCAATCTGTCTTGTGAGCAAGTATAACTTTTAAAATATGCATTTAGATAGACACCAAAGTTCTGTCATTTAAAAACTTTGATGTTAATTAATTAATTTGTTATTGTTCGGGAACATACATTCAAGAGACATAGCAAGGAATTTTAGAAAGAGGGATTAACAAGATAATCCCTTTATGAGGAAAAGAAAGGTTATCTATAGGATCAAAAGGCAAGGAAAGGAAATGGCTTAATAAAATAGGAATCTGTGAAGAATAAGTGCAGCGTTACAGATAAAAGTGTGGTCTGTGGTAGAGTGTTTTGGGTAAAGGAAGCAAATTGTCAACACTGAATAGCAAGATGTGGACAGAAGAAACACCAGATTAGAAATCAGGTAGGAAAAAAGACTTTTAAGTGCCTTCACCTGGAGGATGAAAAAAGGGATAACAAAGGAGTGTTTCTGGCATGGTATAATTTATCCCCGAACTCTACAAATTTATTATGCCTGTTAAAAACTTTTCATTCTTACTGTCCTGAGAACTGATGTTCAAAAATATCTCGGGGAGCATTCCAAACATTTCTGTTGCTAAATAACTGGCAAAGCATAAAGCTAATTTTCATTTAATTCACTGGTAATGCTTTTTGCCCTCTTCTCAAACAGTTCATGACTATCTATCTACATTTTTATGAAAGGCTGCACTATGCAAAAATTACTGCTTTGAAAACTAGACTGCTTTACCAGCCACGGTCAGCATTTTCAGAAATTAATGTCTCCAGAAAGTAACCTAAGTTGATACTTTGTCTGAAACATTTTCAAAAAATACTATATCCCTGGAAATTGCCTACAGTGACAACCTCCATGCAAAACAAAAACATTGGCACAATTTTGGAAGGTATAAGGTCCATTTAGATATCAGGATTTTTAATTTTATTATTTATTTATTTATTTATTTATGTTGAATTGCTGCCTGAAAATAGCAACATTTTATATGTATATACAGATACACACATATATGTATATAACCACATTATCAAGTTTACAGTTTGAGTGCTTGATAATTGCTATAATGGTATAAGTCCTATTTGCATACTTAAACCTCAGATGTGATCTATGAGAAACAAGCACTACCTTTCCGATTATCTGATTTTTTTGTTACAAGGAATAATACTTAAAGAGAAAATCTTAAAGAGAAAATTAATATAGATACATATTCACCCATGTTTTGGACATCTCCATTCAACACAAGTATTAGCATATCTATGTAATATCTATATGCAGAATTAATGAATTAGTTTCAAGGGATGGTGCCTTATAGACATGAATAGGAAATGTTTAAGTAGGTCAGACAAAAATCATTCAATTTTGACAGACAAACTACCTGACAGAAGAAAAGACTGAAACTGAGGTAATCCCAAGGGCCCAGTCTGCAGATGAGTCAGCCAATACTGTTGAAAGACATGACACTATTGATGGATCATAAATGCAAAGTGGCTCAGAGGTAGTCATTAATATTTTATATGTAGCATTTTGAATGAAGATATAATCTAATGACATTTAAGATGTATGGGAAAGATATAGTGGTAGGCTGTGAAGATGTGACCAACAGATTTCTGTTGAGTGGCATAGGCTCACTGTCTTCTTTCCACTCAGAATTGAGTGACTGGTACCAGACAAAATCCAATTGTGTGAAAGTATTTATATTGCATCCTTTTTTTTTTTTTTTTTTTTTTAAGGGAACTTTAAATGGACTTTTACCTATCCTGTGCCTTTGCACTTCTCAGAAACTATTAATGGCATTGTATTTCAGTCAGTAGTCTGCATTCTCTCTGCTGAGGTTTCAGGACATACCTCAACTATTTTTCAAAAGCAAGATTATGTGTAATGATGCATTCCTACAGTATCTGACTGAACTTGAACAGTGAGCTTCATGGAAGACCTGAAAATGTATCTGACAGAGCTTCCTTATCTGATACCTACATCAACAGTATGTTTGGCCTCTTGAAACTCTCTATCCTTGGCATTTTGCAATATGCTGAACAGAAAGAAAGAGACAATAGAATGCTGACCTCCCACTACTCCTGTTCTGGTGGCATGCATGTGAAAGCCTGCTCTACTGCATTTAAACCAGGCACATTCAGTCTATTTGCTGATACAAGTCTCTAAACATTTCTAAAGATCATCACTGCACGGATTATGAGATTCATTTTAAAACTGAGTGAATTCATCTATGTGTCTCTTTGAAAAGTGGCTTATATTAGTCATTGAACATTGTGCCCTGGCAATTCTTCAAAATCAAAATCCTACTACTATTTGTCACATATTGATCATTGCCAATTTACTAATAAATTGATTACGTAATGGAAAACTGTTGGCAGTAGAGGAAACCTTGCAAGTACATCTCAAACCTCACATGGTTTGTCTTTCAGTATATAGATTGAAACAGCAGCTACTCAGTGCAAAATGACAGTATATGAAAAATAATCCTGACTTTAGGATAAGATGCTGGATACTTAACAGTATTGAAAATGCAATAATTTGTTCAGTAATCTGTCTTTCGGCTGCTGCTTAGTGATAAGCTATGTACCTTCTGGATTTTAATATACAATAAATTTGAGATTTAGACTGAGCATAGCATAGTTTTCCAGAAATGCTGATCTGTGTTTCTTCCCTTTAATTTAGCATATGGTTTAGCGTGGGTGAAAGGGAATAAAAAATGGAGCATCAAGTACTGGTAAACTGACACATCTTACAAAGTACAGCTAGAACACATTTTCAAAGAATAAAGCTTATCATAGCACTAAAAAAAAAAAAAAAAAGCTGGTGTTGAACATCAATATAGAGAAAAAAACAAAACAAAACAAACAAAAACAAAAAACAGGAAATGAAAGAAAGTGAAAAGCATACTTAGATTTCTTCAGTCAAAACCAACATGAAGTACATCAGTTGTGAGTAAAAGCGAATCATTCAAAATCAGTGTAGCTCAAAGAGAATTACTCAAAATATACAGAAATTGTCTGTTTTTTACCCTGAAATTACATATGTTCAGCTACATCCTTTCATAGTAAAAAGAAAGACTGAGAGAGATGGGGCTGTTCACCCTACAGAAGAGAAGGCTCAGGGGTGATCTTATTGCAACTTTTCAATACTTAAAGGGAGCTGGCTTATATAAAAGATGGAGAGCAACTTCTTGCTCAGGCAGATAATGACAGGACAAGGGGGACTAATTTTAAACTAAAAGAGGGGAGATTTAGATTAGGAGGAAATTCTTCACTCAAAGGGTGGTGAGGCACTGAAACAGGTTGCCCAGAGAAGTTGTGGACGCCCCCTCGCTGGAGATGTTTAAAACCAGGTTGGATGGGACCCGGGGTAACCAGATCTAGTGGGTGAAGGGGGGTTGGAACTAGTTGATTGCTAAGGTCGCTTCCAATCCAAGCCATTCTATGATGATAACGCAGACTAAACTCCTTCTTAAAATAGATTTTTTCCTCCCTTGTTCTGATCTGAGAGATTTTTCAGAAATCCTGTCTTTTGATGGTCAGATGTCCTGTAATATCTGAGGTACATTTAATTATAACCAGTCTATTAACATTTGTGCTTTTACCAACAGTGATATTTAGCTCTACCAGCTTCTCTAATAGCTTCTGTTATGGCATATTCAAAGAGAGTAATTTTTTCAACATTTCAAAATTTGAAAATGTTCAAAGAGAATAACCCTTTTCAACATTTATTTTGCTTATAAAACCAAGCCGTGCTCTTCTACCAGAATCCTCTTCAAGGACAGGCTCTCCATTCCCCTGATGCTCCTTGTTGCCCTTCTATTGTCTGGTTTGGGACTACATTCCTATGTCCCATATCCATTTTGGTTATTTTTTCTTCAATGTGATTGACTAGAACTTTACAGGTTTCCAGATGAGTTCTGACTGGAACCTTATACAATGGCACTAATACATCTCTACTGTTCTTGGAAATGTTTTGCCCGAGGCATCCTAGGATTGGATTTGCCTTTATCACTGATGCATCACGTTATTTCAGGAATTTGATTTCACTGAAAGGAACAATTAAATTAAAATAACTTTGAAATAAGCTCATTCCCCCATTGTTGCTCTATGGACTCAGTAAACAGAGTACATTTCTTGCAGACATCTTTCCGTCATTTTGCATCAGATTAAATCTTTTTGTCATAAAAATAGAGTTTTTAGTTTAACAGTTTTATTTTCACCAATAGATTTAACATGGTGATCCTCCATATGTGAAATTAAAATTTAAATAAAAACATTTAGGAAGCACAGAGTAAATTTTACATAGCCAATTCAGAGTCTGTCTCAAACCATTATAGAGGATATATCACTTCTCAAGAATGTAGAGTTTTCGGAAACATATTGCAAATTACTTTAGGTAGATAAAATCATATTGAAAACTAAGTGATTTTTCAATTTATCAACATTATTATAAGAAATCATAATGGAAGGTGAATGCTTCATTTGTAAGCACATAAATAAGCAAATATCAAATATACATTTTAAAGTTGTATTAAAAATATGAACATGTGTATTGAACTATATTAACTTTTCAAAGCACACACTTACCTATCAAAATTGAGTAAAATTCCACTAACTGTGAAAGAGAAACTGTACTGAAATTACTCTTTATAATAAAACTGAAGAAAAAAAACTTAAATTCAAGCTATATGGCAAAAGACACATATAACTACAGACTGAAAGGCTCAATGTTTCTTCGTGTTCATTGTAAAGACACCCTCTAACCTTCCTGCCTCAAAGAACAATTTTTTTTTTCCCCAGATTTTAGAGTAAATTCATAGTCAATAATATGAAGTAATAGTAATATTAGGCAAAGGAGTATAGTTTTGTTAAATGCCAGACAAACATATTGGTTTATATAAGAATACTGATGACAGAGCAACCTGAAAGAATACTAGGACTGGAGACTAAATAAGAGGGGGAAATAACTGCTGCATCAATCTTCACCATATGAAAGTCTGCTTTTAGTGGTTAGTAGAAGGTACTAACCTTCATTATGTCTTCCTCCTGAAATATTCTGATGCCTGCTAATTTTATTATATTATGACTAAAAGACTGATGAAAACAATCATGGCAATAAATTTAAGGATAAGCGAGAAGAGAGTATAAGTGAGAAACAGGACAGAGTGAAAAAATAAACTTTAAGTAAGTAAATGCACAATTTTATAAATTAACTGATTGGTATATCATTGTTCCTTTGACAGATTACAAAAGACAGTACTGAATGAAGGCAATGCATCAGGCTATTTAAAAGTTATTAAAATATTAGAGAATATCACCTCATCTATTTGTGTCTATCATGAAAATACAAAAATCTTGTTGACAGTTCAATACAAAGTGTAATGATACAGAACAGTGGACTGAGATGGAAAACTTTACCAGAGGCTGAACAGATTATGTTTTCATTCTGGGTTTATCAAATAAATAAAATACAATGGGAGCTAGAAGGGTTGGAATTATCATTAAAAAATAATTAAACAGGATAACTAGTTATAAGGAGGAAGAAAAGGAAAAGAAATCTGCTTTGGAGGAGAGGGTATTACAGAAAGCAAAACAAAACAACAAACAAACAATAAAAGAGGGAGTAAATGGTGAAGGAACATCATATATACATCATATATTTTGACTCAAATCTGCCAACAGAATACTCTGTTTGAATGATAGGGGAAAACGGTGCAAAATCTGCCAACAAGCAAACAAGCAAACAAAAACCGTTACTTATGCTAGCTATGCATAAAAGACAACAACAGTTTTACATGAGACATGCAACACCAAGATTTTTTAAATAAAATATTGAAATTAATGATGTTGAAAATTTGAAGACAAAGAGGTTTTTCATAGTTATTTAATCAGATTATTTGGACAAATCTGTTAGATGTTAGATCCAGAAATTATTTTATAAATTCATCAGTTCACTTTATTATTGTGCATGAATTTGTTTCAGCTTTAGTACTTTAGTAATCCTGTTGATTCTTCAACCTTTGATTCATTTGATCAAAGAAAGCTTAATTATATGTTATAAACTGTGTGTCTTACTTCTTACACTTGAATCATGGAAGAATATTATTTTGACCCTGCTCCTGTATTCGAGATGAAATGTTTAACTTTTAACGTTAGCATTTGCACGTTCATTACATCTAAATGTGCCTATGTAACTGAAGTTTATTTATTTATTTATTTTGTGGCTGCCAACACAACAAACAGAAATGACAGAGATGAAGAAAGTGAACAGAGTCGTTACTGAAAATAAATTGTTTGAAAATGTTGAACTACAAAGCACCAGTCCTTTACCAGTAAAGCAGCTTAGGTTGCTCTTCTTTTAATCCAGTGTCTCATTATTGTTTTCACTTGCAATTATATAAGCTTTCTGGTACTGAATAAAGACATATTGTAGAAAGAATGGAATACATGACACCAAAAAAAAAGTAATATTAAAAAAAAGCACCTGAGAAACTGATCTCTTTATTGCAAGTAAATTCAGCAAGTGGAACAAATCCGTAAGAATATCTTTAGTATCAGGGTGTTTTGAGATTAAGAAGTGTCATCTCTAAAAAAAAAAAAAAAAAAAAAAGGCAGTTCATAACTGCCTAATGATATTGTAAGTTCAAAGACTCCGATGGTGTAAATTATAGAAAGGCTTATTAAATGCCTTTCTATTTTTCTATTTAGCCTCTTTTTTTAAACTATATCAGATATATACCATGTATTGTTTCTAGAAGTAAATTAAAATCAACTGACCCGTTTGAGTCAATGAATACTTCTACTTATTGTTCTGTAGTAGGAAAAAAAAAAAAAAAAAAAAAAAGAAAACAAACAAAAAAAAGCCCAAAGCTATCTGACTAGGCATATCGATCACTTTTAACTGGTATCTGGGTAACCACCGAGAACATCTTCACATCTAGCTTACCTTCAGAGATCTTGACTTCACTGGCTTCCTTACTAAGAAAGGAGATTCTGTTCTTATGTGGACAACTAAAATCACCTTTCCTGTCACAGCTATCTCAGCCTGCAGCCCCATTGCCAAATCTGTCAGTACAGACATTTCATCTTTGCCAACATAATTATTCTGCCACTTGGATCTATTTCAGACAGTGCTGAACAATAACTCCTAACACATAAGTTCACCAGGCTACATGAAAATGGCTTAGACCAATAGATTGTCTAACTCAATATCTTTCTTCCAATGGGGTCTATGAGCCATCTCATTGGACTCTGATTCAGAGATCAGGTGTCTGGTTTTCAGGCTACCTTTTGGGTTCCTTATCTTTTCTGCTTTTAATCCTTTGACCTACAGTTCATTTCATGTCTCCCATTGCCATTCACCCCAACTTGTTGTCTTAAACCCATTTATTTTCTTCTTGATATCATTTATTAACCTTATTTTTTGTCAGGGATCTGAGGATATTTTAAAGACATATCTCTTTTCATCTGCATGAGAAAACCAATAGGCAGACTAAGAATAAACTAATGGTTAGTAAAGTGTAAAAACAGGGCAAGACTGCAAAATATTTCTCCTTAATACCATCCGACCTTTGAAGTGTTATGAACTTAGGCCCCTGAAAAAAATTCTGTCTGTTCCCATGGTCCTTAGAACTAATATATTCTTATATTCACAACAACTTCTGGACAGGCTGCCGGGTAAACATTCCAAGAAGACTTTTGTCTCTGTCCTTTTTTTCTTTTTTTTTTTTTTTTTTTTTAATATTGATTCTTAATAGCTGATAAATTGGAATTGAAAGGATAATAAGAAGGCCTCTTTAGGCTATTACTTTTAGCTCTTCTATTTAAAGTGAAAGCATTCTCACATCCTTCTGTCCTAGCAAGATCAATTTCAGTTAGCACTATCTTAATAATCATATAATAAGCTAACTCCAGCATCTTGCCTCATCATCTGGACTTGACTCTTTCTGTTATACAAACAATGCCTCAATTCTGAGTAATATGGCACCTGGACTATTTACAGCTCTGTCAAGCAGTGTTATATTGGCATAAAATATGTAATTTTTAAGTTAATCAGAAATACTAAAGATCAATAAGGAAAAAGCTGTATTTGTTCTCTTTCATATTATTTCTAGACTGATCATCACTAGGGTGATACTGAGCTGATACATTTCTTTTTTTTCAAGTTATATTTATCTTGCAAATTTACCTGTATGTTTGTCTATTATATGCTGTTGGATTTAAATCTTTGAAAGATTGTTTTTTTTTCTTAAACTGTAAAAGAAAATATAGAATACTTCTCTGTTGAATGTGGATATTTTTATTCTTACAGTTAAATTTATTGAAAAAAAATCCATCTTAAACCTAGATATTTTTAGATTGTGGAAGTTGTGTTACTATTATATAAAGTATGTTTCATGCTATAGATTAGAAGTATTTCCAATTAATGAACTAAAAGAGCCGTTACTTATGTTGGGGTGTATATTTTACAGAATGTGTGACTATTTATGATGATTTAGAGGCTATTCAAATAGGACCTTTGTGGCAAGACACAGTAATTGAAAACTTAGTTTGATATGTAAAATCTAGGTTAGGGACCATTGCACAAACTCTCATGAACAGCATATTTCAAAAAAGCAGCAACCCTAATTTGTAGGAATCTTTGCATAGGGTAATGTGTGTGTCAGGTATCAAATCTTTTGAACAGGGCATTTGGTCCATTGCCTCATCTGTGCACGTGAGTAACTCAGGATTTTCTGGGCCATAAGAGAAGTTAATCACTTAAGTGCACTTAAGTGCATGTGAGCAGAGCCCTGACAAAACTATGTCATGAATACAGCTATAGAGAAGAATCTGAATTTGATTCTTAACTCTCATTTACAATTTAAATTACATTGTTGTTGCCACAGGACTAAACCAAACTGTATGACAGCATTCTAACTGCATATGGCACTTGGTATCCTGGGTTGATTACAATTATAATTAACATATAATAAAACTTCACACAACTTGTTGCCTGTATGCTACATCAATAAAGACATATCTACTAAAGCAATGTCTTTTGTATCATACAACAGTAGAGCCATAAGGATGTGAAGACAGAGAAATATAAAAGGTCAGAATATTAAGAGTATTTTCTCCACAGCTAATAGTTCTTGATAGTCCAATTGAGTTTAATTCTGTACTTACACTATGAAAAAGCAGGAGCACCAGGACAGAGATTTATGTAAAGCATTGGTTTCCATCAAAAGGATTTTTAAAAGTAATGAAAACCAGGGAACTTAGATGACTGGCAGTTCCTCAGCCTTCTTCACTGCACACAACAAAATAAGTTTAAGTGAATATTTAGTCAAGCAGTCCATGAAGGAACTTGGCTGAAACTGAAATTTAAGAAATAAGATGTACTCACACTACGAGGCCACTATCTTGAAAATTGTTCAGTTGTATCAACAGCAGAATTTTTCATAATAAATGGACTATTGGTTCCCACAAAATGTAATTAAAGTGGAAATTAGGATGTGCTTGGCATGCGTTAATACTTTCTATAGTCACACACATATCCTTATGCACACACAAAGTTAATATTTTACTTTTTCTGATATTATGCTACATCTTGCCAATAGCCAAAAAAGTTTCAAGACAATTGTCTGTGGAGGTCATAAAGTTTAGTAATAGCACAAAACAAAAAAAGCTACATGAAAGTAGCTCTGAACAAGATCTATATTCTCTACTCTCTTTATCTGATATATTTATATTTCAAGACTTCTTATCAGAACGCAGCAAGAATTTAACACAATAATAATTTTGAATAAATGCATGGCAGCTAAAATCAAATTCTCAGGTTGGTGTGATTTCAACTGAAGAGTCCATTTGATGTCAACATCTTATATCATCAGTCTTCATGTTGCTTTAAAAAATGTCTGGTAAGTTATCCATAAAGTAATTTATTTCAGATATTACACAGTCAATGCATAATGCTCCCACTAAATTTATACCTGAGAGTCATTCCTATTCCCCTCCTCCCTTTGCCATTTTGCTTTTATAGCTTTTTCACAAAGTTAGGGTTCAAATCAGTAAACCGGAGTTATTAGACATTGTAATTCTCTTTGCTTTTAACCACATCACATACGAATTAAGAGCTTTCATATAATGAAAGGTAGGTCATTTAGTCCTGTATGGCATTTTACTCTACATCTTGGTTGTAACGACAAAAAAAAATCTTTCATAGATTTGCATTTTTGACCATCATAAAAATGTACTGATCACAGCTGGATCCTAACTTAGCCACTGTGAAGTTATTTTGGCAACTGACATGAAAGAAATACTGTGGGGAAAATCCAAATCATACAGAGGTTTGCATAGGCAGGCTTTGGTCTAAGTACTTGTTCCTTCTTTCAGATTAGTTTTTTCTCTACTGTGTGAATAAGGAACCAGGGCTAGTACATTTATTTGGCAGTTGTTTTAAGATGGCTGCAGTATGCAGAATTGGTATGAAATTTGAGAATCACGATAGTGAAGAATCACTAAGGTGATTTTCTAACCTATGTTGCATTCTTCATGATGCAGGATAGGATCTGAATCTTGGATGGAAAATAGTTCAGGCAAGGATTTTATCTTAGCTCACATTAGTCTACGCTGCCTTTCAGCTGTCAGTTCAGCTCCCAGTCATTCACCTTCTGTGATTTTTCACAGTTGGACGTCATCTTTACTACCCTGAACAGAATCAGCAACTTTTGTCATTTCCATATTCACCTCCCTTTTCCAGGATACATATACATATGTTGAACACCAAAGGACCCAACACAGATCTCTGTGGAGATTCTGCTGTGAGCTGTCTTCCACTTGTTCATTTAGTCCTGTCCTATTTATTTTACTTTATTTTATTTTATTGATTAACCTTTTCATTAGAAGTACTTTTTCAGTTTAGTACTCTTAAAAAAACATTGGTGAAGTATTAGTGAAAGCACTCTGGAAATCCTAAGAAATGTTAGTCAGATTTCCTTTACCTAAATGCTTGTTAGTCTCTTCAAAGAACTCCAGTAGGTTTGTGACATCTCATATTTATCCATATGTCCCTTAATTCCAGTCTTATTCATCTGTAGTTCCCCTGGAGCTATTTCTATAAATAAATAAATAAATAAATTGGTGTTGTTTTAACCACTTTCCAGTTCTCTGACAATGTTATCTACGCACCACAGTTTGTAGTTTGGCTATTTCACACTTGAATTCTCTCAGAAGTCTGGGGCAGAAGCCATCTGGTCCTAGTGATTTCTTATTGCTCATATCATCTTGATCCATAACCTTTTCTGCCAATAATTTAATTTCAGACAAAGCCTCTGACACATATGTTGAAAAGAAATATGAAATAAGAAATTGCTTCTATACTTCAAACTGTCCCACAGTTAACATGGATGCAAAATAAATAAATAAATAAATAAATATTAAAAAATGCACCAACAAAAATGGACAACCAACAAAAATAGACAACCTCCCCATGTTATAACCTTTATCTAATCTTTTTATACTGTGCGTGCTGAAGTTAATGATGTTTTCTAGGACATTTTTTTCAAGGACACCTTCTTAATTTATTAGCTTCCTTTGTATTGTTATTTTGCTATTTGTATTTGCCATTTCTCAAGTCTTTATTGACAGGTGAGATGCTTTTGATTTAAACTTCCACTAGTTTCCATGCTGCTTTAAAATATTTTTTTTTTTCCTTTTTTTTTTTTTTTTTTTTCTTTTGGTCACCTTCTGCTAGCTTTCTCACTTTCTTGTGGCTCCCCTTTCGAAAGCTATGTAATGTACAGATATGGTGAATTTCTTTTTGTTGGCCCTTGAGAGAAGATGAATCTGAGCACTTTGCAGCCATTGTTTCAGAATGTCTCTTTTAAGATTTTGGAGCAAATCCCACATGATGGTGTAGACCAAATTGGCAGTCACTTCCTTCATGAAAGAGTCATGATGGGTAACTAAAACAAGCTTTAGTGTCATGCTTCAGTGTTACCTTTCTCCAATCTGTAAAAAAAGTAAATTAAATATTCTATTCTCATTGCCTCTTTTACTTCCTGAGCATGTTAACATCACTGTTACCATAGTAGAAAGAAATTACATATTCCTTGCCTATAGATTTTTGGATATGTCTGAGGTAGCAAAAGATAGTACTGAAAAATTGGGAAACAGGACTCTTCAGTCTATTCAGTTCAGTTGAATTTCTTTTCTATTCTTCATGTTGTTTCTTAATAACACATTTTCACATGCAGACTTATTGCTAAAGAAAGCAGTCATTATGCATTCTCCTTATGCACTCATATGCCTCTGCATCAGCATCCAATGCTTTCCCTGTACCACACCCTTCCTCATATGGTTCCTATTCCTCTGCCTCATAGTCTAATTTTCTTTCCAGATTTATTGCAGGAGTTGTGCAACTATAAATTCAACATAAAAGAGTAGTTAGATGATATGGTTGTAATTTGCTGTTATTCAAACCAGCCAGCATAAATACACATGATTAAATAAGTGCGAAGCCCTTGTGCTGAAATTAATTGGAACACTTCAAAATTCTGAGTCAATGAGTTAATATTAGATGCAATATTATACTGATAGGTCATACTGCACATTTGCCTTCCATTTTTAATGTTATTCTTCCATGTTCACACACTCTCATATAATCTTTTTATTAGTAAAAAGCTAAGTAACTATTCATATATACTCCTGTATAAATGCAAGATATACTATGTAAAACAATTTATCACATATATATTTCTCCCACATTTTTCTAAAACAAATACACAATCCAAATTAAAGCATTCTGAATCTTTTCCTTTCCTCATTTGCTTATTTTTATTCCATACTCAACACACAAACCCTATTTCCAAATAGCTACTTTCAAACTGATGGTATTGTACATAATATAAAGCTATGCAAATACTAAGGAACTACTCAACTATCAGCAAAAATGATACTCCAGCCCCAAACCAATTGCTAGAGTAAATAGCAGCTGTTGTCCATCTTTCCTGCTAGGGCTTTCACTTACAAACCTCAGTTATGGTCATCCATGTTATGTTTCATTCTATAAGAAATGGAATGTAACTTCTGGATTATCAAATCCACTCTCACTTATAAAATGGTGTAGAAGTGTAATTCATGGGAACACGTGTAGTGCCAGCTGCGTACAATAGCTTCTTATCTTAAAACACATTTAAGAATTACAATAGTAAGTAAAACTCCACAACATTATTAGCCACAAGAAGATAAAAGAACAAAAAAAATCAGATGGATCTGACAGTTCTAAGAATCAGAAGTAAATTAGCAGCAAGTTTAGGAACAAGGGGTTAATTCGGGGGACAATTTTAGTAAGTACTGTTAAACAATGCTAGTAAGCATTCTGTTAGCTACACTGATGAACAAAATCCTTTCTGCTCATCTTCTGCCACATAAAAGGGCACCTACATCATAAAATCACAGAATCAAGATTGTAGGGAATAATAGTTTCCCACGGTACAGCAAAAGTCAAACATTACCCTTGCAAATACCCCCACCCCAGAACTACCCTCTTTTAAAGAAGATACATCTGCTGTGTCCAGTCTCAACCACCAAGAGCTAGGAAAAATCAGAGATGGTACTATGTGTGTTTGTATAACCGGCTGGAGAAGATTATGGTTATGAGGAAGTGTGCTACTGAAGGAAACATGATATAAAACCAGTATCAGCAAGGGAAGATGGTGAAGGATTTTATTGCTTGTTGGAGTAATTTTGTTGGCTAAATGCCATATTTGAGCAGAACCTCTGGATGACCCTGAGAAGAAGCCAAGAAATAATCTGTAAAACCAGCATGCTTCAGCAATGAATGCTTTGCTGTGGGGTGCACAGCCCACCGTGCCAAGGACTGATGAAATGAAAATACCTGTGAGTCACTAAAGAGACATTCTAAATGCATTATTATTATTATTATTTAAATTCTCTCACTTTTGACTTATTATATTGTTGTGGTTTTACGCAGCTGGGCAGCTGAGTTCCACCACAACTGCTCTCACTCCCCTTCCTCAAAGGAAAAGGGGAAGAAAATCTGATGGAAAAGGGCTCAAGGGCTGAGATAAAGACAGAGAGATGACTCAATAATTAGTGTCACGGACAAAACAGACTCAGCATAGGGAGATAATATAATTTATTAACTAACAAGGTTGGGCAGTGAGAAACTAAAAAACAAACAAACAAACAAAAAAACCAAACAAATCCACCTTCCCCCCATCCACTTTCTTACACATCCTCTCCCAAGAGGTGCAGGGGAACAGTGAATGGGAGCTGCAGTCAGTCCCTAAGTCTATGCCTGCCACTGCTTCACAGTCACTCTCTGCCCCTGCTTCATGTGGGGTCCCTCCCATGGGATGCCATCCTTCCCCAGCTGATGCTGCAGGGGCTGCTCAGAGGCAGCAACTCTTCAAGAGCTGCTCCCACATGGCTCCATACCATGGGGTCCATCTGTCAGGAGCAAACTGAGCACAGGTCCCCCAACGGGCAGCAACTCCCCCCAGACCCCCTGCTCCTGCATGGGCTCCTCTCCACGGGCTGCAATGTAGAGATCTGCTCCATGTTGGAACCATGGACTCCAGGGGGACAGCCTGCTCCACCAGGGGCCTCTCCACAGGCCACATGGGAACTGCTGCTCCATGTCTGGAGCACCTCCTGCCATCCTGCTGCACTGACCTGGGGGTCTGCAGGGCTGGTTCTCACTCCTCGCTTTCCCAGCTGCTGTGTTTTTTTTTTGTTGTTTGTTTGTTTGTTTGTTTTTTTTTTCAATCTGCTCTCACAGGGGCTCCCTGGTCCCTGGTTCAGCTCTGGCCATCGGTGGGTCCCATTGTAGCCAGCTGAAAATGGCGTTTGTCTAACATGGGGCAGATTCTGGACCCTTCTCCGAGAGGTTACCCCTACAGCTGCCCAACTATCAAAACAGCCACATAAACCCAATACATATATATTTCTGAGTGTGCTGATTATTTTTGATGTATTAAATTAATGTTATCACATTTTACCTTAGTTTCTATAACTTAGACGTGATATTCAATCTTACTAACTAATGTCAAGCCATTTGATATGGTAAGTAAACCTGTGGCATTTGAGCACCCTTACAAGTGCTTCACTCCTCAGTGCACTTTTTCCATGTATCTGAAGAAACTCTATGGTATATTTTGTATTTTTTACTCTACAGAGAAGTGATATCATAGGAATCAGAGGAGGTGTTTTCTAGTCTGGCATGTGGGAAAGAAACAAGTAGTAGAGTTGATGGGACCCCAGATGTTTTCTCAAGAAACAGTAAAAAATTTGTGATATATTTTAATTTCTCTAGGGTCCTAGGTCATCACCTTACTGTCCAATTTTATAACACATTTCTAATCATTCAGAATCAGCAGGAAAAAATACAAAAATCAAGTTATGCATCAAGGGAGATAAATAATGCCTGTCTGGTTTCAAAAGAGAACTCATTGCCTGTAGCTGTAGCATTTATTAATTTCTAATTAATTTTATGACTTCTGAGCCTTTTTTTTTTTTTTTTTTTTTTGGTAAGATATCCTCAGTAAGCTTACTAGTCTGGATCCCTAAAGTCCTGTGAGATTGAGTTTTCTCAGAATAACTGAAATCATAAGAAGTAGTGCAACATTAACATATAGTAGAAAAATAAAACATTCCCTTTTGGTTTTGCTTTTATTTTGATTTGTGATGCTTTTATTATTTATTTTAATAAGAAGGAAATGTATTCTGTCTTCTGACTGATGGCTAATTATTAGCGTGTTGTGGTATGTCTCCAGGATGGCCACTTTAACTGTCCCTCCTAGTAGGACAATCCACAAGTCCTTGTATTTTCCAAGTTTTCAGTGGAAGGATTAAGTTCTTACTGAACTTCCATTATTTTGTACAATTTTATTCTTTTAAGCAACTTTTTTATTAAAAAAAAAAAAAAAAAAAAAAGGCTCATCTAACTTAAATTTCTGTTATGAAAGCATTTTATTACTTGGCTTTCTGAATTCACTTGCCCTTTATTAATGCTTTTCAAACATACCAAAGTTCTTTTTCTGTATTTCAGCCACATGGTTGCTATTAAATTTCAAATAAATTTCCAGAAGATCTGCCTTCAGCTCATGCATTTATAGTTTTTAGCTTTTGATAGCAAAAGGCAGAAGTTAAGCAGGAATAAAAACTGCTGTAACAGAGCTAGCCTACACCCATCCTCTTTCACAATCTTAATTATTGTGGTGGCCATCAGTTAAGAGTGAAAATGTAGAGAAAACAAGCTAACAGTTCATTATTTTACTACAAATTTTCTTTTTCTGACTTAGTGATCACTTCATATAATTTGACTCTTTAGATGTAGATTGAGAATAGTGACACAATCAGCATCAAATATTAAAAACAAAGTTCTTCTGTCCGTTGTATTATTGTGTCTTAATAGGCATCTGGTATTTGTTTTAAACACCACCCTCTTGGAACAGAACATCACCCAAAGGATGTATCACCTAGAAAAACTATGCACTGTTTTCTCATGTGTAATGAAAGTTGCCTTCTGTTCATACAAACAAACCTTGAAAATGTAATATGCACGTTTGGTGGAACTGTGATCAAACCATCAAAAATTATTAGGAAAGAGAAAGGCAACTCCTTATGTTAAATTCCAGCCCTAGTTTACTGCTTCTCAGGGCAGAGGCAACTGAATAGAGCTATGTAGCAAGAAGAATGAACTCTGTTTTAGCAGCCTAATGTTGTTCTCACAAATTAAGAGGGGTCTGTAATGAGCCCAGCAGCTCTCCTGCTCTCTCCACTCACACTCCATGGAGATGCTTATCCTGCTCTCCCTGCAGTGCACAGAGGGATGGGGACACTGTTGCACTTCTCTTCTGCTCCCTCCAGAAGTGTGTCAAGAATGTTAGGAGAGGAACAAGGTCAGGAGAGGCAGAATGGGTCACACCGGGATCGTGTAATAGATGTGGGATTAAACCCAAGCAGGAAAGGACTGAAGAGGTTATGAGGCAGCAGAACTAAATCTTCAGTAGAGAATAGCTGAATGTGGGATCCAGAGCTGTTGTATATATAATCAAAATTTCAAATCTTTTTAGGTAAACTGGAAATGGTAATGATCACAAATACTTTACCACCTGGGTGGGAATGGGGAATTCCAAAAAACAAAAAACAAAACAAACAAACAAAACAAACAAACAAACAAACAAACAAACCAAAAACACAAAACAAATCTCCAAGAATTTAAGAATTTGCAATATTTTAAACCAATGATCAAGGAGTTGCTTTCTTAAGAACATGTAAAAACAGTCGGCTCTCTAGCTTACATCTTAAATTCTGTTTGCATTAGAATCTAAGTCTGCTTAATACACGGTGTTGGAAAACCCACATAAAGTATTAGAAATAAGAATGTGCATTCTACAAATTAAAAATGAGTAGTGCTTTGCTGAATGAGATTAAAATTAAGAAAAAAACAAACACATTTTGTTGGAAAATTACTGAACATACTTCAAAACAGAAAGAGACAGCAGAATTGATTACTATTTGTTTATTGGTGCAACCTGCAGTATGGCTTTATTTTTGGTAGATTCACTGGAAATTATGTAACTAATGTAAGAAATAACAGTGACTTGAAAGGGACCCTGAAGTGAAAGTATAGACAGAAGATCCTGGTTTTGCAATTGAGTTTATTTATGATGAATTATAATTGCAATTATGCATCAGTTGTGTTTGTTGTGTGTCTTCAGTTATTTCTGTAACTGTGGAATACTATTTGATGTGGTTCTATGACATAAAATTATATGGTGAAATACCTGAAAGTAGAAATTTATAAGTGTTTTTATTTATTCTACCTCTGTCATTTTAACCAAGATTAGAGATTACTTCATGACTTGTTTGATGATAAGCCTGACATGAGCCAGGAATGTGCACTTGCAGCTCAGAAAGCCTGTTGTATCCTGGTCTGCATCAAGAGAAGCATGGCCAGCAGGTCGAGGGAGGTGATTCTCCCCCATGAGACTCCACCTGGAGTACTGCATTCAGCTCTGAGGCCCCAAGCACAAGAAGGAAGTATTATAACTACTCCAGAGGAGAGCCACAAAAATGATCAAGGGACTAGAGCACCTCTCCTATGAGGACAAGCTGAGGCAGTTGGGGTTGTTCAGTCTGAAGAAGAGAAGGCTTCAGGAAGATCTTCCAGTACCTAAAGGGGGCCTACAGGAAAGCTGGGGAGGGACTCTGTAGGGAGTGTAGAGATAGGACAAAGGGTAATGGCTTTAAATGAAAAGAGGGTAGGTTCAGATTAGATATAAGGAGGATATTCTTTAGGCACAGGGACAGGTTGCATAGAGAAGCCCTGGATGCCCCATCCCTGGAAATGTTTAACACCAAGTTGGATGGTGCTTCGAGCAACCTGGTCTCAAAGGTGAGACCAGGTGCCCATGGAAGGGGGTGGGGGGTGGGGGGGGTGAGTGTTTGAATTACATCATCTTCAAGGTCCCTTGCAACCCAAAGCATTCTATGACTCTATGACTTCTTTTTAAGGGGAATGTTTATCAGCAGTTATGATTTACCTGAACTATGAGAGAAAGACAGATTTTGGAAATAGAAAAAAAAAATGCTAAAAAGAAGTAGATATTAAATATAAACCAATAAAAAAATCAATGCAAAATGTTTTGGTTAAAAATATGAACTTGACATATTAAATATCAAAAAAGAAGTAAAATACACAAATGTGCTGAAAAATGCCCTTTTCTCTTTAGGAGAAAATTCCTATACTTTAGTCAAAAAGTTAACATCACCTGAGGCACCCAATTATAGCATACTGGTCTCTAAGGAAATCCCAAGTGTTCTGTATAACAGCATCTTTCATGCAGACAGTCATTTGCATTAAACATTTTTCCTCATTTCAAAGAGATAAAGCATCATTGTTAGAGGAACTGATGATACATTTCATGTCTTTTTCTCCTGTGGTTTCTCCTACCTTTAACATGGAAAGAAATACCTTTTAAACTATCGGCACAGTATCTCCACCTCTCAACAGCAATGAGTTGATATAGTAACAACACTTATAAACTTTAATATTGCTATGATATAGGTCAGCAAATCTTAAGTGAAATTTAAGAGGGACTAAGAGCACTGTGCTACTTACCTAATGAATTTCTCCATACCAAGAGAGACCCATATTATTTCTTAATCAGAACCCAAACAACAAAACTGTCTTGCCACAGCTATAACTGAGGAAGGTGCCATCTTAACAAAAGATATATATGTGTGTTCATTTAACCTCTTTGATAAAATGCCCATTAAAATAAATAAACATTTTGCTTGTGCATTAATTATGCTAGTAAACTATACTAATTTGCACCTGACTTAGAAATCCAGCTAACTGCAACCAAGACACACAAGGAAAATTTCCTAGATGCTCTTTTCCCAGTGGATAATCAGGTGAAATGGTATCAAGAGAATGAAGAAAAAGAGAATACCCTTAATCCCTTCTCTGTGCTCTTGTGAGCTCTTGTGTCACTATAGGTGCACGAAAGCCAACAAGTATTTACCAGATCCTCACATCACTAAGGAGATGTTAACTAGTGTTTGGAAACTGCCACTTGCTATTAGTTCAACTTAACAGCAGCCTGCACTCAGAGGGAAGTGTTTTGGTTCCTTAAGGGCAAGGGGCTATTTGGTAAATAACGGGAATGCAATGTAACCAGGTCAGAGCAGAAGTGGTTCATTCCTGCAGTCGCAGAATATAACACAGAGCAGTGGAATGACAGGCTCTGCTGACAGGAACTCTGCCCAGATGGGGCAGTTACAGGTTCATGCACCTTTATTTAGGGTATGCAACCCCTTCACCAAAAGTGGGTCAGGTAGGCAGGCACACAGACAACAGTATCAATTGAAATCTTTCAGATAAGGCTATAGGCAGTAAATATATATATATATGTATATATTAATAATCTGCTTTGTTAGTCAAATCTTGCTGACCAGCAAGACTGCAAATATTTTTTAACTAGTGAGGCCTGCAAAGGTTTGTAAGACATTAACTGTTTTATGTCCACAGTGTTATGTGCTGGAAATTACAACCAGAGCCACAAATCAAAAAGTGTTTTCAGTGGAAAGAACTAGGCTAATTTATTTCAGTTACTCGATTTTGGTATAGTTTCACTTCATTGATTAAATGCTAAACATTTAGACAGGGAAATAATCAGTGATGGTTCTATGATTTCATTCTATTGTATAATTAATTAATGTGTTAGGGCATCAACATTCTTTGATATTTAACTAGTTACAGTTTTATGTCAAAATCCCAAATGAATTCATAACTAACACACATGCACACATACTATTGTTCTCTCTCTAAATGTAAGCACAAGATTTATATACTGTTGACACTCTGAAAATAACTGAAATTCAGAAAAAAAAAAGAGGACACTACTATAGAATACAGAAGGATGTTCTTGAGTCTTTCTTTTATATTTCTAGCATTAAGAAAACAACAACAAAAAACAAAACACAAAACACAACTGATAAAGAATATGGAAATAAGTGAAAGAAAATAGCCTTCAGCTGCAGTCCAGGGCCAGATAGCATTTGTCCATGGCCAGGAGCACAGAGAATTAGTGGAAGTAAACAACCTTAGTTTGCCTTCATTATCAAAGAAAAATGAAATAATCAGTGCATACAAAAAAAAAAAAAAAAAAAAAAAAAAAAAAAGAGTTATTTTTAGATTTCTCCATCTTGGAGCTGTTCTACTGCATTCTGTCAAGTAAAAGAAAATGGGGGGAGAGAATGAGAGAAAGTGGTGAAATCAAGAGTAATTTATGTTTATATATATACTTATATACTTGTAAATGTCCTGGGATGTCAAAGCAAACTGTTTTAACAGAAAGATATAGAAAGTTCATCTTTAAGGAAAGAGTATCATTAATTCTGGCAAAGGAGAAATAAATCCTTGCTTTTATCACTCATAATTAAAACAGTGATACAAACTGGTCAATTAATTGACAGATTTGATTACATATTTATGACAACATCCTGTAGGTTTTTTTGAAGGGGGAAGAAAAGTGTAGAGGAACTGGCTGGCTATCTCGTGTTTTTTTTTTTTTTTTTTTTTATTTTTTTTTTTTTTTTTTTTTTTTTTTATTATTTTTTTTTTAAAAAAAAAAGGTTTCTTTCTCCAATGCTCCCATTTTGAAAGTAAAATGTGCATTTAGAAATCAATGTAAAGTATTTTCTTCATGTCAAATTTAAAGTTGTTACCCCAGGAATGTTTATACAGCGTTAGATATATTATTTCATTACATTTTTCAAATACTTTTTTAAGTTTCTCTTAGAGTACCCTAAAAGATATGAAGTTCCTTAGATCACATGTAATTTAAATGCAGGGCAAAAATGTATGATGAAGCATGGTTTAGTGTTATCCAAAGACTGTGGTACAGAAAGTGTACCAAATATCAGAATACTTCCCATTCGTCTTGTTTCACACCCATGCAGGTTTTGTTTCATAGTTTTCATGTGGATTTTGGGGGTATTGGGGATAGGCAGGGAAATTCAATTCTGCACTTGGAGGCCAAGAAATAGACATTTTTTTTTTTCCAACTTTCCAAAAGATAGGACATAAAATAGCACCATAAAGTTTAGTTTTAAGTAAATACTTCACAAGCAGAATATATACACAATATATATATATATGTTAGTGTGCTTGGAAAGCATTTGGCAGCAATTTGACAAAAGAATTTGCTAACCCAATGTAAAATTGTAGATAAATGCTAGCTGAGCTTATGTCATATTAATAAATTGTGCATGAGAGCTCAGAGCTACATCTTAGTATGAGGTATCAATGACCCCAAAATTAAGCAGAATGAGCTTTTCTGTCCAACCTGCCTCCAACTGCAGAGGGTAGCTAAATAAGCTTAGAAAAAAATGTTACACATCATGTGAGAAAGAGGCTGAGCCACTGCTGTGTGTTCCTATCAGGCAGAGATATTGTCAGTAAATTCTGTTTTCTCAGGACATGGACATGGGTTGTAAATTGCAGCACAACTTTTGTTCTAAAAAAGAAAATGAAGGGAAAAATAAAAGGAAAAAAGAGGATTTCTGTGACAGTGTTTGGTAAGGGAAATCCCCTGGCAGGGGCCCAGTGCTCTCCCTCTTACTTAATCACTGCTCACAACTTGCCCCATTCTTCCTGCTTGGGCCTGTTTTCCTGTAGAGCTAGGAAGAATTGCTTTAAGTGCCATTCCACATCAGAAATCAAGCCTCCTGTGTGCCCTTCTCCACACACATAAGGCAATGCCTCTCAAAGGCATAAATGCTAGCTGGAATAGTGTGTCTGCATGTGCACAAAGGGTATATTGGAAGCCCCTTGGGGAATGTATTTTCTGCAGTGAGAGGCACTTTTATGGATACAAATTGGTTAAGCATGTTAATAACACAACATGGAATACACTGTGAAACAAAAGATATCTCTGTAAACTGGAAAAAAACAGTCGAGCAGTGCAGACCTGTAATCATAGCAGCTCACGCTGTACACGGCTGATCACTGCCATAGCAACAGACTGTGTTTAGTTACATCACTGCAATCAAGGGGGGATAAGCTACAAGGGCAAACAGATACCAAAGAGTTTCTGTAAAGAATTAATTTGTTTGAATATATACATTGAGCAATCCACAACGTTAAACAAACCAAAGGGTAGAGGAAGCAGGAAAAAGAGCTCAAAACATAGGTAAAGAAATTTCAAGAGACTCAATGAGCTTTATTGCTATCTTCCAATTTTCCCATATAAAGTGCATTTGTGTTGAACATCTTTAGTTTTCTTTGATATTTCTCTGAGATGTGATATGGGACAATCTGCAAAACAAGCTATCCAAGATAGCTGAAGAAAGAGTAAGGCCTTTTATGATTTTGCTCCAGGATTATACTTTTTATTTATTTGTTTAACACTAGAAATGCCTACAGCATTATCAAAAGGAAGAAAAAAAAAAAGTAAGTTACTCTTTTAGAGTGGGAAAAAAATCTTATGTGTAGAGAGAACAAGAAAAAAAAAAGTGTGCAGAAACTGAGATGAAATACTGATAAAGAGGCTGTGAGAGTCAGCTGGCATGACAGCTTACTACAGTCCAAGTGATGCACCCAATGCTCTTAGCTTCATTGAAGTCTAAGTCTTTTAATTGTTTTCCAATAGTTTTGTGCCTTCCTAAAAAAGTGAGTATTTGAGCTCCAACTTATGCAAGAAATTAAACTTTAGAACTGATCCAAGACAGATTTCACAGAGTACTAGTATGTTTTTGCTGTGCTATAGGTCTAAAATGCATGAGTGAGCCTAGAAACCTAATTTAAGGGGTTTCTTATTTTCAAATTCATTTCACAGATCAACTTCTTCGTTGCAGATTGTTTTGTGGTAGATTTTTTTCATTTACTGATATCTTTTTACTTTGCTATTTGCTGTCATACTCTTGTATGTTCTCACACAAATTTTATAAAAGGAGTGATCAATTTTCAATAAAAAGAAGAGTCAAAAAAAAAAAAAAAAAAAGAAAAAGAAAGAAAAACCTCCTCACAAGTCCCTGAAATAAAAAATGTATAACATACTGTACAATGCTGACTATGCAAGAATAACTTTCAGACACAGGTATCCCTCTGGAGGATGTAGTAGTGGTATTCAGACATAAAGGCGAATATTCCCTTTTACAGATTTCTTTGGATTAGGTCATGTCTTAGTTTCCTTATCAGTATTGCTTCTACACATTCTCCGATAATACAAAAGCTGGGTGCAGATAAGCCATAGCAAAAAGTAAATAAATAAATAAAAAGAAATGGAAAAGAAAATGTGATTAAGAGAACTAAAAATGTGCTTGGGTACTTATATGAATAACCCCCCAAAACATCAGTAGTTATGGGCACAGACAAGTCTCAAAATGTATCAGGGCACTTACTAAAGGAAAAAGGTAAACACCTTACAACAGGCACTTAGGATTTTATGCCTTTTTTTTTTTTTTTTTTTTTTTTTTTTTTTGAGTATATATGTTCTAAATTTAATTTTGATCACTGGTACAAGAAGAGTGCTAACTGTATGTAGAAAAATCAGAGAATATAGGATTTTCCAAAGTGTAAGTACAGAAATAATGATCAGTTTTAAATTAACTTAAGGTTTCATAGGGAAGCAGGATTGGCATTACAGAGGATTTGAATCAAGCTGATAATATGTATTATCATTACATATTAGCTTGTAATAATAATATTATTCTTTTCATAGCTAGTTGAAGTGATTATTTTTCCTTGAAATAGTACAGTGATTAAATAACAAGTAGTAATCCAAGGTATTACTGCCTCATATTTGTAAAATAAATAAATTAAGCTAGCATTAGATACAAAGTTATTCATTCTTCTCTTAAAAAAAAAAAAAAAGAAAGAAAGAAAGAAAAAAAGATCTACTTATGCTTAAAATACTTATTACATCATAAATTTGCTAGTCAAGCTTGAAAAGGTTTACTTATTACTTACAAATATTCACAGATCATATAATAGAGAGATAGAGAGATCATCCATTTTAATAATATGATTTAATAATACAGTTTAAAACTGATATTTGGCTCTCACTTCAGAGCACTCAAAAATTAACTAATTAAATACAATTTAGTTCATGAATTTTATATGAAAATAACAAAGCCTTTTTAATTCAATTGACATGTGCAAATCCTTTTCTCCACCCATCCCAACTTCAGTTCCAGAGACCAGGTCTTTATATACAGAAGAAGCTATAAAGTTGAAAATATAAAAATATGTTACAGATGATATTCCAAAGGCATCTTAAAAACTCATCACAACAGACACCTAAGGAACCTTATTTATTTCATTTTAAGAGAGAAAAACAAAACAAACTAACCAACCAACCACATGTGCAATTTCATTGTCAAGTCTGCTAAAGAATAATTTTTTTTCCTTCAGTTTGTTCTGAATAATCCATTACAGTATTCCAGTAGGAAGTGTTTTGTTACTGGTCCTTTACAGCACTGTGTTGACTCTACACATACATCAGCAAGCTATAGACTACATTTATAAGAATTATTGAAAAGTAAACTAAGTTTGCTTCTTAATATATACCAAGTTATGTACAAATACTTCCACAAAAGTGAAAAACATAGGTTTTGGTTACTGCTAGCTGCTCACCTGGAATAAGTTATTGATATTACAGAAGAGAGGGAATGAAAGAGTTACCATTTTACTGATATATTGGTAGATTCTAGAAAAGTGTAAAAGTCTTGCAAAATGCTATACAAATACTAATCTTGCATCAAGTAGCCCTACAGACTACAGTGTCACAGTTCACATGCTTAACACTTAGTCAGAAGGAATCTATTTAAATTCAGAAGAGCTTGTAGGGGCAGCTCCTGAGCTTTCAGTCTGTATCTCCATAGTGCTCACAATGATGCCTACAGTTTGCTGAATTTCACTGAAACAAATTTAAACAAAGCTGTTTAGTAGCTTGGAGTAGAGAATCATTAATTTTGCAGTAGTTTTTATATGCTTTGACTTCTAAAGAAAATAAAATTAGATTGAAAAATGCGTCAAGGTTATGCATTTGGACCCCATGTGAACAAGTCTCTTAAAGTATCATGAAATTCCATTTTATTTGCTTGATTTTTCAAAAACTTTGTGTTACCATATCTGTTTTTATTAAATTAAGGAGCTAAAAAATCATTTTCTTAGAAAAACAAAACAAACAAACAAACAAACAAACAAATGAAATTACCTCTAAAGAACTGCAGTTCTTATTTTTACCAGTATTTTAAAAAACTATCTTGAGTTCCAAGTAAACAAATCAAGATGTTGCATAATAATCTTAGCCTTTTTTTTTTTTTTTTTTTTTTTCTCTCTCTCTCATGATTTAAAAGATATCCTGAGCTACTTGGTCAATGCCCTTAAAATTGTGAATGCAATTATTTTCTAAAATTAAAAAATAGGAAGAACAGAAAAAAATCAGCAATGTGACTCAAATATTCTTCTTTTTTTTTTTTTTTTTCCTTTAAGATCTCTTATACAACAGTGTTCCAAAAAGCCAAGTAGTCTCCACAAAGCCAGTTGATTCTCTTTTTTTAGCATGAAAATATTATTTACTATAACGTATACATAGCTGCATTCCAACAACTCTTATGTTGAGCAGTTCTGGTAGGTTGACTTGGCGGGGTGCCCGATCCCCACACAGCCACTCTCTCACTCCCCCCCCCCGCTTAACAGATCAGAGATTGAAAATAAGATGGAAAAACTTATGGACAGTGACATCACTCTCCAGTAACTGTCATGGGCAAAACAGACGTGGCTTGGGGAAGGTTAACTTACTTCATTACCACTGAATAACAACACCGAGCAGTGGAAGCCGAAACCGAACTAAAATCACCATACCCCCATCCACATGCATCTACCTCCTCCCAAAAAGCCCTGCAGTGGAACAAGGAATGAGGGCTGCAGTCAGTCCATAATGCTTCATCATCTGCCACGCCTTCATCCTCACTCTCTTCCTCTGGTCCCTCCCATGGGATGCTATCCTTCCCAAACTGATCCTGTGTGGGCTTCCCACAGGCTGCAGCTCTTCAGAGAACTGCTCCAACATGGTTCCGTACCACAGGGTCCATCTGTCAGGAGCAAAATGTGCCAACATGCTCCTGCATGGGATCCTCTTATAGAATCATAGAGTCATTAAGGTTGGAAAAGATCTCAAAGATCATCTGATCCAACCACCACCCTACTACCAATATCACCCACTGAACCATGTCCCTAAGTACCATGTCTAACCTTTTCTTAAACATACCTAGGGACAGTGATTCCACCACCTCCCTGGGCAACCCGTTCCGATGCCTGACTACTCTTTCTGAGAAGAAATGTTTCCTAACGTACAACCTGAATCTCCCCTGGTGCAACTTGAGGCCATTCCATCTAGTCCTATCACTAGTAACCTGTGAGAAGAGGCTGAAACCCAGCTCCCAACTACTTCTTTTCAGGTAGCTGTAGAAAGCAATAAGGTCTTCCGTGAACTTCTCCAGACGAAACAACCCTAGTTCCCTGAGCCACTCCTCATAGGACCTTCAGGCCCTTCACCAGCTTTGTAGCTCTTCTATGGACATACCCAAGGGCCTCGATGTCCTTATAGTGAGGGGCCCAAAGCTGAACACAGCATTTGAGGTGCGGCCTCCCCAGAGCAGAGTACAGGGGGACGATCGCCTCCCTGGTCCTGCTGGCTATACTATTCCTGATACAAGCCAGGATGCTGTTGGCCTTCTTGGCCACCTGGGCACACTGCTGGCTCATGTTCAGGTGAGTATCGATTAACACCCCCAGATCCTTTTCCTCTGCACAGCTTTCCAGCCACTCTGTCCCAACCCTGTAGCGCTGCATGGGATCGTTGTGACCAAAGTACAGGACTGAGCACTTACCCACGTTGAAACAATTGGCCTAACCCCACTGGCCTCTGCCCATCAACCCAGCATGCCAGGTCCCTCTGCAGGGCCTTTCTACC
>CM021766.1:82076433-82109162 GCA_011076525.1 Nettapus auritus | reverse complement strand
TGCCCATCAACCCAGCATGCCAGGTCCCTCTGCAGGGCCTTTCTACCCTCTCACAGATCAACCCTTCCCCCTAACTTGGTGTCATTTGCAAACTTACTGAGGGTGCACTCAATTCCCTTGTCCAAACCATCAATAAAGAATTAAAGAGGATGGGCCCCAACAACAACCCCTAGGGATCAAACAGGCTGCAGCTTTGGCCCAGGGCCTGCTCCTGCAGGGGCTCTCCATGGGGTGCAGCCTCCTCCAGACCACATCCACCTGCTGCACTGGGGGCTCCTTCACGGGCTGCAGCGTGGAGGTCTGCTCCATGTGGGAACCATGGGCTCCAGGGGGACAGCCTGCTCCACCAGGGGCCCCTCCACAGGCCGCAGGGGAACTACTGCTGGATGCCTGGAGCACATCTTACCCTCCTTCTGCACTGACCTGGGGTCTGTGGGATTGTTTCTTGTACATTTGCTAACTCACCTCTCCCAGTAGTTCTTGTGCTGGATTTTTTTCTGTTCCTTGCCTATGCTCTCACAGAGGCATAATCACATTGCTTGTTATCTTAGCTCTGGCCAGCAGAGGGTCCCTTTTTGTCTGGAACTGGCTCTTATCTAACATGGGGCAACTTCTGGACTCTTCTCTGAGAGGTTACTCCTGCAGTCACCTGGCTACCAAAATTTTGACACATAAAACCAATAGAGAAGTTTTATTCTTTTGTGTAAGTATGGTATATTAGCAGTGACCAAAAAAAAAAAAAAAAAAAAAAAAAAAAAAAAAAAAGGCAACTAGATGGTTCAGTTGTAAAATGCCTTGATCTTGTATTTTACATTTTTTACGTTTTCCATCTTTCCTCAGAATCTGTAGTACAATCTTTTAGGATCCAAACTGAGATACAGAAGCCAAACTTATGCTCATATTTTAATATGAAAATATGTGAGGCTTAGCACATTTGGGTAACACAAAAAATGAGAAAGGTCCTAAAAGATTTGAGGGGCTTTTCTAGAAAAGAAAAAGATGAACCACTTTTTTTATTATTATTATTTATTTTTTATTTATTTTTATTTCTTTCATCTGATTTAATTTTCATCTGGTTAAACAAATAGTAAGAGTATTTCTATGCAAAAATATTTTTTATAAACAAAATATTTTGCAAGCTGGTACTTGATAGTGTTTTCAGCTGAAATGTTTTCATGAGATTTCTCATAAATGTTTTGTAGGGTACTGGGTAGATCTAAGGTATCAAAACACTCAGAAGGATTAAGTTCTTTCTGAAAATTTCAAAGCTTTACTTCTCTAATGCAGTTACTTGGAGGGGTGAAAACACTGTTGATTTTTCATGTGAAAAGGTTAAATTCCATTGATAATGGACTGAGATCACAAACATTAAGTTGTGGTCACCACCCACAAAAGAGACTAAGAACTGGTCCTGTCTGGGTTTGCCTAACTAACACTTAGTCTGAAGATCTGTTACTTGTTATCAGTATAGTTCATTTTTAATCTGTGAACAGGAAACTACATTTCAAGGAAGAAAAGCTGCTTGTAAGGAGCTCTTTGGGGGGAAAATACAGTAGTTTGGTCCTAAGAGGAGATCTTAGAAGTGTTTTTTGAAAGTAGATTGATTGCTTTTGAAGAATACGCACAAGTCTTACATATGTTGCCTCTGTCAGGGCATCTATACCTAGTGGTATAGATGTTTTTATTGTTTAGATTAATTTAGAAAAGTTTAAACACTTTAAAGATGAAATCTGAATCTAAAGTAAACTGGAATTCTTACAATTTCAAGTCACAAAAAAAAAAACAAACAAACAAAAAAAAAACACAAAAAACACAAAACACTCCAGCACCACCACCACCAAAAAACAACCCAATCCCCTTCCCCCCCATCCCACAAAAAAACCCTGCAAAAAACTAAACTTATTGTTCTTTTTGTTCTTATGCTAAAACAGAAGTTCTAATTCTGAAAAGGGCTGCAAAACCTTGCCTGCATGCGAATTATGAATAGGACTGATATTTGTTCTTACAAGCTCTTGTGTGTAGTAGAATACAGAAAGCACACAGCATGCTGCAGACTGACAATATTGAAACAGAGTAAACTGAGACTTCAGTAATGGCATGTAATTCACTTGCTTTTCCTGATAACTCCTTCTTGCCAACCCATACTGTGTTTTTGTATTTTACATACATGCAAGCTAAAACGGATTGTCTCTTATGGTATGTCTGTACAGTGGCCAATAAAATAGGATTCTGACAGGTATCTCTGGATACAATCCCTATGCAAATTATAAAGAATCCTGGCCCCTAATCTGAAGAAAAGTGCTTGTTTGAAAGAATACACTAAAAACTTTTCTAAATGGGAATTTCCATATTGGAAGTGTCAGGCAAGCGATGTAGAACAGCCATATCAAGTCTTTTTGTATGGCATAAGATCTGGCAGGTTCTGTACATGTAAGGTGATGCCACAAAAACACGTTGTCTTGTGAGTACAGAGCTGCAGAGAGCACTCCCAGGATGATCACAGTTTTATAAGACACATTCAGAATTGTACCTCTGACTGGAGGTACCCTGGAGAGTTCCTGGATAGGTCCATATCAAGGTGAGTCCCTTCTTCCCTTGCCCTCCATTGAAGGAAATGGAGGAGAGAAGGACAACATTTAAGCAAGACTTGTAATTGAATGGATGAATAACTAGAGCCCTGATACCCATTGTAGTGCTTACTCACAGGCAAAGTTAAACACAGTCTGCAGGGTTAGGTACATCTAATGAAAGAATTGCAAATGTTCTATACAATAAAAGATAGTAACTATGCCTTTAGTGCTAAAAGGCTTACATTTTAAAGAGAGAAAATCTAACTCAGAGGAAGTAGAAATTAGTTCTGCATATAAGCTGCATTGTGTTTGAACATGCTCTGTATCTCCTACTGGCTCATGACTGATTTATCCCACATTCTGTTGGAAGCATATTATAATTGTATTAAAATATGCTTGGCATATGGGACCATTAGTGTGCAAAATGAAGTGTCCACATTCACATCTGCAGGTGTAAGCTACCTTCATTTTTGTTGCAGGGTAAGAATGTAGGAAATCTTAAAAATATCTAGAAGATTAATATGTTTCAATTGACAAAGAATGGCCTTAAAGGATTATGAAATCCTTCAAAAGCTGATTTAGAATCAGAAGAAATAACTGTCTAATCAGAATCAGTAGTGTTTAGTTGTTGAGTCCAGAATGCTGTGTTTGATGAACTATCAAACGGGAAGCAGAATCAATTTTTACCTTTGCCTGTGTATTAATGGCTTCCTTGATTATTTTTAACTTAATATTCCCTCATCTGTCTGTCTAAACATAAATTCTTTGAAATGCACATTGATTTCTTTGTAAAAACAAGTAGATGTATGAACTGTTAGTCCACCCTTAAGAGCCATATGTTCCATGGAACCTACCCTTTTCCAGAAGTGTGAGTTGTTTTATGTGCAATGATAATAACCTACTTCTGAAGGAGTGTTTCACTAGAAGCCATAACTATGTCTTTATATAACTATGTTAGTAACACACTACACAGAGATGTATTTAGTACATAGATACTTAGTATAGTTATGTAAATGTCACATAACTCTTTTTAAGTAAGTTTAGTATTCCCATTTTCCTCCAGATAGGTTCACATTGCTCTACATGCATCTTTATGAAATCATGAGATTTTGTATTCTCTATTTCTGTCTAGAAACCCCAGAAGATCACAGCAGGTAGCCGAAGTGAAAGAACTAGGAATGGACCCCAAAATTCCCACTCAGCTGTCATGTAATGTAGTAATAAACAGGTATAAACACAACCAAATCTTTCAACAGATCAGTGTTTAGGTTTTTGTGAGAATTTATATATAAGCATTCATTACATTATCTTAGTGTATGTACATCTGACTCTATTTGCATAGCTTACAGGGAGATGTCCTTCTACTGCATGGGTAGAATAGTCCTCTGCTTTGATTACAGAATATAGTCACAGATATACAATATTCAAAAGCGTTATAGCAAGAAAATAGCTTGGGACAAAAAATCCAGTTTTATTGGTCTTGAATGTGGAAGGTTAGGAAAAAAAAATCATACACAAATACATAAAGAAAGCAGCAAGAACAGTTGCATGAGAATTTACTTAAGTGCTAACAATGTTCTTGGCCATAAGATAGTCTGTTAGCTTTTTCTAGTTTGGGAAAGATAGTTTGTTATTTTTACTATTATTGTATTTGAAACTGGAATTTTAATATAGTGGTTGTGTGAAAATTAAAGTCAAGGCATGAAATCTAGTTAGAAACCTGAAGACAAAGAATGCTAAATGTGATTTTTAGAAACCTAATAGTTAGGTACTGGGATCTGAAACATATCAACTGAAAAAAAAAAAATTAGAGAGAATGTAGTTTTCTGAATTACAGTTGAAATTTCAGTATCATTCAGGGTATGTGACTTATCAGTCTATTAAAAGTATCTGAATTGTGCCTTTCTAGCACTCTCACTTAGTTTAAACAGAGGAAGTAGGAAAGCATTGACAAAATTGGTGGCAAATGTGCAGATCCCCTTAGGAGATTTCACCTTCTCTTGCAACTGGGCATGTTCAGACAAAAGACAAAAAAAATTTCCTTGAGTGCAGGGTAGGACATGCCAAAAATGAGTGTTCAGAAAGCTGTGTGCCTGGAGCACAAGAGAGACTGGTGAGAGAAGCAAGCAGAAGACACAGACACATCACAGATGTGATTATAAAAAAGAAGAAAAGAATACCAAAAATTGCAGATGTTCTCAACTAAAAGCAATCTGGAAAGAAAATAATTGGTTTGTTATGAACTTGGAATTTATTCCTGTTCCCACTCATTCTATTTTCAGCACTTTTGTTGTTGTTGTTGTTGCTATTGCTGTTCTTTGTTATTACATTCAAATACAATTCAGAAATTTTTTTTTTTTTTTTTTTAGTTATTACAGCTTTTGTTCTAAAGATGAGTCTACTCAGATCCATCTAAAACTTTTTCCAAATCAAGGTCTTCTCACAAAGAGACAGCAGTGAAGTCTCCTTCATGCAGCAGAGCCTAGTTCAATTAATCTGTCTGGGTGGCTGCAAATAAATAAAATTAAACAAGTGACCTCTTCCCTTTCTGCCTTCCAAAGCAAATGTCAAAATGCAAAATCAGTATTCCCACTAAAATCTGTTGTGGCATCTAGTAAGCATGACAAATGATATCCTATGACCTATAAATGTAAATTGCCGGACATTCTGGAGATGTAACAGTCTTCTCACTCCTTCTAATTACTTAGCATGACTATACGTGCAAAATTAAAAATGAGTTATATAATTGACAGTCTTTAACAGCTGAAGCACTCATTGTGATCCATTAATCTAGTCTCTACCTGCAGCCTGCATGAAACAGAATTTCATCTGCTAATTTTATTATCAAACCCTTAACTTCTGTTCTAGTTCCTGCAAATATGTCAGAGAAGCACCTTGACTGAAAACAATGAAACGACTACTATGTTGTTAGGTCTTTTGTTTCCACGTTTAATCTCTCTCACTGTTACACTTTGCAGTAAGGCAAGAATTACTTTTCATAGCATGAGGAAAATTCACATAGCTTTATTCACTTTTCATTACACACAAATGTACCACTCCACCATGTGCAGTCTATAGCTTTCATAAGTTCATACAGTAGATGAAAAATACATAGCCAAAATACAAGACACTCAAAAAAAAAAAAAAAAATAAAAAAAAAATTACAATCTTGATACAGTGCCATTAGCCGGAGACCATCCTAGTTATTAGTCACCTCATTGATGGAAAGTTTTACAAAGAAACACACACAGAAGTAATTGCTGACGGGGGCCCTAATAATGCTTATGTTCAAAGATAAAGAGATTTAAATACTAGTAAATTTATACTGAAAGGAGATAAAATTATGGGCAAATGATGGGAGGTTATTATGTAATTCTTGATTCTTGCTCTTGATTGTTTGGAATCTCCCCTGAGCTTACAGCAGCCCTTTCTCAATACTTAACCAACTTTATGAGCCTCTTCCTTTACAGAGCAAAATGGTGACAATGACAGAGCATCTGGTTTTGCAGAAAGCTTTGCCCAGTGTTTCCTTTCATCACAGTGCTCATGTATGAAAGAGAAGAAAGGACAGAATTGATTAGAAGAACTTTTCCAGCATAATGTCTTGATCTCAGAAGAGTGAGTTCACCTTACTTTAAGATGAATTTGTGGGAGGAAGAAAAGCATTTGTTGGAGAGAGAGGTGGCAGAAGGGAGAACCCAGTTCTGGTTAGAAAAGACTGACCTCCCTTCACAGCATTCCTGTTCTTTCACTAAGTTGGAAATTCTTCAGCCTGGAGACCAAGACTGGTGTGGAATTCCTGGATCATACTGTCACATTTCAGAGTTATCAGGCCTTCTTGATACATTTTAAGCTATGTTATTTTCTTGCCACTGCTGAAAAGAGGAATAATAAAAAATGGCAGTTTCATTGCCAATATACAAGAAAACTAGCAGCCTCAGCTGTTGCTTCACTTTTCCAAATATTCCTGTTTTTCCTCACATCTTCCTCCAAAAGTAAAATTGTCATTTTTGATTTTTTTTAACCATCTCTCTTCTCCTTTCCTCCCTCACCCATTCCAAATAACAAACAAGCAAACAAATAAACAGCAACAACAACAAAAAGAATAACAAAAAACCTTGAACACAGAAAATAATTACTTCAATCCTTGCTAAGTGCAGCTCACTCCTGAGACGTAGAAAAACACTTGCTACCTCATGGCCATTCTTGTATTCTTGTATTCTCATAGCAATACCTATTGCTGGCCAGGCAGTAACAGTTGTTACAAGGCTTACTGTTGCATTTAGTAAGCTGAATTGCAGGAGGCCTTGAAAATATACAGCCTTCACAGGAGCATGATCCAGATCTTATGTTAACAATTGCACAGTAATATTGTTACTATAATAAAATATAAATTTATTAATATTAGTGACTAATTAACTTTATTAATTATACAGACTCAGATCCTCACAGTATGGAACCCAGATATTTGGTGCTTGCACAGTACCCCAAAAATACACAGCCTTCAAACATTGACACATGGTGAGCAAGAGAATGTTGATTTTTTTTTTTTTTTTTTTTTTTGGTGTATGTTGGTAGACAATGCTGTACTTGAACAAAAGCAAAATGCATCTCTTCAAAATTAACTGTATTTTTATTCCTTTGCCAGAATGAAGACCTCTCATTTATTTGCAAGCTAAATTCTGAAAGATATCCTGCTCTTTCTTTACAAAGACTTCAATGGGAGTTGAAATTCAGTGGGAGTTATAATGCACCCATGGGAGAGAAGAGAATCTGCAAGCCAAGGTAAACAAACCTTCACCTAGTGATCAGTACAATATTTCTGTAGCTCCTTTTCGTGTCATCCAAATACAGGATTAGGGATGAAACAAGAACAAACTGCTAAAATGGTGCAGGAAATGCATTTACTATCACTGTTACAGACATTTTATGTGTAAATCAGGTTAGTGCTAAACAGTCAAAGCAGCTGTAACAATTTGCAACAAATGAACATCTCACTTTATTCTAGGTTAGGAGCAAGGTCATTAATATCTTTTCAGGTTTATATTTGAAACCAGACAGATAGGTTTTAGAAGATTATTATCTGTGAAAACCCTGGTGACATCTTTCTGTACATGTTGTACTATTAATGCACAATTCCAACAGGTTATCTGTGCATTGGGATGAGTGATAATCAAAGACAGATATCAGTAAGGGACAACTCACCATTTCCAAGCACAAAAGACAGAATATAAAATAAAAATGTTCTTTTGTTTCCTTAAAATGTACAATGCTTGTATGATCACAAATCTTGCCCAACCATTAAATAACCAAAGCAAATCAAACTTTTACCTCTGCATTTCCGAAAGCAAGAGTAGGAAAACCGGTAGGTTCCTTTTGATCTTGAGTGTCCTAAGAGATAAAGAACTTCTGCATCTTCAGTTAGCACAGTTTAATTATTTGAAGTGTTGTACTTAAATGTATCTGCCAGCCTGACCTAGACTGCTCATCTCTTTTCCAAAGTGCTGAAAAATCCTGATCTGAAAAAGTCTGTATTTAGTATCCATTAGAATGGTATTTCAAAGATCTTCCACAGCAATTATGCAACTAGCTACCCTTAAACATTGGTGGCTGGAAAGCCTGAGAAAAATGTAACCCTGAAGTAATCAGATAACAGCAGAAACAAAATACAGTCTGAAGGTATTGTCATATTCATGAATATGAATAAATTACTCCAGTACAATCTAGCGCTGAGAAGATAATGGAACTCTCTTTCATAGCTGAAAGCTTGGCAAGAAATAAACATCTTCACTAATTTATGTCCTTCAGACACTTCCTCTGTATTACAGTATACTAAATTTTCTTGAAATACATAATTGAAATGCACAAAAGTCACATTCAACTAGTTGTAGACTAGCTAGTAAAGTGTTCCTTATACTCAATTTTGGCAGGTCTAAACTGCTCTTTAAAAAAATAACTAAAATATGTAAACAGTGGGTGCCATAGCATTCAGGTTTCAGATAATACTCTTGGTCTGTGCAGTTGGAATGCTGTGATTATCAACTCTGTAACATCACCTAACAATGCTTTTAGGACTTTTCTTCAGCCATATAACACAACAGATAGTATTTGATGGTAATCTGTACATTTCATGCCTCACTTCTCCTGCAACTCCGTCTCCTTCACTTACAGCTCACTTTCAATGTTTACCACCAGAATTTACTCTATTTTCCATATCTCTCTGCTGTCTTTGGTCTTTCCTATGTATTAATGATGCATTTCTTTGTTCCAGTGAGCTCTCGTTCTGCTTTTCAGAGCAATCTGTTACACTGTGGAACTCTCTGTTTTTCCATCTCTCTCTCCTCCTGCTTGTCCCCTCTGCCTCCCCTGCACATTTTTTTTTTTTTTTAAATTTTAATTTTTATTTATTTTTTTTAAATGGAAATCATTCTTTCTGTTTTCACTTAAACTGCCAGTCTTTCCTTTTATTCTAGGGATAAAACTGTGTTCTTAAAATTTAGTTACATCATTTATTTATTTATTTATTTTTTTCTTTAACATTGTTTTACTTTGACCAACAATATTTGGAGTACATAGATTCTTACAAAAGCTCAGACTACTGCTCAAAAACAAAACAAAACAAACCAACAAACAAAAAGCACCATGTAGAAGTCACCAGGACAATTTGTGTGCATGCAATTCTCAGTAACATTTTTGGGGGGGACATCAAAATTAAAAAGAGAACTAATAGAAATATAGCATTTTCATTTCCTGATGACAGAACAAAATATGTGATAAATCTTTCCTTTGAATCTAACTTCTTCATTGAGAAGAAATATAGACTAATATGACTGAGCTTCAAAAATATTTCTGTCCTCATGCAAGACATCTTGTTTTAGTGAAGGAAACTAACCAATTGTAATTTTCAATTCAAGTTTCAGCAAGTTGCATCAAAGTTCTCAATGCACTCTGCTTAGAGCACACTTCTAAATATGCACCATATATGGCTCATATCTCTATTGCCAAAGAGCAGATGGGTAGTAAATGGAAGCACAAAGCATCTGCGCTATGTGCAACTTATTCAGCGCTAAATAAAGTTTTCATTTTATCATAATGCTAGAGAATAAATATGAAAAAATAACCTGTATGGTACTGTTATAATTACTACCTAGCCTTATAACTGTTAATAAAAAGACAAAGCTTAAACCAACATGTCTAATATAATTAACTTTTGAATGCTTATGACAATTATATGGTTGAGACAGAAAAGATGTCATTTTATGTGAAACAGTACTAAGGCAAATATTTTTACATTGCATATGCTGATGTCAGTAAAGTAAATTCACTGCCTCTTAACATGATAGCAAGAGGTAGTAATTCATGATGCATGTGTGAAAAAATAAATTGTAGAAAAATTTTTGTTTTGGACATGTACACTTTTTTTAGGTTGTGAGAAAATGATTTAATAGAGGTAACTTTATATTTCTCTGTTAAATCATGTTAGGAGTTATTTACAATAAAATAAATCCTAGAGTACTGTACCAAGAGATTTGCAACCTGCCTATTAGACACAATAAAAAACAAACATACAAACAAACAAACAAACAAAACAAACATAATTTGTCCTACAAGTTAGAAAATAAATCTGGTAACAAGGGAAATCTCAGACTGAATAGTAGTCACCTGCTTTTGCCATCAAATTCCTTTTCTGAAAAAATAAATATTAAACACATCCAAAAAAAAAGTAATAATAATAAAAAAAGATTATTACTTATGTTAATTCCCTGCCTCAATCATTCAGAAATCATCTGAATACCAGAAGTAATAACATCTGATTTAATGTAAGATATCTTCATGTCTTTCACTTCTGATTGAAAAAAGATGGAGATCTTATTTGGGTTGGGGTAGAGAAGATGCCATCCTCTCTTAAATTTCCTGGAGAACATAAAAGTGAACTGTATAATATCAGAACTGTGTAAATAAAGGGAGATTAGGTGTGTATAAAATGATTAAACTGGACAGAAAAATGATGCAACCTTTAAATGTTAACAGATGTTTAGGGAATCTAGTATGTTTCCACATAGGAAAGTGCCCAGTAGTTAATGATGAGTGGTTTTAATACTGCAGCAGGGCAATACATTTTCAAGGCTGCAGCAGGATAAAGATGGAGATGGAAAGAAGATACAGATTGAGGAGGTAAATTGAGATTACTGGAACTAATATTCTGAGTCAGGGAATAATTCAGATGAAAGCAACTTCAAGTATTTCTGTATCAGCACTGTTAACTGGACAGATATTGATTAGGTCAAGCAACACAAAGTTGCAAACTTACTAGAAGGAAATTCCACTTAGATGGTCAACAAAGCCATCTGAAACAGGACATAAAGGTGAAAGTTTGATCTGATTTACAATGAAAACCTAGATGGTTATGGATAAATAAGAATACATAAAAAAAAAAATGTCTTGACATCCACTCATGCTACAGCTGAATGCATCATTCTGACTTATGTGGAGCTACAGAAAACTGTGAAGACTGAGTAAAATCCATTCCTCTGTGCTGAAGACCATATGTTACTTAAGCCAGATCTTAAGTGCTTAAGCTCCTTGGACCAGAAGTGCTGGCTTATTCGGAACTGTTGCTTTGTATTACAGGAAGCGCTCCAGTGAAATACCATGGGACTGGAACTCAGAGCACACCCCAATGTACAAAGTGTTTGGCAGCAGTAAATGACAGTGTATTTGGTGCCATTAAGAGCACAAGAGTGTACAGTTGTATATATGAATAGCATCATCTAAAGGAACTTTTTCTGATGACATTTGAAGTACATTTCTGCAGTGCAGTGCGGTATCAAAAAGCAGATTCTTGTTTATTTACACAGTGTAGGGCTGCATAGTGAAAGGAGCTCAGGCCACAACGTAGTGTTGTTAAATCAGTTCAGTCCAAGCTGATGAAGCCATACTGCTTCCAGCTCTAGAGACAGCTGATTGATGCTTGCTTCGGGATCTCTGATCTGCACAATATAAACATAATTTTGTCTGACTAGAAAAGTTAGATGTCAGGGAAGAAGAGAGTTTGAGGAGCTATATATTCAACTTGGTACTCATCTCTTTATATGGATCTGGTCCAGTGAATAGATTTTTGCCTGACAAAAACACAGTCCCAAAGTGCTCACTGTTTCAAAAAAAATAAAAAATAAAAAATCACTCAACATTTTGTGTACTGTTTCCACTTCTTCAGGTGATAGAAAATGCAAAGGCTGATTGCTACCCTTGTTTTGACAGTGCTCTCACTGCAATGATAAAGTTTTCTCTTCTGCAATATAGTATTTCATCAGTCAGACATAAACAGAATAAGACCCAGTAATACTATTGCTTCTCATACTGATTCTCTCACATCCACGTGTCTGAGCTATTTTCCACTGCTGTCATAATTACAGAGAAAGGCTTGTTCGGAAGAAACCAACCAACCAACCAGCCAACCAACCAAAAAAATCCACACCATTAATGCATGAATGTGACTGAGTTAAAGCAGTGTATTTGGACCTGCTTCTGGGATTCTGACAAAATTAGGGAAATAGTAGTTTACCCAGAAAATCAAATAATTAATTACTTTATAAGAAGTAATGGACTAGCTTGAAATTGTAAAAGTTCCCATTTCTATGTGAACTGATCTGGAAGCTAAGTACGTAGAAGTTAATATGTTTAAACACTCTGAACAAAACTCTGAAGTTAATGTCCAGTGTACACAACATATATTTTACATGTATTTATTCACACTTTGGTTCACAAAACATCTCAGGGGGTTCAAGGTAAAATAAAAGCCTTGGAACAATCAGAAAGGGCAAACATGCAGTTAAATAATATAGCTAGTTTTAGTGTAACCAGAACCTTTTATATCTTCTTCCTATGCTCCCTACCATATTCTTAATCTCGATGGGATTATTTCAAAGGTCATTCTTTAAAGGTCATTCTGTAAAGGTAAATGCATATTTTTACAAGCTCCAAAAAAGAAAGCATTAACCTACCTCTGTTACATAGAGTATGAACACTTACTGAGCCCAACAGAAATACCTAATGCTTAAATGCCTTCACATTTTTTAAGTATATAAAATGTAAGAAATTTAGAGTTACATAGAAAACAGTTCACAAGCTGTATAACCTATATAAGTATCCATGAAATTAATTAAAAACTCTATTTCATAAATTAACTTACCAACTTGTCTTGACTAAGCCAGAGAAGACTTAATACACCTAGAATCAAGAATGGCAACAATTATTTACAATGACAACTTACTGTGTAAAGGCTTAAGACTTCTAAATCAATTAAAACAAATTAAAACAGAGTCCTGCTGACTCTGCATTTTCTAAGTAAACAAGTCTTTCTACAGAATGATCTTGAAGAAATTTTGAATAATGTAATATAGTTTTATAAATGTAATATTTGCCTTCTAAACTTGAAACCAGTATTTTTGTTTTGTAACAATTTCATTTCTTGCTATGTCCAGTGAATTATTACTTAGTTTGAATACAAAGAGAAAGTTTGTTAAATTAAAACTTTCAAAACTCTTCTAAATGCTTCAGACATTTTCCTGATCAAAAAACCAACCAACCAACCAACCAACCAACCAAAAAAAACAAATGTTGAAAAAAAAAAAAACCACCTTTCAAACAATATAAGGCAGTTTTTTTGTTTGTTTGTTTGTTTGTTTTCATCTTTATTTTTTTCTGATATTTTTACTTATTTTTTACTGGTAGCTGGGGAGAATAGCAAGGGTGACAAAAAGAATCCCTATGTCAGCAGTCAGGCTAATACAAACAACTCTTAGTACTTCTAATATGGAAGCAAAGCCATGTCTAATAGTACAGTGACAAAAATAAAATAAAATAAAATAAAATAAAAAAATAATAACATTTATTAAACTACATATAGACTCTCCTATATACTGGGGCATCCTCACAGTCTTCAAAAATGTCTTTAAGTGACAGTCCAGATAGTCCTCCAAGTTAATTCAAATCTTCTGAATAGGATGTCAATACGATCAGTTACCTGCTCAAGTTTATACATAAGATGTCACATATTGTTGGGATTATAGAAGAGTTTATTTTGTAAACAGTGTTGTAACAATTCAAATATGTTATTGATTCTCAGAATTGTCACTTTTTTCAAAACCACAACTGCAAAAATAATAAAATTTTGAGAAAAGAATGGAAAAACATCTCTAAAAATTCACAGCAGTGATTTTTTAATTGTTATTATTATTTTTTTTAATGAAATATATGCAGAAAAATCATGGAAATATCCAAATAATCACCAATATGTTATGATGGAAGCACAAGGTACTGCAGGCAGATTGTTTCACACTTTGCAGAATAAAGGAGTACGGTTTTAAACTAAAAAAAAAAAAAAAAAAGAAAAAAAAAAGGGGGGGGGGTTGATTTAGATTAGATATAAGGAATAAATTATTTACTATGTGATTGGTGAGGCACTGGAACAGGTTCCTCAGAGAAGTCGTGGATGCCCCCTCCCTGGAAGAGTTCAAGGACAAGTTGGCTGGGGCTTTGGGAAACCTGGTTTGGTGGGAGGTGTCTCTGCCCATGGCACGGGTTTGGAATGAGGTGATCTTTAAGGTCCCTTCCAATCCAAACCATTCGAGGGCTTTAAACTAGGTAAGAAGGGGGACGGGGCTGAAGCAAGGGTTGTTAGAGCTGTGCCAGGGGGAACAATAGCAAGGCCGGGGGATAAGGCAATGGCCCAACTGAAGTGCATCTACACCAATGCACGCAGCATGGGTAACAAACAGGAGGAGCTGGAAGCCATCGTGCAACAGGCAGGCTATGACTTGGTTGCCATCACGGAGACGTGGTGGGACCACTCTCATGACTGGAGTGCTGCAATGACTGGCTATAAACTCTTCAGAAGGGACAGGCAGCACAGAAGGGGTGGTGGTGTGGCTCTCTATATTAGAGAGTCTCTCGATGTTGTAGAACTAGAGGCTGGGAATGACAAGGTCGAGTCCCTCTGGGGACAACAAGGCTAGCGTCCTGGTCGGGGTCTGTTATAGACCACCGAACCAGGATGAGGAGACGGATGAGGAGTTCTACAGGCAGCTGACAGAAGTTGCGAAATCGTCAGCCCTTGTTCTCGTGGGGGACTTCAACTTCCCTGACATATCCTGGGAGCACAACACAGCCCAGAGAAAGCAGTCTAGGAGGTTTCTAGAGAGCGTGGAAGATAGCTTCCTGACGCAGCTGGTTAGTGAGCCCACCAGGGGTGGCGCCCCGCTAGACCTTCTGTTCACAAACAGAGAAGGACTGGTGGAGGATGTGATTGTCGGGGGCTGTCTTGGGCAGAGTGACCACGAAATGGTGGAGTTCTCTATTCTTGGCGAGGCCAGGAAGGGGACCAGTAAAACCGCTGTATTGGACTTCCGGAGGGCTGACTTTGAGCTGCTGAGGACACTGGTTGGCAGTGTCCCTTGGGAGGCGGTACTGAAGGGCAGAGGAGTCCAGGAAGGCTGGGCGCTCTTCAAGAGGGAAATCTTAATGGCGCAGGAACGGTCTGTCCCCACGTGCCCAAAGACGAGCTGGCGGGGCAGAAGACCAGCCTGGCTAAACAGAGAATTGTGGCTTGAGCTTAGGAGGAAAAGGAGGGTTTATAATCTTTGGAAAAGTGGGCAGGCCACTAAGGAGGACTATAAGGATGTTGCGAAGCTGTGCAGGGACAAAATTAGAAAAGCCAAAGCTCAACTGGAGCTCAGTCTGGCTACTGCCGTTAAAGATAACAGAAAATGTTTTTATAAATACATCAATACAAAAAGGAGGACTAAGGAGAATCTCCATCCTTTACTGGATGCGGGGGGAAACTTAGTTACAAGAGATGAGGAAAAGGTGGAGGTGCTTAATGCCTTCTTCGCCTCAGTCTTTAGCGGCAATACCGGTTGTTCTCTGGATACCCAATTCCCTGAACTGGTAGAAGGGGATGGGGAGCAGGATGTGGCCCTCACTATACATGAAGAAATGGTTGGTGACCTGGTACGGCACTTGGAAGTGCACAAGTCGATGGGGCTGGACGGGATCCACCCGAGGGTACTGAGAGAACTGGCAGAGGAGCTGGCCAAACCGCTTACCATCATTTATCAACAGTCCTGGCTATCGGGGGAGATCCCAGTTGACTGGCGGCTAGCAAACGTGACGCCCATCTACAAGAAGGGCCGGAGGACTGACCCGGGAAACTACAGGCCTGTCAGTTTGACCTCAGTGCCAGGGAAGCTCATGGAGCAGATTATCTTGAGAGTCATCACGCAGCACTTGCGGGGCAAGCAGGCGATCAGGCCCAGTCAGCATGGGTTTATGAAGGGCAGGTCCTGCTTGACGAACCTGATCTCCTTCTATGACAAAGTGACGCGCTGGGTGGACGAGGGAAAGGCTGTGGATGTGGTCTACCTTGACTTCAGCAAGGCTTTTGACACCGTTTCCCACAGTATTCTCCTCAGGAAACTGGCTGCTCTTGGCTTGGACTGGCGCACGCTTCGTTGGGTTAGAAACTGGCTGGATGGCCGGGCCCAAAGAGTCGTGGTAAATGGAGTCAAATCCAGTTGGAGGCCGGTCGCTAGTGGCGTTCCCCAGGGCTCGGTGCTGGGGCCGGTCCTCTTTAATATCTTCATCGATGATCTGGATGAGGGGATCGAGTGCACCCTCAGTAAGTTTGCAGATGACACCAAGTTAGGTGCGTGTGTCGATCTGCTCGAGGGTAGGAAGACTCTGCAGGAGGATCTGGATAGGCTGCACCGATGGGCTGAGGTCAACGGTATGAAGTTCAACAAGGCCAAGTGCCAGGTCCTCCACCTGGGACGCAATAACCCCAAGCAGAGCTACAGGCTGGGAGATGAGTGGTTGGAGAGCTGCCAGGCAGAGAAGGACCTGGGAGTGATGGTTGATAGTCGGCTGAATATGAGCCAGCAGTGTGCTCAGGTGGCCATGAAGGCCAACAGCATCCTGGCCTGTATAAGAAGCAGTGTGACCAGCAGGGCTAGGGAGGTGATCGTCCCCCTGTACTCGGCTCTGGTGAGGCCGCACCTCGAATACTGTGTTCAGTTTTGGGCCCCTCGCTACAAGAAGGACATCGAGGTGCTTGAGCGAGTTCAGAGAAGAGCGACGAAGCTGGTGAGGGGCCTGGAGAACAAGCCCTACGAGGAGCGGCTGAGGGAGCTGGGATTGTTCAGCCTGGAGAAAAGGCTCAGGGGTGACCTTATCGCTCTCTACAGGTACCTGAAAGGAGGCTGTAGCGAGGTGGGGGTTGGTCTGTTCTCCCACGTGCCTGGTGACAGGACGAGGGGGAATGGGCTTAAGTTGCGCCAGGGGAATTTTAGGTTGGATCTTAGGAAGAACTTCTTTACCGAAAGGGTTGTTAGACATTGGAACGCGCTGCCCAGGGAAGTGGTGGAGTCACCATCCCTGGAGGTCTTTAAAAGACGTTTAGATGTAGAGCTTAGGGATATGGTTTAGTGGGGACTGTTAGTGTTAGGTCAGAGGTTGGACTCTATGATCTTGAGGTCTCTTCCAACCTAGAAATTCTGTGATTCTGTGATTCTGTGATTCTGTGATTACTTTCCCTAGTGATAGAAATATAACCACATAAAAACTGTATTTACAGATTATAATAATGAAATTGAAATTCTGCCTGTTCTTTGAAGTAGTGAATAAAGCATGAGCTACACAGCCAGTGTTCACGTTTCCTAGCTCATGTGAACAGAACTAGCTGTGACATACCTTGATCAAAGTGGCAATATGTTATTACTGTTATATATTCTCTAAAAAGTTTATATCACAGTGCAGTTCAGCCACTAAAACATTACAGATATTAAGTTTCTTTATTACAATCTTCAACATTTAAACTGCATGAAGAACACTGTCATTCCAAGATTAAGTCTTTATACTTAAAGAGTAAGATGGCTTATTGGAGTAAGCCATCTTACTCCAATACTGCCCTGAAGACATAGAAGCAGCTGTCAACATCTGTAAGCTTCCTGCAGAATGTGACAAAGAATGTTCTTAGTATATGGATGAGCTCACTGCAAAGGCATAGTGTCATAATGGCATAATTTAAAGGACTCCATGTGAATGCAAAGCACCTGGAATGTATAGCTTACTTGATAAATGGTCATAGCATAAGAAATCAAGGGGGCTTAAATGTTTCAAAATGTTCTTCTTCAACTACAAAATTACTGTATAGTGATTATTTAAACAGAAAATATGAGTGAGATTCCATTTTTTGTTTGTTTCAAATTATCAAATTATTTTACAGGTTTTGACTAATCGTTGCAGGTAATAATTGCCAGAATGTCAACGTACACAAGAACACAGCTAAAATATTTGTACTATAATATCATATATATAATGATTTTTTCTCTTTGGAGCACACCAACCATAATCCTTTTAAGCACTGAGCACCTCCTGAAGATCCAAAACTTCCTATCTTGCTTTTGCTTTGTCTCTCAGGCTTTTCTGGAAGAAGATGACACTTCAGAAGAATCAGTCTTTGAACAACCAGGACTCGTTTTGTTTTGTTTTTCTTCCTGAGGTATGCAAGCAGGAAACATTTATATCTTGCTTTGCTGCCAAACACTCAGTTTTTGTAGTTTTCTGTGAGGTTTTTACTTTATAATCCGGAATTGATTTTTGTTTCTGTATATCTTAGGTGAACCACTTGCCTGAATGCTACAACAAATCATATGAAATATGAGTATTTTTGAAGAGAAACACTTTTCTTATTAACATCCAGAGCAGCTGCAGTACCTGAGCTGATTACATGGAGCAACCTTTTGCAGTGGTACTCACTGGCAATGATAGCAATGAGCTGATAAAATGATTGTTTCTTCAACTGCATTTATCCATGTCATGCTCTAACACTGATCCTTCAATTGGTGGCTGTGCCAACTTCAAGTGTTGCCCTCACGCTGCACTTCCAGTCTGGTTTATTAATCCTTTACACTGAAACTGTCATCTCATGGCTGAAACACTATGGATGCAAGTCCAGTACCTTCATGGCAACAGTGCCTTTCCCTTTAATTTCACCATATATATTAGGGCTTTATATCTAGTGTTTTGTATGCTTTATACAACTGTAACTTCAAAGCCATATATTCAGTTTAGTTGATGATTTCTTTACTGACAATTCAGACAGAGATACTGAGTGGATGGTGAGGGTTTTTTGAGTTGAACATGTAATGAGGGAATATTCTGGAAAAAAAAAAAAGTCAACTATTTCATAATCTTAGGAAAGACAGAAAAATGTATCACTCAGTTTCACATACTGTGCAATACATTTCATGAAGGTTTTAACATTATTATTTCTCACTCAGAAATATGAAAATGGAGGTACAGAGAGCACCCTTCCCACTCCCCAGTTATTGACAGTTAAATTCAACAAAATCATTTAAATGGCACATCATGTAGGAAAAAGAATTGCTCCAATTAAGTAATTGTCAGTGTCATGAAGTTATATCCACAGACAATTGTTTTTATTAGATGAATTTCCAGAATAATACCTGTAAAAATTATTTAAAGTATTTAAATGTTAAAAAGAATGTTCTGTAATGAGGCTGATTATATGAAAACTTTAATATAAATAGGACTGTGGGAGAACTGTAAGTCCCACAGAGGAATGCATACACCATGGTAGATAAATTCTCATCATTAGGTTTCTCAGTCCATGTAAGAATGAGGTAAAATGCTTTCAATCTGCATAGCAGTAAACGTCATTCTTATAAATAATATACAAATCCTTATCATACCAGCTGCATCTCGTTAATAAAAAGAACTGATAGTCATATAAAAGAACTATGTTGTTATATTAGTTTATAACACCATAACCTGATATAAGCCAAATGCCCTTACCACAATTTTTGGCTGTCACAGGCAGGCTGATTTCCAAAAGTTCAGCAGTTACTAAAGCTGAAGTCAGAGCTGACTCCAACTGTAGTTGTTAAATCTTAGCAAACAGTTGTTTTTTCTGTGTAGCAGTGGGCAGAGCTTAACATTCTTGGCCAGTAATGTATTTTCTAACCAGGGAATCTATGGTAGATCTTAGTGTGTAAGTATATCTGCAGGTTTTTTTTTTGTTTTTTTTTGTTTGTTTGTTTGTTTGTTTGTTTGTTTGTTTTTAAGTTAAGCTATTAAGCTTGTGTAATAGGTTTAATAGGAGAAAAAAAAAAAGAAAAAAAAAAAAAAAGAAAAAAAAAAAATGTTGGTCCTAGTGTTCATTTCGATCACTGAACCAAAATAATTTTTCTTGGAAAGTATAACCACTGAAAACTACCGCTAAATATTAAAATCTACTAAACCACGCAAATGTATGTATGAACTACATAGAAGCATAACCAAGGTCAAGGGAGGTAATTCTCCCCCTCTGCTCTGCTCTCATGAGACTCCACCTGGAGCACTGCGTTCAGCTCTGGGGCCCCAGCACAAGAAGGACATGTACATATTAGAGCGAGTCTAGAGGAGGGCCATGAGGATGATTAAAGGGCTGGAGCACCTCTCCCATGAAGAGATGCTGAGAGCTGTTCAGATGCTGAGATGCTGTTCAGCCTGGAAAAGAGAAGACTCAGGGGAGACATAATTGCATCCTTCCAGTACCTAAATGGGGCCTGCGGAAAAGCTGGGGAGGGACTTTTTGTCAAGTAATGTAGTGATAGGACAAGGATTAATGTTTTAAACTAAAAGAGAATAGATTTAGATTAGATATAAGGAAGAAATTCTTTACTATGTGGGTGGTGAGGCACTGGCACAGGTTGCCCAGAGAATCTGTGGATGCCCCATCCCTGGAAGAGTACAAAGCCAGGTTGGACGGGGCTTTGAGCAATCTGGTCTAGTGAGGGGTGTCCCTGCCCATGACAGGGGGATTGGAACTGGGTCATCTTTAATGTCCCTTCCAACCCAAACCATTCAGTGATTCTATGAAATTTGTAACCAATCATGAAGTGAGCCATTTGGCAATACAACAAATTGAGTTATAAATGCTATTCCAGTTAAACAAGTGTTTTTATATCAAAAGGTATGCTCTCTTGTTTGCCCAGATACTTTCATAAATATACCTTGTACAACAATGACAGGAAGTAAAGTCACTGTACTTTGAAAATAAGTAATTTTACTGGAAGTGAAATACAAAAGTTTTACAAATACTGTAGAATTTCACACAGTTTAAATCTGTCACAACAAATTTCTATAAAAGGCTGTATTTTTGATATGTACTGGAATTTTTATTTTTAATTGAGTGATAAGTACCTGGAAAATAACCTAACAATCTTTTGAAAATCTGGCAAAAAAGAAAAAGGAAAAGAAAAAGAAAAGAAAAAGAAAAAGAAAAAGAAAAAGAAAAAGAAAAAGAAAAAGAAAAAGAAAAAGAAAAAGAAAAAGAAAAAGAAAAAGAAAGAAAAAAAGGCACAGCCGTCATACACTGTTAATTAAGAAAATAATTTTTTTATTAATTATAGTGCCATAGTTGTTTTTCTTTTTTTTTTAACTAACAATTTTGCAAATGATTTTTATAAATAACATTCATACTATTATAAGGATATCCATAAAGAATACAGAATGCCCCTATTTGTAGTTGCTAAATTGTAGTTTGGGGACTGTATTGTGTAAATGCTTTTCCTATTAGGTTTTGAAAAAATCATGTACCATACTGAATGATTATATTTCCAATTTTAATACTATAAAATTTTTGAATAAATTTGAATCCAGTTGTAAATTTTGCTTCTGATTGTGTTCCTAGCATTACTTCTGCCTGATTTAATTGATTTCATTGAACTTTCTGAAAACAAATTTCCAAAATTTCATGTACACTTGAAAATTAGTAGCACACACAGTTCAATTAAATATTACTTTGCCTAATTTTGAATCCAGAATTGGTAATACTGTATTTTTGTTATTGTGTTTTTTTTCCACTAAAACAAGATTTTAACTTGCTTGTTGAAAAGCATTAAAGAACATCAGCTGGTCCTGCCTGACATGAGTAGTGTTAATGAAAGTGCTAGAGACAACATTTTGCCTTTATATTTCCTTTCAAAATCTGAGACTTTGTGAAAATATTTTTTCAGGATGTGCCCATGAACACAGTTTAGTGGAGAGGTGTGTCAGCGGTGGCTATTATTTTCTGTGCTGGTAGCAACTTGAAATAAGAATCTTCCTCAACTAGAGTAGATAATTCTCTATTCTGGAAAGGATCTTGTCAAAACAATGGAAGGACTGAGCTAACGGGAAGAGTGGCTGCCTCTCCATCTGCCTGCATCACTTTAAAGAAAATTTATATTATATACACAAGCTTTCCCAAAAGATTAGTATTTTCTAACAGGTGAATCCTCTGCTAGAAGGGAAAATAGTACTTGCTAACTCTAAATGTTATATATTTTTGATATTTTTATAGATATATATATATTTTTTTCTGTAACATGATGGGACATTATTGAAAAGTATCTGCTTCAGTCAACAGATGCATTTGTCTGTTAGAGGAATAACAATGAAGATTATCAGTGATTTTCTTGGTTTAAACATAGAGGAAAGCCAGAATTTAACTAACACAGAGTGAAGCATAGAAGAGGAGGAGGTATTATTCAGATACAAGATGGACATTTATGTCAAATTAGTACCTAGCCTCTTCAGTTGTTCAGATTAGTTGAACCATTCAGACAGACAGAGAGGGTGCATGTGGTCTGCATGTTTTAGAGAGATAACATGGGCCTAAATATTCTAAAAGAGTTTTTGATAGCAAGAAAATGAATAAGAGAATACAACTCTGGAATGCTAAAGCTAGAATATATTGAGATTATTCAACCACTTCTCTTAACATGTATCATGGACATAATTTCTGCCTACTTACTGCTGCTTACCAGTGAAACAGCTTATGGTAGCTAGTAAGTGGCTAGAACCTGTCATGTGTATATTTAAACTAAATCAGCAAAATGTTTAGGTGGGTATATAGTAAGAAGAGAAGTCAATATCCAAATAATGGAAATCACAGCACCTTAGCTACAGATTGTTAAAGCAGAATTTTAAAAAGTCCCCAGTTATCTGGAAAGGAAAAGCCTGAAGTTTTTTAAGACTTGTAATTACAAATGTCTTTTCAGCAAGAATGGAAGAGAACAGCAAAGTCACTGGACCTGTCAGCAGAATTTTACTGAGTGTATGAATTCTGTCAAATTTACATAAAATGTTTTTTCTCTCAGTGCTGGAGATTATTTTGGTTGTTAGTGCTTCCTACCAGATGATATTGATCTCTGCCTGAGGTTCTGTTAGTCTGTAGTGAATACATTTCAAAGTTAAGAGAAGGCAATATTCTTTCACCACTTGTAAAATCATTAGTTGAGAGTGGAGTCATCTCTCTCCACCCTGATACCACCGATTTAATGTTATCATACTCTGTCCCTTTGAGGACCAATGGAATGTCTTAAAAGAAAGAGAAAGTTACTACTGATATGAGAAGATGAGCTTCAGGAGAAAGAAGGGATCAATCCAGAACAGATGGTCTCCTAGAGAAAACTGCCTGATGTAGAGGAAGTGCATTGGCAATACTTTTTCTGACAAGAAGAGTAGGAAAAGGGAAAGATTAATAGTCAGAATCATTGTTAGGGAAAAGGGTGAGTGAAATTCTGAAAAAGACTCCAAGTTGAACAAATACCATGCAGGAAAGGCAGAAATATAGGAATGGATTTGGTAAACCACATTGAAGAAGGAGTTGGACTTGATGATCCTTATGGGTCCCTTCCAACTTGGGATATTCTATGATTCTGTGATTCTAAGAAGACCTCAGAGTTGTAACAGAGCAAAAGACAAAAGAAATCTTGGGAGAAGAAATGGTATCTCAGATGAAGAACCAAGGAGAATATTGCTATGATCATAGATATGATGATCATTCTTCACTGAGAGGGTGGTTGCACACTGGAACAGGCTCCCCAGTGAAGGAGTCACTGCACTGACCCTATATGAATTTAAGAAATGCTTGGCTGTGCACTTAGTCACATGGTCTAAACTTTTGGGTAGACCTGTGCGGTGCGAGGATTTGGACTTGATGATCCTTATGGGACCCTTCCAACTCGGGATATTATATGTTTCCATGATTTTATGATTCTAACTCCATCTTCTCAGCTGTGAGTTTCTGGAAAACTGGGTCAGAGGGAACCTCCTCAAGGCAAATGAGGTTGCACAGTCATTGAGTAGCAGCTGAGTTTGTTCACTGGGAGAAAAATGCATATGGTCCAAAGAACGCAGCAGGGAATGAAGAGAAGGATCCTTCTCAGAGAAACAGCAAGTAGCCTTCTAGTCCTCGGAGATGACAGAAAAAGAAAAGTCTTAATGACCAAGGTGGAACATGATGAGTTTGCTACAACATCAAAAATTTCTAGACTGACTGAAGACACACCTAGAAGCAAAGATATCATGGGCAGGGTTAGATATAAACCTTTCTTTATTTCTATTCAGTCTGATCTAATTTGAACTTTCTATATATAAAAAGTTAATTCTTATTCTGTAATAAAATCAGGCTTTTCTGGGGTTTCTAGTCTTTAATGGGGGCTCACTATAGGCCATCTATCTTAAAATTCTGGTGATTCAGGTTACAATATGTTTCTGAAACACACTAAGTTTACAGGAATAGAGGGTAAAATGTGGGAAAAGGCGAAAAATCTGGAACAGAAATGGTGTGGTTGTCTCATCTGGAGAACTTGCTTTAGATCACTTGTTGAATTCAAATAGCATGCATGCACAGTGATTTTATTAAGTCCACAATTGGATTCTTATGGATTTACATTATTTTAACTTACGCTTACCTGTAACTATGCAGAATTTATGTGAATGCACTTTCCTTTCAGTTGGCTGTATCGAATACAGTTGCCTAAGACAAAACTATTCATTTTGTACACTGGGGCTTGATCCCCTGGGTCATCTGTCAGCAGCATCCATTACTGATACAGCAGTAGATAGCTATATATCACAGTGTCATCTTAGCTTTTTTCCTCTCCTTGGTCTCAGGGTTATTGTTGCAACACTTTAGATAATTCTGTATATGGTGCTTTGCTTTTAAAAAATGATGGCTATTACAACTCAGAAACATTTATCCTAACATGTTTCCTCAGTTCACATATTTTTTATAACTAATGTAGCACAGGGAAAAATAATGTTTTTCTAACTATGGATTTATGACCAAAAATCCTTACAGTATTAATGGAAAGGATGTGCATAAATTCCCTTGTGCACTGATGGCATTATATTTCCCAGAATGTATGTGCACTGCGTGTCATTTGGTGCTTTGCTCAGCTAGAATCCTCCCAGCCATTTCGTCAATCTTCTGAAATCCAAGCCATTAAGGTACTATCACATGCACAGGGAGACATTTTTGGAAAACTTTCACATAGTTACTGTTGCTAGGTAAATCGCTCCCTTGACATCCATGTATTTAGATATGCTTCTCACTTTCTTTGTCTCAAAACTGACACAGTGACATGACTTTGGGGGTGGGAGGAAGGAGAGGTGCATGCAATGAAAAGCAACTGTTGAACTGCAGGAATAAAAGAAATAAAGTGTATTTCTTGAAGGTATTTTAAATGCATTTAAATTATGTCTGGACAGCCATACAGTGACTGAATATCTAAGGTCAAAGGTAGAGAACAATTGTTACAGGAAAAAAAGATAGTGAGTTCTGTGGCAATTTAATTGTTGAGAAATTATGTTCTCCCTACTGAACTTGTCTTTAAGTTTTTCACGATTAATGTACTTCTAAACAATATCTGCATGTATTTTATGTACCTATGCTTATGCACACATATTTAGGCCAGCTTAGGATAGTACAAATAATGCAACAAATTGTTTGTCTGTGTCCTGGAAATGAAAGCACCAGTTTCAAAACTCAGAAGTGAGCATTAATTTCTGACTGCTAGGATACATGGGATGAATGCTAGGAAACAAGATAGACAAAAATAGTTTTTGAAAAATATGTGGCTGGGAAATGAGAGAGAGAAACTTATTTTTTAGGAAGGGAATACTAGACTGAGTTGATTATTCTACGATAGTCATCCAGAAACTCTTGTAAAAGTCTTTGAATTAAACAAGCTTTCAGTAGCACATTAGTTCTAGCACTGACTTTCTGTGCAGGTGTAAAAACCACCCTTCGTGAATGTTTGATGTACTTTTAGCCATACTGGTGATATCTTTAATGGTAAATTAGCATTCATAGAAAGCAAGATGAGTCTTGCAATTTTTATGTAAATCTGTTAGTCAATCTACTTCAAGACGTACGTGAAAACCTCAAGATCTGTCTCTTAGTAATATGACTGTTACTTAAAAAGTAGTGAAAAATATTTTCTGTAACTAATAGATTAAATAAAAGTAAAGTTCTAGACCAACTCATTGTTTAAATAAAATTTTAATAAAAGTGTTGCAAGGCAATTCATGTGACATCTTCTTTTTTTCAGTTTTTACTCTGAACCATCCATTCAACTTCTTCCTTTCCTAAAAGCAAAGAATATTAATTTCAGAAGCAAGAACATGTTCAGAAAACTGGGATTTTTGATTTGCTCAAAATTAGATTTTCAGAGTCAAAAATATTATTACGAAACATGATTCTTTATGTCACTGATTTCTTGCCTGTTAAGTATTTGATTTCTCTCTGGCTCATATTGCGTTTATCAATGCTAAAATTTTACTTGCAGCAGTAATAGCATAATTAGTAACAATATAATTGTTTTTTTTTTGTTTTTTTTTTGTTTTTTTTTTCTGCATGTGCATGCACAGGCACAAAAACACACATTATATACCCAGCTGTATGAATTAAAAATGCTAATTAAACACAAGACATATACTTTAGTATTTTTCTTAATGATCTCTAAAGACGCCATTTCTAAGGAGTCAGAGCACAATTATCAAGGCTTATCTTTTTTTTTTTTTTTTTTTTTTCCTTATAGATTAAAGATAATGTAAGATATCCAAACCATATCTCTTAATTTAGTGTTTTTATCCCTTACCAATAGAAAAGCTTAATTTAAACTACAAAGAAAAAAAAGGAACTGAATAGCTTAAATGCCCATTAATTTCAAAATGGTTTAAAAAGTGCTACTGACTAACCTATATGGTACATAAAATATTTATTGATGTTTAAAAATAACTAGAAAAGAATATTCTCTAGAATTAACCCTTTTTGCAACAGATGGTATCATAATATGAATAAGACAACAGACCTCTAAATAAGAATAGAAAAACTATAATAATAATAAATTAATAATAATAATAAGAAGAAGAAGAAGAATATGGTCTTAAAATACCACCTAAAGCTTGAGAATTTTTCTAGAATCTTCAAACATCCATGAACTAATCAGCAAATATTGTGTGATCTCTTTTCTCCCCATCTCATGGCCTACCCTACCATTTTCTAAAAGCTTGATATTACTGAAAGAATGTCCACTCTGGATTTGAATGGAGCTAGGGACAAGATCCCAATGATATCATAAATATTTAGGGACTAAAAGCCACTGGAAAGCTTTCCCGGGTCTCCCTGACACCTGTGGGCTTGCTCAGCGCAGAGCAGGAGCCAGTTGTGCCTGGTGCTTCTCTGTTGCATAAGAAAGCAAGGAGAAGCTGGCTTCAGTCCCAGACAATAGGCTACTGTCGTATGACTAAGAGGAAGAAGTCATCAGCCTTTCACCATCAACTTGAGAGGTGCTAGTTGTCACTATGCCTGAGCTCATCAGGAGCTAGCCGTAAGCTCCACCAGCTGCCCTGCTTGGTATGCTTCCACCATGTATGTTCTTAATGCATTAGTAAAGCATGTAAGGTCCAGGTGTATTCTTCACTGAGGAACGACAATTGTGACTTAAGGTTATTTGAGAACAGATTGATATTCCTCAAGAGTGTGGATACTCTGTAAACCAATAAATGCTGTCACTTGATCCAACAAGGAATAAGAAGGCACTCCTCACCTTTGGCAAAAAATGAATCACACAGAGGTCTTCAGAGTTTGAAAATCTTATGTTACTATTTACATAGGGGATTGAAAATTGTCCATAATTTAGAAAACAGGATACCAAAGTATCTAATTTATTTGCTGAGAAGTTTCAGTTACTCTTAATAGCAGCAAGCTGGAGAAAGAAATATAGTTGTATCATACAAGTAGTCCACTTAATACTTGTGGCTACTTAACAGACTTCACCAGGTTCACAATAATATCTCTACAGTGCTGCAAGCACAGTTCACTTTGCTTAATAGGATATATAATAGGAAATGGAATGGAATAGAAAATAGTCATGTCTGGAGAGACTGTGAATTCTCCATCATTGGAGACCTTCGAGAAGAGGTTATATATCAGTATATGCCAGGAATTTTGTAGGCACAGTTGACCTAAGCACAGTTGACCTAAAGCACCCTTGCTTTAGGGTAAGGGAATGAACTAGAAGATCTCATTTACATTGTGATTCAACAAGCAGTCAGCTCTCAGGAGATTTTCCAACAGCAGACTATAAGCAATATGAAAAGCTAAAAGCTGTGTTAATTTGAATGACTTGTGTCAAGTGACAGGAGGTAACAACATTTGGCTTTTAAAAAGTATTCTGGCATTAAGCCTTCATAATATTTTTGAATTCATATAGCACCTTTCATCTCAAAGCACTTTGCAGGTTCACTATATGATTGGACTAGAGTTCCTTTTCTGTTTGATCTGTGGCAAGGACAGCAAAAGTACCCATATACAAGTGAAACCTTGTGTTGCTCAACATATAAGTTTTTTTTCAATATTATTATTTCAGAATTTTCCAACATGCAATGTCCCTAGATCTGAAAGTATCTACCTTACAGTTATGAAATAAACTCTACTTTTATATTAACTTCTGGAATCAAGGAAGTTATTTAGTACTATTTGTTGCTGTAGGAGTCATCATCACTTTTTTTTTTTTTTTCAGCTATGCTGTGGCATAAAAAATAAAAATAAAAAATAATAATTATTTAAACCATACATCATTTAAAATAAAAGTAGAAAACATAAAGTAACAAAGACATTCATGAATACTCTAAGAATGAGCAATCATGAAACACCAGCTGTGTGCCTCTTTGTAATCTTTTTGCAGCAAAAATGTATTTTAAGAAGAGCTTTCTCTGTGGATACCAAATTGGCTGTCCATTTATTTATGAGTTTACAAAAAGCTTGCCATAAACACTGGAACAGTATGTCATCAAAAGCAAAGGTAGTCCTTCAAAAAAAAAGTCAAATTGGCAGTAAAGCTTCTGCATTGCTGAAATGTCAGTATCCCAGTAATGTGCAAGAAAAGCTAGGTAGAACATGCTGTGGATAGGAATGCAGAAAATTTGCTTGAAACTTTAAACAATATTAGTCCGTATAATTTCTGTTTGACCAGGATAATTTTCATTATATAAACAGGAATTTCTTGAAATTGGAAAAGGACAATGGCAGTGCAGAAGACAAGAACAGATGAAAATAGTCTCAACAAAACTGATGGTTGAAATGAAGAATCAAGACTGAGTTTTAAGTACATTTTAGGGAAGGAACAGTTTCTATCAGAAATCTCATTCTTGGTGGGCATGATTTCACTGCAACATTTTCACTGACCTTGATTTTTTTTTATCTGGTTCAGAACACTTTTTTTTTTTTTTTTTCTCTTAAAAATTATGCATCTGATTATTTCTTTCAAACCCATTCTTGTGTAAGATTTACCCTCGACATATTCTTTTTCATCATAACTTTCAGTTTATTTACCCTAAGAAATTTCCTACTACTTTTTCAGTCTGTAACCTCAGCCTTGACTGCATTCTGAACAATATAGAACTTGGCTCCAGGAAGGAATAATGATTTTTACCATGTAAAATAGCTCTGCCATCAACTACACAGAAAAAGAAAAGAATATTTGTGGAATCATTTATTCTCCCAACTTTGCAAAACTCCTCAAGTTCCTCATCGCTCTCCATCTCCAGATTTGCCCAGTAAATAATGAAAGCATGTTTAATTGCCTAGTGAAAGAGAATTGAGATCATGTTTAATTGCCTAGTGAAAGGGATCACTATTGGTCTTAGTTTGTTTTGTGGTTTTTGTCTGTTTGTTCTTTGTTTTTTAGGGGGAAGAAGTATTTTACTGGGAAATGTACTAAAATTATGTCTTGCCTTCATAATTTTCTTTCAATGCATTATCAAGTCAATAGATACTTACCCTTGCTTTTGTGGAAAAAGCTATTATTGTTATCCCAGGCTGACAGAAACAAAGAGAAACAGTAAGTAATCAATAGATCTACTCCACTGACACTTTTTGTGTCTTTTTGTTTTTATGTACACGAGCAGTGACTTTGATTCCCTTCTAAAAGACCATTTTTGTAAAAAGACAGCTTGTTTAGGTTGAATGAAAGACCTCTGTTGACCACAGCTGATTTTGTCATCAGACTGTATGTATGAAATATAATCCAGTTTATTTCCATACAGGTACCTTTAATCCTCTGACTAAAATGGAAACTCAGGGAACAGATAATGCATTTGTATCTGGACATAATGATCATACTCATATACACTATCTTTGAATATTTGATTTGGAATTATGAATCTGATTGTATAATCTTATTTCTCAAAAAGGAATAAAAATAGTACTTTTGGCAGCAATTTCAGAGGATAGGTGTTGCTTTTTTTCTTCCAGCCTTCAATTTAATATGTTTATGAAGTTGTCTTTAGGCTATTTTTTTTCCTTAGATGCAGGACTTTGTGGGTTTTTTGTTTGTTTGTGTTTTTAATTTTACCCACAAATACTACCCATCTCTTTATCTGCATGCATATCTTTAATTTAGATAACTTTAAAAAAAAAAAAAAAAAAAGTCATATCAATTACTAGCAAGCTATTTCTCACTTGTGCCTCAGTAAAATTCCCAAGGAATATGTGTTGTTGTTTTTTTCTTGTATATTCTGAAGCATTTTTATTTATTTATTTATTTTATTAGTCAACTGTCTTTTTACTCTTCTGTCTGCGTACTCTTCTGATAAAAACTGTTTCAATACACTTAGAAAACCTTGGTAAACTTCTCTTCAGTGCCACGTTGTGATCTGAATTTAAAAAAAAAAAAAAAAAAAAAAAAAAAAAAAAGCTTGTCCATTGAATATATAGTAGAAAATATCATGGCAAATGTTACCGTTCACTGTTTGGGTTTGTACTTCTTTTGTCTTACCATGTATAAAATGTATATTCTTCCTGGGAGAACTGAGGGTTTCCTAAGGCACAGTATTAAAATTGTGCAGGACATATCACATTCCTTACACTGGGCAAAAATGTAGGCTATAGTGAGGACCTTTATGTATTTCTGATGCTGATTTTTTTAGATGTGAAGTTCAAGTAAGCTGGAAATTCTTCAAGGATAATAAAAAAATCGCAAAATTCTGAAAACTGTGAAAAGATTTTGATACTGTACAATCCCATCTTCTAGTTACTACTCTACTGGATTCAAGCTAATGTGTTTTGAGTGACCAAATCCTGTAAGACCCAGACCCCTGTGTTAACAAAACATTGAAAAGAGACAAAAGTGTTTAATGACACAAACACTTTTGTGAAAACTCTACTGTCATTGTGTCCTTTAATGAAAAATACTCTCAATCAGCTGTCAGGCCTTTCATAAGCATATATGAGTTAACAAAGCCAAACACTCCCCTTGATCTGTGGGCTCTGAGTCACAGTATGGCCACAGTCAGCTCAGAATGTTTCCTTCAGCAACACATTAGCCTTTTCTGGGGATGGAGGAGCTGAGCAATTACCTCATCCCTGTCTTTCAAAACAGTTGGGTAACCAAGGAAGAATACCTAAATATTTTTTTCTGAAGTCTAACATTTTAAGTTAAATCTGGTTAATTATGAGTAAATCTGGGTAAAACTCCTGAAGAAATTTTGCCTTGCTGACTACTGATAGCTAATCTGAGTACAATGATTGCAACCCCAGTCTGGAGGATCTGGAGATACTCAAACACAACAGTCTTCTGGCATTCCTCATGGGTTACTCTGCAGAAGTGCCAGTGGACAAATGTCGTAAATATAAGAGTATTGGAAGTCTTTCTCATCTGCTCTTCCTTGGGGTTCAGTATTATTCCATTCCATTACGAATATTTACATTTAAGAACTCAGAACTAAACATGGGCTTCAGAAACTCAACAAGTTTCTGAAAGGCTAGTAATACAGTCTCTAAAATCAATCTCTATTTTAGCAATCCACCAAAATTGCCACCCTCATTTTACTGTGCATCTGAGGTTTAGATAAGAGGCAATGGAGCAAAACTAATGCCTGACAAGTCAAGGTGATGTTGGTTAGATGTGGAAAACAGTTACCAAATGAACATAAAGATGTCGTTATCCGCTCTAGCTTTTTTTCCGTCATGCAGCATAGATGATTTGCATTTTGCACAGAACCACTTTTAGCAGGAAAATGAACTTGTAGTAGTTAGCTTGATTATACCTATCAAAAGACCAGAACATTAGAACATTCCACAGCCTCGTTTCCTTTTGCATACACACACACACACACACACACACACACACACACAAAAAAAAAAGGCAGTACAGTCAGAATAAGTGCTGTTACTGTATACATACTTGTCACAGGATGATACAGTTGAGGAAACTCAGCTTCCAGCACACAGTTCTGTCAGTTTTAGCAATGTTCAGGGCTGTTGTAGCTATGCTCTCTCATTTGTTCTAGTATGTTGTGAATCAGTTCTATAGATTGAACACCATCATTTTTGTTTATCTACACTAATCAGCCTTACTTAAATCCTTATTTAAAGCAGAATAGTTCAACCACACTCATAAAAGTACAGCTTTGCTGTTGGTTATTGCTCTCTCATAAATTTTCTCTAAACTGGCTGTACTTTCTGACATGTATTCTCTGCAATGCTCATGTGACTGACAGTATACTTTTGATTTTAACATATAGTAAAAAAATTACACTGTTATGTCTCATGATACTAACAAAACATCTTATCCCCCTGTACTCTCCTCTGCCTACCTTAATGAAAGGCAAAAGTGAGTACAAGCCACTCTTCTCACTTTTATTTCTTTAGTGAAGAATCATTAAATATGCTCTCTGTGAAGAGCCAGGCCCAAGCTCCAATTCATAGAAGCATAGAATCACAGAATCACAGAATTTCTAGGTTGGAAGAGACCTCAAGAT
>CM021766.1:82047757-82065565 GCA_011076525.1 Nettapus auritus | reverse complement strand
AAAAAAAAAAAAAAAAAAAAAAAAAAAAAAAAAAAAAAAAAGCAAATGAAGCACCTGCAGTGCATAAAAACGAAAATATAAATATAAGCATAGCTAGTAAAGGACTTTAACAAAATTCCTGTTGAACAGGAGGAGAAACAACGGAGTGTATGTGCTAGCATGTAGAACAAAGAAGATAAACATTGACATTTAGGAATTAAATTAATAATAAACTAGATTTTTGTCTGGTTGCAGATTGTAATGTTATGGATTAAAACTATACAGTTTATTATGAATTTTAATATGAAAAATAAAATGAATTTTTTTTTTCACTCATATGAAATATATTGTAATGTTATTGCTGATTTTGCTTGATCAGGTGACAGTAATTCAGCATCTCTCCATATTGTAAACCTCCTCACCAAAATAAGGAAAGAATCAGATATCATTATCATTATTGGATTGGAGAAAGTTATAAAGGGAAAAAGGTAACAGAAGGCCAACTATGCCTTCAAGTCTATGCTGTAAATTAGAATCACCTTGCAAGGTCAGGACACAGCAGCACTTTAATCAAATTCTGTACCATTTGTATTTGTAATATTGACAAATCTGAATTATAATGAAATAATATTTGTTCCCTGCTGTTCAATGTTTCTGTTGTAATTACTATTGTGATTTTAGCCAACTGAGTTTATAATTCACTTTCTTGGCTGAGAATGAAAAGTTAAAATTGAAATAAATAAATGAGAGGTGGAAAAGAGTGTAAGTATAGGTGGAGTGCAAGCAAAAATTATAAAAATGAAACTTTAAAATCTTTTTATTTACCTCTAGTAGAATCTGTCAGTTTAGTACCACATTGCTATCCAGAAGTACTTAAAACAGTGCAAACTAAAAATGGCATATTGGCATTAATATTCATTAATATTAATATCATTAATATTTGCATATTTTAGCCATGTAGTCACTTCAGTCTTACTTGGGTCATTGCAAAATTGCTTATCATGTCAATTTCTTTTACTCTTGGATACTAATAAGATTATCTGATCTGTGGGCATGTTTTTAATAGTCTGTTAGTCATCACTAAGATACTCCTGCAGTAATTCTGGAAAAAAACTAGTCAGGGACTTCATTCACTGTCTTTTAAATAAGGTTACATTATAAAAAAGAAAACTTATAATAGTGTTGTTGAGGACAAAAGAATGAAATCTTTCTTGAACCTTCCTAAAGATGCTCTCCTATGCACACAGGTATAAACTTATGATTGACTTTCACTAGTTTTTTTTTTTTTCTCAATTTCATGCACTTTCTCCAAAATTCTCTTCGCTTTTTGCTACTTTAACAATTGTTGCCTGAATCATAAAAATCAGTAAAATAAAACAATTTTTTAAGATTATTCCCTACGGGGGAACATTAATGGGAGAGGTATAGGATGAACTATGAGGAAGTGACAAGTTCCAGTCTCCATTGGCTTATTAGGGAAACAGAAACATTGATTTTTCAGATCATGCTACCATCTTATTTCAAACAAGAATGTTCTATTGTTCTATTTTTTATCATAATCTCCATAATAACTTCTAAAAATGAAAATTATTGTCTTTTGGCCAATCAAAATTGTGTTTGGCCAAACAAAATTGTTGTGTAATCATCAAATATCTCATATCCTGATATTACATGGTATCCTGATGCTAATAGCATCTTGCCATGCACAGGTCCAAATTTCTATATCAAATAGAGGTGAAATAAAGCGGAAACCTAATGCTCCAACCTTTACATTAAAAATATTACTAGTATGTTTGAAATCTGTTACTACCTTAGGACAACTTGAATATTTTCAGATTGTGAAATTTGTCATATGGCATTTGCAACACAGGGAAAGACAGATTACACCTAATGTATAGGTGTTCCTATATCAGTTATTAAAATTTTCCCTCAGTGAATAGCATGCAAGGATAAAAAATTACAACAAAGAACTAAATTTTGACGAATGCATGACAACAACTTTCTGTGTTTATAGGACCAAAGAATACCAATAATGCCACTTACAAGCCTTTTAATACCCATTTAGGCCTTTGTTACAGATAAAACTTACCATGAGGTGTTCAAACATTACAACAGTTTATATCCAGAAGATTTTCCTGTTAAAGAAGAACTGTGTATCTTGGTTAGGAAACCATTAATTTAAGGAAACACGATCCTTCTTGGTTCAAGAATCACAATTTATTATTTGTTTATTTATTTTAACTTTGTTTTATATTCTGACAATGCACTCAAATTAGTTTACATGGCAAAGTTAAAATGTTTTGGTGTTTATATTTTATCTTCCCTTTTCTCCTTCATTTATGTTTTCTTTCTATATTTTCCCTTTGTGAAGGAGGAAAGGGGGGGAAAGATCTGGAAAAAAAAGGAAAACTCAGAACTGTAAAATTACATTTCTTTAGTGCCTGCTATATCTTCTGTATTTTAAGTGAAAATGGAAAAGAAAGGAGGATTCCAACAACAACAACAGCAAATCCAAAAGCAAACATCAAGGGCAAAAAAGCAAACAGATAAAACAGTCTTAATCACCAAACTATGAGTTACCTGACCATTACTGATTATTTCTTCTGAAGTTCCACCTTAACAAACCATTATAAAACAATTCAAAAAAGAAAATAGGTGTTTGCTATATCGCAATGGTAAAGGACCAAGGATGAATTGATTGTAAAAAATGAGATTAAAAAAGTTTCAGCTGACCATGTTAACAACTAATTTTGTGTATTATTCCTTTTCCCTCACTTTTGTCTGTTAAGGAGCAAGATGCTCATTCATGATATCTTGCTGGTTTGAATTCAAAGAACTATGCTGCCCTGAAGTCCAGGTAGGTCCATACTTGACACAGCAGCAGAGGTTGGATTCCCCACAGATTTACTATATGGATATATAGGAAAGATTTTTTTTCTATCTACCTTGTTTTTACCCTATGAATGTGATCTAAACTCTTGGCTGTATGGTCAGCAGAGCAGAAAAGAACAACAGAAGCAGTGACTACTCAACTCCTCAGAGAAAATATGGCAAAAGCAGATGAATTTTGTGTAGCAGTCAACATTTGGAACACTTTATTACAATCTGGACTCAAGAGTAAGATTAATCTTTTTATAGACTTTTTGCTCTTTAACCTGAACAAATATGGAAAAAAAACATAAATGAGTAATACTGAGTGAGAACTATACACAAAGGAGATACAGAACAGGCTGATGTTATATTTTCGCTCTGGGCCATCACCCTGAAATTCTCCTGTGATCTGTAAAACAACATTTACACTGTGAACTTGCACTTTACAACCCATAACATGATTTCATTTTTTAATGATGAATTATTGTGAAATGAAAACAAGGCATGTTTTGGTCACAGAACAATTGATTGAGTATGAAGTTTAAAGGATCAACATAAAAAAATGATTTTTAACCCATTATTATTATTATTATTATTTTAAATATATATATATTTTTAGCCGATGCTATGATTTGATGTTTGGGACAGTCAGAGTGATATTGGGATGTATGATGCTAGTACTGCTGTCTTACATATTGCATGCCATTGCATGTCTAACCGAGCAGATTTAGGTGAGGACAGGCCTTGCACAAAGCCATGTCTCTGCTTTGTTATCATTTTTTAGTGTATGTATCTCACGTATGTCTTCTTTCCCTCCTCCATAGGGAAATTTGCATGACTGTCAAGCAGTATCCAGTTCTAAATCTCAGATTTATACTTATACCTAATACTGATAAGATGTTTAAGTGACTCGCATATTTACACTCTAGTTCAAAATACTATGTGTATGGTTCATGCAGTTGTATTTTACACTGTTGTTTAAACAGCACACTATATGGGCAGAAGTGAGTGAAAAATTACATAAAAGAATACAAGAACTGACTTCCATCTGAAATTTGTTCTAGCCACTCTAAATGGCCAGCTGGGCACATAACACTGGGCAGTGACTGATTCACAAAGTCCTTGGTTAAAAAATTTCTATTGTGTTGAAACTGTGAATTGGTCATTATCATCTCTCAACAACCTCACAAATTTGCTTTAAAACATCACTTTAGCATACTTTAAAATGATTCAGATTTATTTATTTGTTTTTTAATTTCCTATGTTGTTTCCCCATTGCCTCTTCTATGCCTCTTCTAAGCTTTTTTTCCTTTTTCTGGTTTCAAAATCAGGCACTCTTGCAAAGCATGGATTCCATTTGAAATAAGTAAATGCATCTTCAGCTGTGGCCTCAGCCCAAAAATGTTCCTCACATTCTAATCTTAACTCCCATATAATAGGGAAGAAAGGTTCCTCCTGCCTTACATGGCACGTAATCTTAGTGTAGCCTTAAATGTAAAACATTTCACTAATGTTTTGTGGTTTAGGTGGTTTGTGAATTGCAAAAATAAATGATAAGAATACATGCTAAATTTGACAATATAAATGCACTCTGGATGAAAATGAAGGCATTTGAAGGTTTCTTTTCTGTCAGCATCAGGAGCAAAATCCCATATACCTCCAATATAGTATCACAGCTATTGTATAAATAAAATGGGAAATATTTTAATTCCTTTTGTTTTTAAAGGGGAAGCAGAGTTATCTTTCTTTGGATGTAACAGCTTTAATATATCTGTAACATTAGCATGCTCGAAAAAATAATTATTTAGCTTCAGCAATTGAATGGTTAACATGATGAGTGTGCAACATGCATCACTTTAGTATTTTATTATATTGTTTACATTCTTTGAAATCATCATGATGTTGTTGAACTGTTATTACAGAAATAGGTAGAGAAGTGCTTTTGGATTGTTTGTTCCTTTTCAGATCCTTTTGCAAACCTTCTGATGCTACCGTAGCCAACTCATATGAACTTCTAGCACTCTTAGTTTGCTTTAACTGCTAGAAAAGCTTCTAAACTGTAGTTATTTTTTTATTATTATTATTATTATTATTTTTTTTTTTTTTTCCAAACCCACAGTATACAGGCTGAATTTATTGAGTTTTCCTCCAAGTTGTAACCTGATTTCAAACCTTTCTTACTCAGGGAAAAACATTACTAGTATCAACGTGGTAGAGAGGTAGAAAGCATGCAATTAAGTAGCTCATGTATTTTTCCGTTCTTCTGTAATCACACATTCAAAACCCACAACTGGCCAATTATCACCAGGCTTCAGTTAGCCTCAGCCACCAGAGAGTATAATGTGGGTCCCTTTTTCCCTTTTACTCTGCAGATTTTATTTTATTTTATTTATTTTATTTTTATTTATTTTATTTATTTTATTATTTTATTTTATTATTTTATTTTATTTATTTTTATTTTTTCTTCTACAGACTTTTCAGGGCTCCACTCTTGTAACAGAATTCAGGGTAACACATATTCATGGCTCTTATCTTGTAACGTCTGAACTCATAGGATTCTTTCGTTACTGTGTTGCTAAGGGAGGTACACTTATTACTGTAGAGCTTCAGAGACTTCCAAATCTTAACAGACAGAACACTCCCATTTTTGCCTCCATACTAGAGCAGAATGTGCTTAAAACACTACAGTTAAGTCTTTCTTACTCTTGTGGGAGTTAATTGAACAATAAAGTCACACTTCTGTTGTCCTATTAGACATATAGTTGTCTTTCACAACAACAGATACCAAGGCCATGAAAAAGCTTGAGACTGATGAATGAAAATGGGAAAAGCATGCTGTCATTCTTCACAGCTGAGAAATAATATGCCTCTAGATTTAAAATGATACTATCAGAGTAATGTATCTTTGTCAGATAAATAAACAATGTCTCTCAGTTTTCTCTATTCTTCATCTTATGGATGACAGTCTATCATCATGAGATATGGAGGAAAGTAGTTTATAATTAAATGGCTGGAGTCTGGACAGTGTTCATTTGCTGAACATTCCTTTGTGATGTTTCTTATCAAAGCAAATGGATTTTAGAGTTGGCAACAGTAAGATAAAATGACAAAAAATACTGTCTTGGAGTGATATAACCACATACTAACTCTGTGTCCTTAATGAAAGTACCACAGAACTTCAAAGCAAATGTCTTTGACAGGGAGTACTCTAATAAAACAAGACTGCACATTTATTTATTTATTTGTTTGTTTGTTTATATATGAAGAGCACAATTCTGTAGAAATTTCTGACTGTGGCTCACTATACAGTGAATTATGTAATATAAAATACCACACAGTGTTCTTCCTTCTAGATGGATAAAGCTCAAATCAGTCTTTGCTTCAGTTCTCATTCTCCAATAAATACAGCACTAGGTGACAGAACCAAAGTTTTTAATGGGTGAAGCCCAAGGAATCCAGGAGTGTTTTCAGTTCCTGCATCCAAACGAGTATTTCCTAATAGCCACAGAAGTTTATAATGTTTGTCAGTGACTAGCAATAACACTGTAATTTGGTGTAGTACACTGGAAAATCTCAAGCACAGTCACCTGTTTATTATGTTACTGAGAACTTTTGACCTACTTGCTAGGCAAGAGGTCATTACCTTTCAGGAATTAATTGTCATATTAATTAGAGGATAGGAACTAACATATCTGTTGTAGCGAAATTTATACATTGCAATATCTTCTATGATGCTTTATTATTATTATTATTTTAGATTTTTGATGAACATAGTGGTGATAGCACAATGTTTTAGTTGTTGCAGAGCAGTGCTTACACTGAACCAAGGACTTGTCAGATTCTCATGCTGCCCTTCCAGTGAGGAGGCTGGGGGTGCCCCAGGAGCTGGGAGGAAATATAGCAGGACAGCTGTCCCAGGCTGGCCAGAGAAACTAGATGGCACCATGCTCAGCAATAAATGCTGAGGTAAAGAAGAATGAAGGAGAGGAACATTGAGAGTGATGGTATTTGTCTTTGCAATAGACCATTACATGTGATGAACCCTGTTTTCCTGGAACTGGGTGAGCACCCATCTGCTTATGGGAAGCAGCAAATGAATTCCTTGTTTTGCTTTTGTTTTGTCTAGAAAACTGTCTTTATCTCAACCCATGAGTTCTCACACTTTTACCTTTCTAATTCTCTCCCCCACCCCACCTGGAGAGAATGAGCAATTGGCTGTGTGGTACTGAGTTTCCTGCTGGGTTAAACAACAACAGTACCTTAAAACACAGGGTGGCAAAAAATGTTGCTGTAGGAAAATAAATAAATAAATAAATAAAATATTAAAAAAAATCAGTCTGTTCATAGGAATACTTGCTTCAGACAGAAAAGTCCAAGGGGTTACATCTTCAAATGCTTTCTACTTTTCAGGTGAGCATACACAACAGATGGAAGACATAAGGTCTTTTTGCATGATGGAAGAAGTAATGATACATTTTGTTTAATATTTTTACCATAATCTGACTTCTCACTTCAAGTTCAGTCCCTTGCTGTGATTTTGTTCTCTTAATAGTATCTGTTGCCTCAGCTAACTGCTGAGGTGCATCTTTATTTACTTCATAGAAACATTGAAACACTCTGGTTGGAAAAGACCTCTAAGATCATCTAGTCCAACCTTTAACCTATTACTGACAAGTCCACCACTAAACCATGCTACTAAGTTCTACATCTACACACTTCTTGAAGACTTTCAGGGATAGTGACTCAACCACTTCCCTGGGCAGCCTATTCCAATGCTGTACAACCCTTTAGTAAGGAAATTTCTCCAAATATCTAACCTAAACCTCCCCTGGTGCAACTTGAGGTCATTTCTCCTCACTTTATCACTAGGTGTGTGAGAGAAGAGCCTGATCCCAAGATGACTATAACTTCCTTTAGGTGGTGAAGTACAATAAGGTCTCCACTGAACCTTTTCTCCAAGCTAAACAACCTCAGCTCCCACAGCTGCTCCTCATAAGACTTGTTCTCTAAAAAAGCTGATCTTTCACATTGTTCTACAAAATCAATTGGTTGATGTTGCTGTTTGCCTTTCTACACCAAAATAAGGGATCTGATAACTGTACTTTCACTTTTGTCATTAGTTTAAGAAAGTCTTCTTGAGTTGAGTCATTGCAGCTACTTAGAGAGGAACTAGAATTTCTGGTAATTCCAGATCTCAATACTTGTATTCAGGACTGTATTTTTGGGGGGAAAACCTGCCCAAACTCACACTTCCCTAACAGCTGTAGACTGTTTAAATACTTAGAATAATTATTTCATCCATAAAAAAATACATCTCAGTTGTAATCATCTTATTTGAAATTGAATTCTTGATCTGATTCTGGGAATACCCAAGTGTCACAAAAATACTACGTTTTTATTTGTATATTATGTGCATACATATGATGAGAATTAATACTGCCAGTGTTCACAAGCAGAGTTTTAAATCTGTTTGTGAAAGTTGTGACTGTTACTTATAGAAGTTAAATTTGTCTAAGATCAGGTAGCTGTCCAGTTTAATCCGAACTCAGTCATAGAGGTCATGAGCCCTTTGAAACGTGAAGTTTCAAAAGGTAGCTTTGATCATTCTTTGCCTGCATTTTTTTTGCAACACTGCAAGATATTGCTAGTCTGTCCACTGAGTGGAACAGTTGAGATGATTTTGTTTCAGTTAAGGTTATGATTTCTCTCTCCTCTGCCTCTCCTCCTTCTCAATTTCTGTAATTCATGTGTTTTATGGAAGTTTCCATAACAAAAACTATAGCATTTTGCTTGTTTGTTCCATGCAGTACCTGGTGCTTTTTCTAATTCTATATCTTTACAACTGCAGAATGTAAACCAGCTATCTCAATGTAATTCAGCATTAGAAGTGTGTTTCTGTCAGTCATGTGGGTTTGTACCATATACCTCCAACTCTGTTAGCCCCTCCACTGAGGTTGTGCTGATTCACTGACAGAGTTAAGCATACATCTCTTTTTGTAGGAAATGTTTCCAAGAAAACCACATTACTTTAAATTCTAGATACTGAAGAAAGAATCACATGGAACGGGGGTGACAGTGTGATGACCTAAACAACACAACCCCAATGTAAGCCATGGCAATATCATGGTAGAAGAATCAGGATCATGCAGGATCACATGGGCATTTATATAGATGTCAACATCAATCTTCCCTCCACTCAAGATTGTCTTTGACAATAGAATTTTCTAAGGATCCCTTGTAGAAGCTGATACATAAGTACCTGTTTTCTAAAAAAAACTTCTGCAAACTTCAGTGGTTCATGAGTGGCTTCTAACATTAAGTTCAAATCTGTGACTGTTAATCTGGATGTACTGCCACAGTTGATCTGTAAGTACTTCTATTTGACCTGATTAGTCTCTAATAAAGGAGGTCAAAACTATATTAATAGATGCATGAAATAACATGGTAATGTCACTAAAATGGTGAGGAAACTTGATCTTGGGGTTATGGCTGGTGTACTGGCAAATATAAATTTTCAGTGCTTATCAGGTGATTTAAACCTCTCTTGCTCAGCACAAGCTAAGAATCCCATCTGTCACAAACATTTCAAAACTATATAAGAAGGATAAAAAACTATTAGAGAGTGTAAAAAGGAGAGCAACAAAGGTGATGAAAGGTCTAGGTGGCAAGATGTATGAAGAGCAGCTGACAAAGCTTGGTTTGTTCAGCTCAGCTCAGAGAAAAGAAAGTTGAGGGGCGACATCATGATCTACAGCTTCCTAATGACAGGGAACAGAGGGGCAGAAGCTGATCTCTTCTTTCTAGTGACCAGCAGTAAGACCCGAGGGAATGGCATGTAACTGTATCAGGGTAGGTTCAGATGCTGGATATTAGAAAAATGTTCTTCACTGAGAGGATGGTTGGGCACTGGAACAGGTTCCCCAGGGAAGTCATCATGGCATCAAGCCTGCTGGAGTTCAAGAAGTGTTTGGACAATGTTCTCAGAAATATGGTTTGATTTTTGGGTGGTCCTGTGTGGATTCAGAAGTTAGACTGAATCCACAAGGGATCCTTGTGGATCCCTTCCAACTTGAGATATACTATGATTCTATGATTATGCTCTCAAAGAGATCCTTATATGAAAGTATTATCACTAAGGCAGCAGGAACTTTCCACTTTAATTTTCAGCAGTCTATTCCAGGATTCTAAGTTCCACAGGCTTTCAGATGGGCCATTTATTCTTACTAATACTGGGAAAAAAATTGTCTCTTGGGAAATTCAGCATTTGGATCAGCTCTCTCTTCCTTTTGCTTTTTTTCATAGTGGATCCTTCCCTTATTTTTTGTTTGTTTGGGTCTGTATTATTTTCTTATGCTGGGGGTGGTGTTGATGGGGGACAGTGTAAAGAAAAGAGTGTAAAAGAGAGGGAAGAGAGGTGGAGACCAAAAATATTTCCTGGCAACCGGTCAATGTCACAATGTCACAATAAGAACCTAAGAACCTCAAGCAATCTTTTTTTTTTTTTTTTTTTTTTTTTTTTTTCCCAAGCAAGCTGAAAACAGAGGCAATTCATCACATTTAAGAACAAAAGCAATCATTTATCTTTACTTTGTTCTTTTTCTTGTCTCCATCAATTTCTATGAGATTGAGCCTCCTAGGATCATTCCCACCAAAAAATAAAGCCTCCTGTTCTCCTTCCATCTAGAAAGTAGTTTAAATCAACTGAGAATTATGGCCTAAGACTGATACCCAGCATAAGGGCATAGTTTTCTTGTAAAGTCAAACAAACCATTCCTTTCAATTATTTGAAAGGGCCAATATACCCCTTTATTGTATGACCAGTAATCTGGAAGTTCTGTGATTTCAATCAAATCACTTCATCAGTTTTTACTTTCCCTACGCTGACTGATGCTCATGTACTTACTAACAATTTATACTGACTACTGATACTCTGTCAATATGACAGTGCTTTCAGAGAGCATGAAAAAACCTGCTTAGGCCTTACTGGCCTTCAATCTAAAAAAGATGGATTAGGCCTGAAAATCCCTTTGTTCTCTTCTATCCTTTTTCTCCATTTACAGAGCTAATATGTAATGTCCAGGAAGTCATGAGCACAGGCATGGCCAGCCATTGTATTGTATTCCTTCTTATTGCCACATGGCTTTAGAGCTCTCTTCAGCCTACAGTGATACTTTCCAATCTTTTGTCATTTATTAATCCTTTATGTGTGCTTTACTCATCCTGCAATGGTTTCTAATTTTCTTCTGGGTTTCTTGTCTCACTTAGCAGGGCTTTTCAACTGTGCCTTACAGTTATGCTTGGCAGATTATACCTCATTTATAAGTACTGCTTCCATCAATAACTAAAGGAACTTTAGCCTTCATTCCAAGATTAAGGCAAGTAATTACCATTTGTTAATATGATAAAAGATAACTATTAGAAATATCAATCAAAAACATATGATTGTAATTATTCCAACGTTAAAACTCACAAAACAGTGGAGTTTTACTGTGCCTCTGTTTTATGTTTATAACTATAAGGCACAGAGTATTCTCTCCTTGAAATGACACAGGTGAATTCCTTTAAACTGTGCTCATTTCAAGTTTCCCATCCATAGGTTTCTGAATGCTTTCAAAGAGAATGACTTCTGACGGTAATAGAGGTTCCAAAGGCTGAACAATAGCTCAAATCTGTTTTGACATGAATGAAGGGATTATGGTCTCACAAAACTTTCCCTTCTCATTCGCCAGCTTGACCCTCCCCAGCTGCAGGTTTCTATGTGACCTCTGATGACAAGGCTCACTGGGTTGAGATAGGCATTGCCTGCTCTGGTTTAGCGTCTGCACAGTGATATCAATAAACATAATGTAGAGAAAGGCATAAAATCCACATTTGTTTTTGGCACCCTCCTTTTTCATTTAACAGGAATTAGCTCCCACTATCAATCTTTAAAGGACGGAAGGTTCATTTCCCCCCAGAAACAGTCCATAGATTTCATTTTCTAATTTCAGTTAAGTTCACCATCTCACATAAAGCACCAGTTGTTATAGGGGTGTCACCACCCAAACAGTATCTAAAATGTTGGCCTTATCTTTATATAACACAAAGGGTAACAAAGAAGGTCACAGGTTACAGATGGAGTAGGTAAAGGATTTTATGATGTGGTAGGAATTAGTGCAAATAAGACAGCAGAAATGAGCAGGACTTCTTTGGAAATTACTAAAGTACTTCAACATTCTTTGGTGCCACATTATGTTGGCTCTATCTGTGCCTCCTTAATGTCTGATTATCACTAATTTTCCACTAACATAAAATAACAAGACAATACATTAATATAGACTGTTCCCGCCACACAGACAAAGGCACTAGCGTATTTCTTTTTAACATAGTCAAGCCTTCTGTGCAGTTGCAATCTTCACTGACTAGCAGACATGGTTACTTCAAATTACAGTTTCCTTTTTTGCCCGGCTCTTAAAAATATCAGTCATATTAATTAGTACAGGAAATATTGTACAAAATAATGAAAACTAAGCAAGCAAGCCTCAAACTCAATAATCAGGAAAATTGCTTAAGAGTCTTAGGTGCATTTAATGAGATGCAACCTGAATAGGTGCCCTCCAGATTCTTTTTCTTCCAGGAAGAATCATTATACGATACACTTTAGTGATAAAGTTGCACTGAGTGTTTGTTTTGGGAGGGATAAAAGAAGGACAAACCAGAGTCTGCTGTCTTCTGCTCCTGCATTGAAGATCCTAATTTCTGCTGTAAGGCTACTTTTGTGATATTTACTATATATTGCTTAGTTGTGTCATTTCTTACAGTGTGTCCTCTGTGTCATGTCTCTCAGAAAAGTTGTCTCAGCACTGTATCTTATCATTTGTACAACATGCAGCAACACATACCTCATGGGAGTAATGAGCCACTGTCCCTTTTGAATGGAAATCTGACTGCTGAGAAATGAGCTCTTAAAAGACATTTTCCTTCACTGAATCTTTCTGGGCATCCATTATCCTCCTAGACTTAAAATTCCTATGCAGTTACTAGAGCTAGCTAGAAATTTTCAAATTGAAACTGTGGATGCAATTCTAGTTTCCATTTCAAAAAGGGATAAAACGCAAAACTTTGTCTTCTCCTGTGAAGTGGAAAATCCCCTGTTCATCACCTCTGATTGCTAGACTGCTTCTCCAAACATCCCTTGAGGAGCTGTGAATGGGTGATGAATGTCTAACGTTTTTTTTTTCTCATTTTTCCAGACAAAAAGAATAAAAAAAATATTTTCTGTCAGGAGTTTTAGATCACTGGACTTGCATGAAACTGTCAGTCTTTGGAAGAAAACTGTGTATTTTATGTTTACTGAAGTCATTTGCTGATAATGTTTAAACAAAGTATTCTGAGGAAATAAGCAACCCCAGTCATGTATTATTTATACTATAAAATGAGTTAGATTATACTTATTTCCAAACAAACAAACAAAAAAAAATAATGTTATTGTGTTATCTTTTTGACTACTTTCCCACTGGATCCCAATGTTTTTCCATACGTGTAAGTCAGAATTTATTCTTCACTGACAATAATTTAAGAGAATGCTTGAGTAAACATGTCTTGAGTTACCGCACAATGTGGTTGCAGGAAAAGCAAGAAGGAGAAAGAAAGCATGCAGTATGTATTTACACTAGGGAGTAAACACATTCATGAATATATTCTGGCTCTGATGCCACTGGCATAGAAGAGACCCTTCTAAGCTATGTTAATTTCTTGTTTCCTGAGACAAGACAACCTTGATCAAACTGAAAATTAGCTGACACAGAACATATTCCACAGGCTTGTGATTGTTCAGCATAACTGAACTGATTATATGAAAAGATTGTTCAGTTCATAACTGTCTATCACAACATACTTGCCATTTTCTCCCATTATCTGCAGTCATCATACATTCTGCTTCTTAAGAAATAGCCCACCTCCAACCTGCTAGGTCTGCTGTCTCTGGTGAGCTTTCTGTATTTCAGGACACAGCTCACAATTGCTGCCAGTGTGCCTTGAGACCCTGTATCTCCTGAAAGTCCTGTTATTCCTTCTTTTGCTGTTTATGTTCAAGCTAGCTGAATTTTAGTATCTTTTTTATCTTATATTGGAATCATATCCTTTCTTGGTGTGTGGCTCAGACATCTGCTGCTCTCTGGTGGCTCTTTAATACACTGGATGGACATATGGAGTTGTCTTGCCTCTTAAGACACTTGGAGGACAGGGGTGTGGATAAGGATGTGGATAGCGGCAAACAGGAATGTTCCCCAGAATATGAAACAAACTAGGTATGCTGTCAATATGCTCAAGGGCCAGACTGCCACTCAGATGAACTTGGGATAAAGGAATGAGCCATCAAGAGCATTGTGAAATTTGAGACAGATGCAGCCCTACACTAGAAACAGACATACTTCTTACATTGCTACAGCATAGTGATAGACTGACTGGGGATCGCATCTGATGAAAAGGCCCTCAGTGTCCTGGTGGATGGTAGGATAACTGCAAGTCAGCAGAGTGCTCTGGCAGCAAAGAAATCTAACAGCATCTGGAGGGCTGTATTGTTGGAAAGTGTTGTCTCTGGCAAGTGATCGTTACCACTTACTTATCTCTTACAAGACTATGTCCCAAGTGTTCCACATAATTTTGGGCTCTCCAGTACGAGAAAAATGTAGACAAACTTGTGTGAATCCATTAGAAGGCCCTCAAGATGGTCAGAGGGATGGAGCTCTCTGTGAGAAGAGTCTGTTCAACCTGGAGAAGCAATGTCTTTGAGGGGACCTTGAGGGGACCTGCCAGTAGTCTTCCAACTCTTACAAAGAGTATTTTTTTTTTTTTTTTACCATCTTCTCAGTAACTGAGAAGACAAAGCCAGGCTCTTTACTGAGGTGTATGGCTGGAGGACAAGAGGCAGTGGTATTTAACTAAGGGATGGCAGAGGAGATAGTGGGAGCTGTTGAAAATGGGGAATCATATCTTGGGGGGGTGCATGTGAGCTTGTGGGTGCTACATCACCAGCTGCAGGAAGCAGCACTGGGGGTTCCCAAGACTAGAACATTCACAGGAGGTGTGTGCACACTTGGGAACCTACATCCCCAGACAGGGTAGGGGCACTTGTAACCCACAGGTGGTGCTAGAGAGGGATTGTATGTGAAACACTGTATGTATGTGTCTGATTAGAATTTCTTGGGATTAGCTAGAAATTTGAATGGGTTTATTAACATTTTGTAAATGTCTAGTGTTCTGCTTTATCTGTTATATTAACAATATTCATCCTGCATGTATAGATATCTGATTGCTGGTTAATTATGTGTCATTAACAAAACTAATAAACCATTTAAAACCTGATCTGGGTTTAAACTTTATGAAATTAATAATTTTTCTATGTGACACATTCCAACCTGAATGATTCTGTGATTTTATCTTGTGATAATGTTTTAATTATCAAAATGTGTTTGGGAATTGTTTACGAAGCCAGTAGTCAACACAGACTGAATTCATGTCCACAGGCATTTCCGTGCATGCTTGAGTTCACTGGTACAAGGGTAGCTACTTTCTTCTACCATGCACCCATCATTACACCCGCCTAACATCAAATTTTCAAGGGGGCTAGATTTTTCAGAGCTGAGTTCTGCATACATCTAGAAGTTCAATACTCAATGCACTATTTTTTATTACTATTTATTTATTTTAAACAACTCATCTGCAAGCATTAAGTATGGGGAAAAGTTTGACCTCTTAAACCTTTCTGAAAATTTAGTCTAGTTTGCTTAGACAATGGAACAGTGTAACTGTCTAGCTATTTTGGAATTGCAGCCCCGCAATTTCTGACGTCATAAATAATAAATAAATAAATAAATGAGACTAAGAAATGATTCTTTAAATAATTTTGTTGTGTTTCTTACTCCTGCTTTTCAAAACACAATGGAGCCTATAATACACAGTCAAATTGACATTAGGCTTTCACTCTCTTATAAGCATGTGCAGACCAATTTTCTGCTTGTAAGAAAATATATTGAAGTGAGTAGCTGAATATGTCCAGTCTTGCATAAGGGCTGCTGTGTTCATTTGCATTTACATGGGAAAATGAGAAGCGTTGAGTTACAGTCTGAACTGACAAAGCTCAAACTCCTGATCACACTGTTATTCAAACACTATTACACTTCTCAACTTTATAGAATGCAAGAGGCTGAGTGCAAGAACTGTCAACAAGACTAAGAACCATAGACAACACGAAAAAAATTTACATCTCTGGCAGTATTGGGTGTTACTTATGCCAAATGATTAATGGAGAAATGAGGAGATAAAGTGATGGAGCCAAGGGGGAAAAGAGATGAAAGCTTGGGTGAGGACAAAGGCAGAAAAGTAAAATGAAAGGAGAATTTAGAAAGGCACTGTACTTTATAGAGGAAACTCATCTTTACACAGACAGGCCCTACCCTAACCCTTAAAACTAGTTTCTCTAGTTTTCATCTTTGTGAAGTCTTCTTCTCTTGAGTATTATTTTAGTATCAGTGGTATACTTCATTAAATAACACAACAGTAAAAAAGACAATCTGAAAGATATAGTACTTAAGAAAGCATGTGAATTAAAACAAACAAACAAAAAAATCAGTCTTGCACGAGGGACTATGGAGATCAAGGACAAATATGAAAAGACAAATTACAGGACAGTAAGGAATTAACTCCCTCTTTTAACCACTGAGCCTGCTGTGACTGCTGAGACTCTGGAGAGTCTCTTCCTTGATGGAAAGCAAAGAACATGAGGAAGACAAAGTAGAAAGAAAGTAATAAGGACAAAGTTGTAGACAAAATTTTAATGCTTAAGATCCTAAGCAATGCTTTGGAAGGTTGTTGCAATCAGGCTTCAAAAAATTAGAGGCTAGATAAACTGAAGAATCTATGGTATATCAGTTCACAAGCATAGAATTCAAAATACTTGTTATCTTGCCTTTTTGTGTCTGAAAAACAGAAAGGAACACCAGCACCAGCTATTCAAACAATTTGTAATTGCTTCTCTGTCTCTATATATGCAGTTTGAGACAAACTTTATTATTATTATTGTTATTATTATTATTGTTGTTGTTGTTGATGCATCTTGATCCAGCAGATGTTCTTCTAATAAGTTTCACTGAGCATGTCTTTCTGTGCCTTTTGTGGAACATAGTTACCTAGTTACATTTCTGATTTATTTATTTATTTACTTTTAGAACGACAGGTTTCTTGCCTACATTGGTAGATCAGTGAAATGTTTTCTATCTTGTTTTTATCAGCTTGCCTATCAGAACTCAATAACTCTTCATGGAATTAAAACTTTCAGGGAAACAGCTCATATGGTGACTGGACCATAAAAACTCATTCTGCTGCTGGGAATAAAAAATCTTTTCTTTCCATACAATTAAAATATAAATAAATAAATAAATAAAGCACAAAACAAAATAGAAAAACATTTAACCCAATAAAACATAATTTCTATTTTGATAATGTTTTTGTAAAGATGACTTCTGAGAGAGAAAAAATCTATACTATATCCTTATAGATTGTATTTATTATTCTAGCCACTTGAATACTAGCAGCAGCTATTTCACTACATCAAGCAAAAACAGAGTGAACTTTCAGAATGTTTGGATATCACTAAATCCGATTATTTTCCAAGAAAACAAATAGACAACAACAACAACAACAAAAAACAAACAAACAACAAACCAAAATCAACCAACCAACCAACCTAAAACCCAATAGAAGTAATTTTCTGAACTCTTTCCACAGTGGTAGGTAGAGTCTCCAGACAGTAATTTAGAGCTTAATATTGTTGTTTTTCAGTTTCATGCTCTTGAAGGATTTTCTTTTCTTTTCTTTTCTTTTCTTTTCTTTTCTTTTCTTTTCTTTTCTTTTCTTTTCTTTTCTTTTCTTTTCTTTTCTTTTCTTTTCTTTTCTTTTCTTTTCTTTTCTTTTCTCTTT
>CM021766.1:82031256-82042757 GCA_011076525.1 Nettapus auritus | reverse complement strand
AAAAAAAATGTGAATCTGTCTCTGCGAGGGTGATTGATTTATACACCATTAAAAACAGAGGAAAGGCTCTTGCTGCTTTATATGTGTGGGAACATCACTCATTTCAATCACTGAGCTGCCACCTTTAAAGATTAATCTGTTGTCCTCACTTTAGTTAAAATTACTGGCATCGGGGGAAACAAAAAATTAATAGAGATTCTATCTGGAATAAGTAGCTACTAGTAGCTCACATTTTAGTCACATTTTTTGTTTTCTGCATGGATTATTCTTCATTCCTGTTATATATTTTATTTTAGCTTTTAGCATTGACAACACCAAAGTTTGGTTATAAAGAGAAGTTAACTGAGACTTTTAGGCAACTTATACACTCCTTTTTCATTCCTTATTGGCTTTTGCCACCATAAGAATAGAGAGAGGAATTACCCTAATTAAGGGCAGGCTCTTTGAAGAAATGCACGTAGCAAAAGTAAATTTCACAGCACATGCCATTTTATTTCATAATATTATGCATAAAATACTTTGGTTTTGACTGCAGGCAGTGATATATTGACAGTGTCATGCTAAAGTAATTGTGTGTGATCTCAGTAAAAGGCAGGTATTTAAAGTTTTAAAAATGCATATGAAATTGAAGCAAGGGTTGAACATAACTTCTAGTGTCATATCCTTACAGTTTTTAAAGTGTCCATCCAGACATCCAGATCTAGATCTAAGGCTAATGATTTTGCACATCTCCCTGACATACATCTCCAGATTACAGTTATATATGGAATATATGGAAGAAAAATCCATGTTGGTTGACTTTTTTTTTTTTTTTTTTTTCTTAAGTGGAAGGTTAAACTTTAAAAGATAAACTTTAAAATACCTAGAGAGTTTTAACTGTGCATTATTATAGTGTTTGCCAATAATATGATCAATCTTCTGTTCTTTTATCTCTTACTAATCGTGCCCTAATAAGGAATTTTTATAACAAAAAATGCACATATTTGCTTGCATTCCTTCCCAACATTTGAAAGAAAGAAAGAAAGAAAAAAATGCAGTTTGGACTGATTGTCATTTTTTCAAGTTAGATTATAGATTATTTAATGAAGATTATGCTGTGTGCTCTACTGTCAATAAAGATTTCATATGTATATATATATTTCTTTCTGTCTACCTTCAATAACAGCAAACAGAGTCTATGAGGACAATTCAGATAATAAAAAAGGAGTAGTGTGGATACAAAATCACTTCTAACCACCTATGTGGCACTCCACAGGTGCAAAATTTCATTCTGAATTCCAACTGCAGGGATCTCTAGAGATTCAAAAGTAAAAGAAAGATTTTTGTTTATACTTACTTCTTTCTTTTCTTGACAACTACTCTCACTGACAGAAGACAGATCCTTCTTAAGGTAAATCAACTAGCAGTGGCTAACAACATGTGATTCATGGGACCCATGGTCTCTCACTGATTCTGAGGGAGGTTCTGTCTATGTGAACAGAGGTTTTGTTTAGAAAGCATATGGCACAAAGTCTTTATAACTCATTTAGTCCATTGCTGTTGGCACACATAATTCTTATATTAATAAATGCAGTAACCTTCCCCTTACTATATTTACACTAGTTTTCAGTCAGATCTTACTGATGACCTTTTAAGAATGGAAGTCATCAAACATACTGAAAGTACATGAAAAGTAATGAAGTTAGTGAAGAAATCAAGAGCTTCCAATTGCACAAGTATAAAGGAAGCTAAGACTACCTGTTTTATCCAAAGTATCAAAGATAAACAATACAAATAACACTCACTTAAAAGATAGTTGTCAAACACACAGATAACTTTTTAAAGCTTGGAAACAGCAGGTTAGTCACAGATATTTCAGAAACTGAGGGACAAGCCCTGTGAATTATTTGCTGAACTTTATTTCTGGGCAGAGGTGAATCAGCTCGGCTGCTGCAGGGTGGCATTGTTAAGTTTATTACTTAAGCCAATCTTAAGTCAAAATTCCTCCTTTCCCTGAGGAAAGATGAATGGTAAATTTCTGATAGCTTACAGTAGCAGCAAATCAGAAGAATCCTTACATTCATTTATTCAGTGGTACTGACCAAGAAAATGGAAAGTTAGGCCGTAACTACGCCCACCGCCAGCACCTTGCCAGGGATCTGATCTAAAGTGTGAGTAGCTAGCAGAAAGACAGATTTATTCATGCATATTTGAGCAACAGAAAGGGTTTTCTTGGCTTCCTGACTGGGTGTCAAATCAAATTCAAGTCTAATCCTTACCATCTGGTCTTTCTTTGCACTGTGTCACAATGAGGAACAGTCCCCACCATGAGCTTGTAGTAAGATAAACATTATTTTAATAATCACTAAATGAATGCTTCCATTCTACAAACTTGAGTTTTAAGGCAGCTTGTGAAAACTGAGTCACAAATATATTATTGTATTTAAAAGATAATCTTCTGGCTTTTTTATTTTGGGCATGAATCTTTGCAGTTGGTCTATTCTAATTTCTAATGAGATGGATCCCAAAGGGATATAAATGAAGAAAATGTTTCTTAAAACGGAATAAAGCAATAGTCTTTTTTAGAAAACATATGCTACTACCTTATGACATTTTGTCATGTACATTGTAAATGTTATCTTGAGAAAAACAGATGAAAACTACAAACGTTCCAAGATACTCCATTGTAATTATTAAAAAAAAAAACAAACAACAATAGACTAACAAAAACCAAATTATCATGGTGGTAAACATACTTCACGGAAGTAAGAGGATGGTTGTCAATATCCCTAAAGTGGAAAGGTCACTTTACAATTACAGTAGCTGCACTTATCTTCCTTTTGTCTGAAGCTGTCAGCAGAATATAAATGCCTACATCCACCCTAATCACAACATGAGTTTTATCACGTGATCACATGCTTGCCCAAAACCAACAATTTAAGTCTTGTCTAGGTAGCGACACTGAAGAAAAATGACCTGGCTTAACTATTAAATGACTTAAGCAGTGACAAACCTTTGCAGAGAAACAGTTATTCAGGACCAAAATGTCTGTAATTTCATCTAATTTATTCATTTAATTCCACTCTAAAATAAACTGAAACATTCGGATTTCTTTCTGAATGAATCTATGCAAATATACAGGTTTAGCTAGTCTACTTTGAAGCTAAACTTCATATCAATTTGGTTTTAGTAGACCTCTAAATACAAACTCTTAGCTACTTTAAGTACACACAATACAGGACCTGATAAGATACAGATACTCACATGTCACTCAGTGGCAGAGCTTCAGTCAAATGTATCAGGAGTATTAGTTCCCAATATTAACTTCATTTCCAAAGTCAAAGCACCAGATCTAGCTGGCCTCATGAAAGCAAATTTACATTATTTCATTCCATATCACAAGGCTTTGTAAAAGATACTTTGAGACTTCAGTTTTTTGGAACACATCAGGCCAAGACTGATCATTAGCAATGGTATTTATGAAGTTCCCGTGCCCCTGGACTAATTACAAATGACTTTTTCATTTTCTTCATGGCTTAACCAGGAGTCTTTTTCATTATTTTCCCTCTATTGCTTCCTCTATCTTTCTCTGGACTCTGAAGTGTGGGGAAGACTTCTTCCAGAAACAAAATGTGACTTCTTAAAATTAAATGATGAAAATTTCTATTCAAAAGCAAAAAGACTGCCCAGTAGATTTCCATGTAGTCATAGTATTTTCTAGATTTTTCTGTTGCATTTTCCCAGGGGAATTCTTTCTTAGCTTTCCAATGATTGTGAAAATTATGTGCTATAATTAGAAGAAAAAAAGAAAATAAGTAAAGATTATCCTTCCTTGAAGTGAAGATTCATAGAATCATAGAATGAATCATAAAATGGCTTGGGACATTAAAGATCACTTAGTTCCAAACCCCCTGCCATACACAGGGATGCCACCTACTAGATCAGGTTTACCAGGGCCTCAACCAGCCTGTCCTTGAATGCCTCCAGGGATGGGGCATGCACAACCTCTCTGGGCAACTTGTTCCAGTGCCTCACCACCCTGAGAGTAAACAATTTCTTCCTAACATCTAATCTAAATCTTCCCTTTTTCAGTTTAAAATCATTCCCCCTTGTCCTATCATTATCTACATGAATAAAGAGTCCCTCTCCATCCTTTTTATAAGAACCCTTTAAGTATTTAAAGGCTGCAATGAGGTTTCCATGGAGCCTTCTCTTCTCCAGGCTGAGCAGCCCCAGCTCTCTCAGCCTTTCTTCATTGTACTGGGTCTGGCTGGGATGTTAACTTTCCCTGCAGCAGCCCATACAGTGCCATGCTCTGCACTTGTAGCTAGAACAGCAGTGTTATCACACTGGTGTTGTGTCTGCTGCTGAGAAGTGCTGGCACAGTATCAGGACTTTCTCTAACCCTCCTGGGGGGTGGGCAAAAAGTGAGAAAGAAACATCACCAGGGCAGCTGACCTAAACTAACCAAAGAGATATTCCATACCATCTGATGTCACACTCAGCAGTAAAAGGTGGAAGAAGGAGGAAGATGGGAGGGGTGGGCTTTCGTTGCGAAAACGTCTGTCCTCCTTGCGAACACCGGCTACGTGCGTTGAGGCCCTGCTTCAAGGACGTGGTCAGGCATCGCTCATTTGCGGGAAGTAGAGAATAATTTATTTCCTCTGCACTTCCATATAGCCTTTACTTGTTTTGTTTTTGCTGTTCCTTTTCCCCCTCCCTTTCCCCTTTCCCTTTTTCCATTTTTCCCTTTAGTTGAATTGTTAATTAATAATATTTCCTTAATATATATATTTTTTCTCTTTAATTAAATTATCCTTATCTCAACCCTTGAGTTGTTCTTTCCTTTACTTCTTCCCCTCCTCATCTGAGGAGGGGGAGTGAGAGAGCGGTTGTGGTGTTTAGCTGCCTAGCACGGTAAAACCACCACATTCATAGGAGAGGTGCTCCAGCCCTCTGATCATCTTTGTGGCCCTCCTCTAGACTCGTTCAACTTGGTGCACATCTTTCTTGTGCTGGGGGCCCCAGACCTGGACACAGTACTTCAAGTGGGTCATCACGAGGGCAGAGTAGAGGGGGACGATTACCTCCCTCCACCTGCTGGCCATACCACTCTTGATGCAGGCCAGAACATAGCTGGCCTTCTGGGCTGCAAGTGCACATTGCTGGCTTATGTCGAGATTCTCATCCACCAGAACCCCCAGATTCCTCTCCCCATCGCTGCTCTCAATGAGTTCTTTTCCCAGTCTGTACTCATGCCTGGGATTGCTCTGATCCAGGTGCTCTTGGACTTGTTGAATCTCATTCTGTTCACGTGGGCCCACTTCTCAACCTTATCCAGATCATCCCCTCCTTCTGGTGTATCAACTGCACCACTCAGCTTGATGTCATCTTCACACTTGCTGAGGGTGCACTCAATCCCATCGTCTATGTTATTGATAAAGATATTGAAAAGCAGTGGTCCCAGGACAGACCCAAAAGACACCACTCATCACCGGCCTCCACCTGGACATAGAACCACTGACCACTACTCTCTGGGTGCATCCATCAAGCCAATTCCTTATCTACCAAATAGTCCACCCTTCAAATTCAGAAATCAGGATCTCATGTGGGACCATTTCAAAAGTCTTACAGAATTCCAGGTAGATGACATTGGTCAGTCTTCCCTTGTCAACTGATGCAGTCACTACATCATAAAAGGCCACCAGATTGGTCAGGCATGATTTGCCCTTGGTGAAGCCATGTTGGCTGTCTTGGATCACCTCCTGGTTTTGCATGTGCCTTAATATTGCTTCCAGCAGGATCTGTTCCATGATCTTGCCAGGCACAGAGGTGAGGCTCACTGGTCTGTAGTTTTCGAGGTCTTCCTTTCTACCCTTTTAAAAATGGGAGTGATGCTTCCCTTTTTCCAGTCACCAGGGACTTCACTTGATTGCCATGACTTTTCAAATATGATGTAGAGTAGCTTGGAACCTACATCAGCCAGTTCTCTCAGGACCTGGGATGGATGTCATCAGGCCTCATAGACTTGTAGTTCTTCAGTTGCATCAGGAGGTCCTGAACCTGCTCTTCACTTACAGTGGGAGGGACTCTGCTCCCCCAGCCCCAGCTAGAGGTTTAGGGACTCAAGAGATGTGGGAAGCCCAGCTGCCGGTGAAGACTGAGGCAAAGAATTTGTTAAGTACCTCAGCCTTCCCCATGTCTGTTGTTACTAGTCCTCCATCTACATTTCTCAGAGGTGGTACACTCTCCTTAGTCTTTCTTTTCTGGCCAATGAATCTGTAGAATCCTTTCTTGTTATTTTTGGCATGCCTCACCAAGTTTAGCTCTGTCAGTGCCTTGGCTTTCCTGATCCCATCCCTGCATGTCCAGACAGTGTTTCTGTACTCTTCCCTGGGCACATGGCCCTGTTTCCACTGCCTGTGCAGTTTTTTCTTTTGTCTAAGCTTGACCAGGAGGTCATTGCTCAGCCATACTGGTTTCCTACCTTCTCTGCTTGATTTATTGCATGTGGGGATGGAGAGCTCTTGCGCTCCACTAAAAATATCCTTAAAGAGTTCCCAGCTCTGTTCAGATCCTCTGTCCCTAAGGACAGTGTCCCACAGGATCTCATCCACTAATTCTTTGAACAACTGGAAGTTTTATCTTCTAAAGTTGAAGGTCCTGACTTTGCCAGGCCCACATCCCTTGAAATCACATATTCAACCAGGGCGTGGTCACTGCAACGCAGGATGCCTCCAGTCTAACCTCTTTTAATGAGGTCATCCACATTGGTGAGCACCAGATCCTGAAATGCTTCTCTTCTGGTTGGTTTGTCTGATACTGCACTCCAGGAATTTCCTGCTTACTGCCTGCTGTATAACTTTCCTAGCAGACATAGAGTTGCTTGAAATCCCCCAGCAAGATGACAGCCCATGTGTGGAATGATTCCTGTAGCTGGAGAAAGAAGGTTTCATCAAAAGGTTCCCCTTGTTTGGGCAGCCTGTAGTAGACCCCAACTACAAGGTGCCCTTTATTGGTCTGATGCTTAATTTTTACTCACAGGCTCTCAACCTGCTTGTGGCTGTTTCTCAGCGGCAACTCTTCACAATCTATCCATTTCTTAACATAGAGGGCAACACCCCCACGCTTCCTTCCCTGCCTATCTTTCCTGTAAAACTTGTAGCCCTCCATTCCAGTGTTCCAGTTGTGTGATTCATCCCAACATGTCTCCATGACAGCAATTAGATCATAGTTTTGTAACTGCACCATGGCTTCCAGCTCCTCCTGCTTATTCCCCATGTTGTGTGCATTGGTTTAGAGGCACTTCAGCTGGGCTATGGGCCATGTTACCTTTTTTAGAGGCGTCATTCCCAGTTCCTATGGGACGATTCACAGGTGTCTCCCCATTGTTTTCTAGAGTATTGGCATCCACTGTTTTTTTTTTGTGTCTCTTACAGGTACATCCCCTTTCCCCACCGAGTCTAGTTTAAAGCTCTACTAATGAGTCCAGCCAGCTTGCTACCCAGGATGCTCTTGCCCCACTTTGTTAGGTGTGCCCCATCTAGTGTCAGCATTCCTGGTATCTCAGAAAAATGCCTAAGATTGTACAACCCAAAACCCTGAGCACGGCACCAGCTATGCAGCCAATCATTCACCTGATTTGCATGCTGCTTCCTCCTTGAGTCCCAGTCTCCAACTGGGAGGATTCAGGAGAACACTACTTGCACTCCAGATCCCTTCAACATCTTTCTAAGGGACATAAAATCCCTTCTGATGTTTTGTAGTTTCCTTATTGCGACCTCATTTTTTCCTACATGAAAGAGAAGGAATGGGTGGTAGTCATGTGGTTTAACTGAGCTTGGTAGCCTCTTTGTGATGTCATGAATGTGTGCCCCAGGCAGGCAGCAAACTTCTCTTAGAGATTGGGCAGCAAATGGGCCTTCAGTGCCTCTCAGAGAGGAATCTCCAATTACCAACACCCTTCATGCTTTTCAGCTGATCTTGCGAGGGCTGCCAGTTGCCTCAAGTTGCCTCAATGAAGGAAATGCCCCACACATCGTGATCATGTGCTCAGTTGCAGAATGTGTCTGCCCGGAAGCCTATTGCCTCAGTGATTCACCTGATTATATCTACATTTTCATGGCCTCTTAATTATTGATATCATAAGGAAACTTTTAGTGTTCTACATCTATCCCTTAACATTCTGAGAACACTACTATTGCGATTTACATTTTTTTCCCTAGACTGCTATTTGCATACCTGTAATAAACTTACCATGGAAGAATTCATAACACGTTTCACTCATTTGAAAAAATATTTAAAATAGAGACTTCATAATAGCTAGCAAAGCAAGCTTATTTGCTCTGTTGGGACCCAGAAAACAATAATTGCTTCATTTAGGTTTTCATTTTAAATCTAGGTAAAGGTTTGATTTCTTAATGTAAATGGTTAGAGAAAAATTCAGATCTGTCATGAAAACTACAGTTTTCTATTCAGATAGTCCTACGCAGTACTCCAATGTCTGGTTTAAGTCTACTTTTTCAGTGGTCATGAAAAGTACCCAATATATAGTAAAATCTATTGTATGGGAAAGAAGTTACATATCTTCCTTCTTGGCTTATTCTGATTTTCTGTACATTTACATGTACAAGGGATTCAATAACATATTTGATTCTAATTCTTTGTCAAAAGAAGAGATTGAAAGATGCAGAAGTCATAAGCAGGACTACCAGAAAGGTGTTGACAATATTCCTGTGTGAAAAAGTAGGATTCTCTCTCTCTCTATGTATATATATTTGCTCACTTATTTCAAATTAAACCTATTTTCCATTTAGATAAATGTTGGCTTTGCTCTTAAATTTTAGACAAAACTTTGAGTCCTATGCTTTATTTCAGTTAGAAACAAAAATTATTATTGAAGTAAAGTATCTCAGATGTGATCACAATTATTTATAAACAATGGACAGTGACATCTGAACAACAGGGAAATCAAGTGAGTTTTTTATTTTTTTCTCATGTTTTTCCTTTTTGTGGTTAATCATATTTTGACCAACGCTCATAAGGAGAACTATTAATGACTTTCTGATTTGTGTCCTCTTGGGTCCTTCCTTTCTGCTACATCTCCATTTGCATAAAATTAAACTAGGGATGCAAGAGACAACTAATGAGGAAAAAAAAATAATCCAGAAAACATTATCTAAGACATGCCTATACTTTGAACCATATGTTTTTATTTTATGTGAATGATTTTCATGCGTCAGCTTTCAGGTCCTACAAATAAGTCTTACTATTTTTTACATTGACTCCAAATAAAGGAGTTTCTTGATATTTACTTAACACATTCTCCTACAGTGTACAAGGCAAAAATGATTTTAGAAAAATCTTAGACCTGATATTTTTATTTCTTCAAAGTCCATAAAACTGTTTCTTTTTCAATCATAACTGATTCCTTTTGTCATGTGGAAGGAGATCTTCACTGACCTGTTTCCACTGGAGGGAACAGAGAGGCTTGTAGATATGGTCAAACTCCTAATGTGGTCAAGCTTACAGAAGAGGCTATGAGGGTGGGTAGGAAGGAGACACAATCCATTCAGTTTGCAGCTGAAATTTTCAGGGAATCATCTGCTACAAATGCATCAGAATGAGTAGCAGAGTTGAAGGAGATCGTGTCCTCCAAAACTAAACACAGATTTTAGATTGTAGCTGGAAATAAAATGGGCCCATTTAAGGTCCTCAGAAAATCTCTTGCCAGAGGGAAGCCAATTACTGCTGCGGGAAATATAATTCCCTCCATTATTTTTTTTCTCTATGCTTACTGGCTGCCGACGACTGATAAAACTGATTCCATGCACTAAATGGGGGGAAACTGAAGCAGGCATGGAAATGTATCTAAGGATCTCAGCAGGGAGAGGTGTGGCCTTTTTCCAGACACACTTTACCACAAGCTGTATCTAATTTGCTATTCACAGTCACCCTTGAAGTAGGTTTTGAATGTTAGCTTTTCTTCCTCTGCCACTGAATGTGTATAGCTCAGATTACTATTTCTCCCTTCAACACACAGTATAGTCAGTCATATTTCCAGATTAAACTTTAAGATTTAATTCCTGGTGATATGAAGAAAAATAAGATTGATTTATTTTTAAGATGAATAATTAAACGTTTATAAGCATATTTTATTATAAAATTATCTCTTCCTTCTCCTTCATTAAAGAAGTGGTAAGGGAAAAACAACAACAACAACAAAGATGTTTCAAACAGAAAAATGAAGAAACTTTGATCTTCTGGTGCACTTAGATTATCTGCTCATATGGAGAAGTTCTCTAATGTAGGCTATCTAATTTAAGAAATACTCTAAATAAAAAGTATAAGCAGTGTATCTGAAAATTTGTGCTTCTGTAGAAAGGTATAGCTGAAGTAAGCTGATGCCTGTTCTTTAGAAGACAGAAAAAGAGAAGCAAGACATTATTATATATGTTTAGAGCTGTTACATTAAAACTCTAGCATAATGCTAATGAAGATGCTGCAATATATAGCCTAGAATCCTTTATATCAGAGGCAGGATGCAGTATCATTTCTATCAGTCAAAAAAAAAAACACAATTTTTTTGAAGAGCTGTTTCTTGCTTTGTTTTAGCTGAAAGATTGTCTGAGGCAACAAATAAATGCTGAACAAAGAATGTGTTGTGCTCGAGAAAAAAATCTTAGAGAAAAAAGAAACAGTAAAAAATTACCAATCAGGTTAATAAATATACTTGCAGAAAAAATAAAGATTGATTGTACTAAAGCAAAGAATGTGTTGAAGTTTGGATGTCCTTCATTATCTGGTATGCTGGCAGCTGCACCAAATGTTTTCAATATTCCTAAAAATACATTAAATATTGAGGGGTAGTAAAAACTATGCTGTTATTATTCTTAACTCCTTAATATATAATAATGAAGCTAGATAGATAGATGAAACAGTAAAAAAAAACAAACAAAAAAAAAAACCACCATCTTTCCCATTTTAAGCATATTGACCCATCACGAAGGGATGCAAAGACAACTTTGCAAAGACAACTTGTTGGTTAAAAAACAATTATTGTGCAGTTCTTTTGTAATAGGTAGAATAACCTTTACAGCCTCCTATGACTCATTAGTGAATATGTCAAGAACCTGTAAATAACACTTGAAACTTTCTTTTCCATGTCTTAATTAAACTATTAGTGAAAGTCTTATCTCTTGAGGCGTATGCTGTTGTCCTGAATATTTTAAGCAATATTTCATTTCTTGCAGTTGTTTTCACTTTAAATACGAAGGTGAATTAAACAAGTAATAGTCTTCTGTTTGAACTCAAAATTACCAGATTAAACTTATTTAATATAACTAATTTGCTTGATCTACACCCTGGGATCAAGCCCTTCCAACTTTCATAGAGCATAGATTGTTTTATTATAATGCATGCATACAGTCCCATCTACAGAAGTTTAGAAGCTCTAGATATAAAGTAAAGTGAACATTTGGCGGCTTTTTTTTTTTTTTTTTTTTTTTTTTTTTTTTTTTTAA
>CM021766.1:82019856-82031156 GCA_011076525.1 Nettapus auritus | reverse complement strand
GGCTGAAAGGTGGTGAAAATGCTTCAGCCACTCTAGTAACCAAAATTCACTTTATAAGTTTCTTTCACAGCACAGAGATATATTCATCAAATCTTAGGGAGCATCAACAAGAGTTTCCATTGCCTTCAGGTTTTGTTCCTTGTTTTGATTGTATGAGGTAGTCAGGAAATGCGAAAAATAATGCATAATGGGGAAAATACTGCTCTTTCACATTGCTTTGTTTCACACACTTGGAATATGGCAACAATATGGCAACACTAGAGGGTACCTTTGGAACCAATTAGACAGCTCTTCCAGCAGCTTCAATCAAACACTACTTACCTAATTTTTTAAGTTACAAAATTATCTTCTGTCTAGAATAAGTTTGACTCCACTTTGTTGTTTGCATGGCATAGACCTCAAAGGATTACCACACTCTTGACTAGATTCTTTTGTTACTTTTAAGGCAAATACTGGATATATTACCCATCCTCTATGATACTTCATGCAGTTTTATAGAAAAATTTCATATAGTCATTTTAGGATGACTTTCTCTCGTATCTTGTATTTCAGAACTCAGAGATGTAATACTAGTAACTGTTCTTTATGTGACTAATCTTCATAAGCCATACAAATATTATTATTAATGTGAAGGATTCCTCCTACCATTCCTCCATTTCCTTCCACCTTCCATTCTTGATTCTGACAGTTTCTTCCTCATTTAGGGTTCAAGAATTTCAAGATTCCAATATTAAGATGTTTAGTTTATATATATAAAAGGGGAAAGAAAACTAGGAAAGAAAAGCAATTTGTATTATTTTCCATCTCCTTAGAAACACAATATTACCTGGGTTACCTATTCATGTTTTGACTGTCTTGAAAATTCAAAGCCCATTTGAGGGAATTCAATGACATCATACTGGTATCAGGACTTTGGACTGAGTCCTGGGTAGATTGCAATCTTGTTGTGATTGTTTGTGTTTGTTTTGGTTGGTTTGTTTGTTTTTTCCCCCAGTAACAAGGCAGTTGTACTGATATACAAACTATAAATTTGAGGCACTGAGTGCTCCACTAAAGGTTCATGACTTAAAAATTCTTAACCTGTCCCATCTATATATAGTCACTTCACAGTCACCATAAGAAAGTAAGGAGCTACTTTAAATCTCATAACTTCTCCACAATGGCCACATTCTCACAATGGCTCTATGACAGTCAGAAAAATTTTGTTTTGCCATATCTCTCATGTAGGGATGCATTTTTCTTCACCCTGCCAACAGCTGTAGTGCCTTCTTCATGCCTTCATGATAGAAGTAGAATCACAGTTCCTTTGTCTAAAATCACTCTTCATTTAATCATAACAATAACAGGAATATTTCCTTTAACGTTTCCTAGATAACTTTTTTAATTTTGACTTTCTCTTCATATCTGTTGTGTGTTAACTATTTAATTTATCATGGAAAGCCAATAAAATATTAGAAAAATTTCAAAATATTTAGTTTGATTTCAGATAAACAGCTGCCATCAAAATAAAGCTGTAATAATAATAGACATAAAGAAGAGGTCAAAGGATTAAAAAATTAAAAGGCACACAAGAAACATGAAAAATAATATGAAAAATGTGAAGTCACAGCTCTTCATAAAGGAAAGAATATAATGATAAACATTATTAAGACACTTTTGAGAACTGAAATATCATTGCATGGTATTAAACAATCTGTCCTGAGTATGCAGCTAAATTATCTATCACTATCCAACAACCTGTAAGAAATGGGAAAGAAGGAAGTACTTGTTTGCCAAAATCTGAAACTTTTCCTAATTTGTGAAGCATTCATAAATTCAAATTGGACCAACGTTTTCAAATTGGAAGAAGTCCAGTAAGACCAAAGAATCATCTATATGATTGGTTATGCATTGCTCATTTTTGAAATACCCATGTTTTGTAAGCATTCTGGAATTTATTTTCACAACACTTTATAAAGTAAAAAAAATAAAATAAAAATCATCTTCACATGCGGAAAATAAAGCCTAGACCTCCCAAGCTGAGTTTTGGAAATCTGTCTTTCCTCTCCAATGGAAAAGATGAGACTTGGATTTTTTTACCACTTCTTAGCTAGAACATTCAACTCTGTTTACCCCAGAAGAACAAATGTCTGAACGGACACTAATTAATGACTTGAAACTTGCAGTGCAGAAAAGATAAGTTTAAAGATGTTACACTCACATCTCCAATAAATTGTGTGGGAATATAAAACATTTTTTCCACTTGCTCAGGGAACAATCTGATAGGTCACCAGTGCCAACAGTTGATTCACAACGAAGTAGATTTCTATTTCTCCCTTCCACTCTTTCCCAATTAGTTGAGCAAAGGAAGTCAGCTGATGTAATCTTTTTGGATTTCAGCAAAGCTTTTATACTGTTTCTCACAGTATTTTTCTGGAAAAAATGTCCAGCATACAGATAGAAAAATACTTAATATGATGGGTAAACAGTTGGATAAGGGGTTGCACTCAAAATGTTATAGTAAATTGGGTAACATCCAGCTGGTGACCAGTGACTGGTGGGGTTTCACAGGGCTCCATTTAAGAGCCAATTCTCTTTAATATTTTCATAAATGCTCTAGATGCAGGACTTGACTAAATAAGTTTGCAGGTGACATTAAATTAAGAGGAGTTGTTGACTCCCTAAAGAACAGAAAGGCCTTGCAGAGAATCCTGACAAATTAGAGGGCTTGGCAATCACTAACTACTTGAAGTACAAAAAGGAGGGCATGTGCTAGATTCTGCATCTGAGATGGGGCAACCCTGGATATATATGTACAGACCAAGGGGTGAGAGGCTGTAGAGCAGCCCTATGGAAAGGGATCTGGGGGTTCTGGTTGATGGCAAGTTTAACATGAGTCAGCAGGGTGCCCTGGGAGCCAAAAGGGCCAACCATATCCTGGGGTGCATCAGGAACAGCATTGCTAGCTGGTCAGGGGAAGTTTTTATGCTGCTCTATTCTGTGCTGGTGTAGCCTAACCTTGAGTATTATGTGCAGTTTTGGTTGCCACAATATAAGAAGGACATAGAACTATCAGAGAGCATCCACAAGAGAGCAATGAAGATGGTGAAGTGTCTAGAGGGCAAGGCATATGAAGAGTGGTTGAAGTTACTTGTTTAGTTTCAGTCTGGAGAAGAGCAGACTAAGAGGAGACCTCATGGAGGCCTATAACTTCCTCATGAGGGGGAGAAGTCCAGGTGCTGATTTTGTCTCTGGTTACCAGTGACAAGACCTGAAGCCATGAAGCTGAGTCGGCAGAGGTTCAGGTTGTATATTAGGAAAAGTTTCTTCACCAAGAGGTAATACAGGTGCTAGAACAGTCTTCCCAGGGAAGTGGTCATGGCAAAAAGCCTGCTGGAGTTCAAGAAGTATTTGAACAATGCTCTCAAACATATAGTTTGATTTTTGGGTGGTCCTGTGTGGAGCCAAGAATTGGACTTAATGGTCCTTTTGGTCCCTTCCAACTTGGCATATTCTATGATGTTATGATTCTATAATTCTAAGGTATGAAACATGTAGAGGACATTTTGTAGATGTTGAAGACCTGTGAAATGCTGCATGCAGAATCAGGTATATGTATTTGAGGTTTATATGACTGGGACTCCAAGTAGTATTAAGCACTTTTTTTTTTTTTTTTTTTTTTTTTTTTTTTAATTATGAATTTATTATGTAAATTTGGACAAGTCACCTAAAAAATCAGTCCCTGTTTCCTTATCAGTAAGGAAACCTATGCACTTTGTAAAACAAAAAAAAAACAAAACCAAAACCAAAAACAACCAAACAAAAAACAACCAACCAACAAACAAATAAAAGAAAAATATTTAGTGTAACCTACTGGCATAACTACAAGCAAAGGGTCAATTAAGAAAGTACGTCCTTATTTACCTAAATATAAAAGAAGCAGCCAAAGTGTCCCACGTCCCAAAGACCCTAAACAAATTTTTAAAAGGATAAAAATACCAAAAAATAAAAATAAAAAAAAAAACCACACAAAAAAACTCTGAAAAATATTCCTGCACACTAATTAGATCCTCTAAATTTTTCTGTTATGTATAAGAAAGAGTACAATTTACAATTCTATTTATATTTTACAAGAACAGACTGCAAAATAAGTTTCATAAGCATGGAGCAATTTTCTTTCTTTTTTCTATATGTATGTAGTAAAAGGGCAAGAAAGTTAAAACTGAAATACAATGGGGCTTAAACCCCATTGCAACTTACAGTCTATGTTCACCATCACAGCAAGACCTGCACAAGCTTGTGTGGACAACAGTACAAAAAATGATACACCAAATTTGTTTTATACTTTCAATTATTATGTATATTCTGATTTTCAATGATTTAAGTGAACCTTATTTTTTGCCCTTTTTTTTTTTTTTGATAGGTATTTTTTAGGGATCTCTTTTAACTCTGATTGTGTTATTTAGTTTTTCATTGCCTGTAATTCATTAACATCGTGATTCTTTCTCTGAAATAATACTAATTGGATTTTTATTATTATTTTTAATACTGCTATCAGTGGTGTGAAAAACAACACAAGTGAATGTGTGACTCTTTCAATCTATATATAGAATGATAGATACATACATTGCTATCTCAGAGGCAGGAAATGTGATGCATTCCCTGCGGTCATTAGCCTTCTTGTGACAGCTGTTAAACAGTGGTGAGCTCTTGGAGCAGCAGAAAATCTTTGGATGCTTCTGAAACCCTGGTTATCCCACAGTAGGTAACCATTCATCCTTTGCTGATGATACTGACCCCCTGCCTTTTAAAGACAAAGCCTGTTGGTTTTTTGGGGGAGGGAAAATGTTTAGGCTTCTCTTTAGCACTGAGACATTGCCTCATGCTGTTTCTCATGCTGCCTGGCTGATCTTGAGCCTGGGATAATTGGTAGAGAGGTCACACATTTGTAGAAGAAAATAAAGCCTCTATCTTTATGGTCCTAGATAAGCATTATTTGATGGCAAAGGAGTTACAAAGCTGATGTATTACACTCTGTATCTAAACAGATATTACCATTACTATATCATTTTAATATAGCAGCCTGTACAGCAGAGGAGGCAAAGAATGAGCTATAAAACATTTAAAGAACTTTTGCTTGATGAAAGCAGGAGTATATCTGGCAATGACTATATTTCATTTCTAGACACCTAGATCTATCAAGGATAAAACAATTATAGGACAAGGATTCAACAGAAACCGAAGCAAGTGAAGCAAACCTAATTAGCAGTAATAGGATATTAAATCTAAGCTATATTACTGAATTCTTGTATCCATCTACAGGTGATAACCAGTGATTACTTCAGTCATAGCATGCAATTTCTAACTTATTGAACCTCTCTAAAACTGCAACACAATAATGTACATAAAGTAACATTAATTAGGGATTAAAAGTATCACCTGGTGTAACAAATGCAGTAGAGTATCTTATAAAAAAAAAATACATACAGGTAAAATTTCACTTTTGTGCTTCTTGTTTTCTTAAATGACAGAGGTCAGAAGGACTATTGCCAGTGATTTATCCATGAAGAATTCTGATAACTTCAGATGACACAACTACAAGCCTGTATTAAAACATGTTGCAAATGACGATCGAAACACACATTTTTAAAGGACAATAGTGATTTTTTTTTTTTTTTTTTTTTTTTTAGCTGCATTATTCTAGTAACCAAAACCCACTATAAGCTGTGTGTATAACAGCTAAGAATAGAAAGATATAAAGCATAACATGAAATCCAAATGGGTCATGGTTTTCTGTATTTGTCCCCTTTCTAAAAATTAAAATATTGTAACAAGTTTTTGACTTTGTTAATGAAAAAGAAGAAAAGTGGGTACATTCTTCAGCACTGTGGTATGCTGAAATCCTATGACATCTAAAAAAAGAAATGCACTGAATGACAGACAAATAAGCAAACCTAACCCCCAGCACAAGAAATTAGACAACACATAGCAGATAACAGGCATATTTGAAGAACTACTTTTGTAAAATAATGGATCCAATGACATAATGAAATTAATTTTACAGATTTTTTCATATGTATATATATTTAATAGAATCATAGAATGGCTTAGGTTGGAAGGGACCTTACAGATCATACAGTTTCAGCCCTCCTGCTATGGGCAGGGACACCTCCCACCAGACCAGGTTGCCCAAAGCTCCATCCAACCTGGCCTTGAACACCTCTAGGGATGGAGTATCCCCCATTTCTCTGGGCTACCTGTTCCAGGGCCTCACCACCCTCTGAGTGAGGAATTTCTCCCTAATATCTAATATAAATCTACCCTCTTTTAATTTAAAGCTGGTACCAATTGTCCTATTATAATATTACTACACACATTGACAAATATTTCTTTGCCAGTTTTCTGGTAGGCCCCCTTCAGGTCTTACTAGAACCTTCTCTTCTGCAGGCTGAACAACCCCAGCTCTCTCAGCCTGTCTTTACAGGAGAGGTATTCCATCTCTTTGATCGTCCTCCTGGCCCTCCTCTACACTTGCTCCAACAAATTCATGTCTTTCTTGTTCTGGGGACCGCAAGAGCTGAACACGGTGCTACAGGTGGGGTCTCACAGGAGAAGACTATAGGGGAAGAATCACATCCTTCAACCTGTCAGCCAAGCTTCTATTAATGCAGCCCATTATAGGGTTGGCTTTCTGGGCTGTAAGTGCACATTGCCAGCTCATGTTAAGCTTCTCATCAACCAATACTACCAAGTCCTTCTCCTCATGGCTGCTCTCAGTTTAAACATAAAGAAAGCAGAAACATATGGAAAAGCAAAATGATCTAAAAAATAGAGTTTGATCTTGACAGAAATAATGTATTTATTCATGGTTCAGTAGAAAGATGTAGACCAAGGGAGTGTTTTTGGCATAAAAACATGGCCTTATTTTCAATTTATTTTCTTACTAGGATAAACTTGTTCACCTTTAGGACAGACAAGCACTTGAATTGGTTGTTCAGAGAGGTTGTGTAGTCTCCTGGAGGTTTTTAATATCTGGCTGAACAACTTGGCCTGACCTCACAGCTGACCCTGCTTTGAGTAAGAGGTCAGATTGGATGACCTCCTGAGATTACTTCCAAGCTTGAATGACCCTGCAGTTATATGAATTATGGTATGTATTTGTAATCTCTTCTGTGATAAACTTTGCTGTCTGTGGCAGTTGATAATTGTCATTACTTACTGCCTAATGAAGTTGTAATAGAAATGTCTCTCTCCTCATATCCAGACTCTGTCTGCTTATAGCATGATCGTAGGAGACAAGGTAGTAAACACAATATTTAATTATCATTATGAAGGACATGGAAGAGGGCATCACCTGTTGCATGTACAAGTCCAGCTCTTCTTAATCTTACCGTTTGAAGGTGCAAGCCTCAAGAAGTCCATACTCAGTGTAGCCTCTTATTTGAATTTTGACACCTTGTATTTTAAAGGAACTTATACTCCTGTTGCAATTCACACTGTGTCAACATTTTGAGTATTATAGCTACTGTTCAAAAAGAACAGGATCATCTCCAACATCAAGTTTTTGTTTGCTTGTTTGGTTTTTTTTTGGTGGGGAGGGGCTAAGAACACAAAATTAAAGATTGACTTTTGTCATATATATGGGCACCATATCTCAAAGAACCACGGTACTGTAAAGTAAATCTTCATTTACTTATCCAAATAATGTTCTACTTTATGTGGCTCTGAGGCACTGATTTGGATCACAGGAAGCTATGCACATACATGCAGAAGAGCTGCAAATCAGGTCTACTAAAAAGGACATAATAGGTTGATAATTCTATGGTGACATGAAAAGCTTTAAACCTCCATGTATTAGCTTGAGGTAATCTTTGATGTTGGGCATTGGGCATTAAGATTTTTCCCTGAGAAAAGCTTTTTAATTGTCTGCTATTTTGCATTTTGCAAAGTGCTTTTTTTTTTTTTTTTTTTTTTTTTTTCCCTTCTCTGATGCTGGTTGTTGTAGGAAACAAGGTATCAGTTAGTTCAGGCCAGTTAGATTTTCTGCATTTCTACAAATGAATGAACACCACCAAGATTTTCCATGAATAGGCAAATATTTATAAACATATATAAACATAATTTGAGATTATTATTTCTTCAGAAGTACTACAAAATTTTTTCGTGTTTCCTTTTCTTTCCCCTTTTCTTTTTCCTTCCCCTTTCCCTTCCCCTTCTCCTTCCTATTCCCTTCTCCCTCTCCTTACCTTTAGTCTTCCTCTTCTGTCTCTCGTTTACTCCTTTCTCCCTCCCTTCTTTTTCCTAGCCCCCAAAGTAAGTTCTGCCATTACAACAAGTGTTTGCCCTCTGCTGCAGACCCCACAAATAAATCTTTGTACGTCTCAACCTGTCTTAACAACCTTTGTGCAATGCTGAAGGGAGTGCATGAACTAACTTTTCTGAAAGCTTTACTTCAATGTTATAACACATCAAAACAGATTGCTCTGTGTCTGGCTAGGATGGATTTAATTAATTAAATAATTCTCACAGCTGCTCATATGGTTCTGTGTTTTGGATTTGTGATCAAAACAGAGTTGCTAACAATGCCATTTTAGCTGTTGCTGAACAGTGCTTGCACAGCATCAATGACTTCTCTGTTTCTCACTGCTCTGCAAAGGAGTAGAATGGGGGTTCACAAGAAGTTAGGAAGGGGACACAGCTGGGACAACAGACCTCAACTGTCCAGAGGGATATCCCATATCAAAGAATGCTGTACTCAGCAGTAAAAACTGGGAGAAACTTGGGGGAGAAAGAGGGGGAGAAAGGTGGGGAATGTTAAGAGTGATGGCATTTGTCTTCCCAAGTAACCCTAAGTGCCTGAACTCTTGGTGACTCCTGGTGAGGAGTGAATGAATTCCTAATTTTACTTGACTTGTGCACACTACTTTTGCTTTACCTACTAAACTGTCTTCATCTCAGCCCTTTCTACCTTTCTGATTCTTTCCCCCATTCCACTGTGGGGGAGTGAGGATGAGGCTGTGTGGTACCTAACTGCTTACTGTTGTTAAACCAAAACAATGATAAAGTTTCACATGGTTGTCATGTTCTTATACTTCAAAGTTAGTCCTGACACATATTTATAACCTCAACTATCTCACCGAGAAAGCAGACATAATTTAAGCACTGACATCTGTAGACACTAAATATATTCCTCCTGCTCCATCCCCCCTACACCCCCCCCCCCAAAATAAATAAATAAATAAATAAGATTGAATTTGGAAGAAATTAAATAAAAGCTAAATGTCATGCTGTGTCCTATAAATCCACCATGAACTCCAGGTAAAATATATCATTCTTATGATACCATTATGGTATTGGAAGTTTTGGCAGTAAACTCACATAATGTATGAATTATCTATGGATAATATATTCCCGAGAGTTCCAAATTTGTTAAAAAATTTTTGTGGTAAAAATAAACAAACAAACAAAAACTCCTCCCAATAAGTATCAGTTTAACAAAATTGCAATATATTTTCATATAAAATTTGTCATTGTAACTAAGAAAGCACTATCTCTTCCATAACCTTTCAGAGAAGTTTAAATTGCAGAAGGAACAATAATTAATACAAGTCTAAAATTGTAGAAAGAACAATAATTAATAGATTCCTACTAACCTAAAAAAACACTTCTTCACCAAGGGAATAGTTTCTGTGTAGTTAATCTAAGAGGACATATTTCTATAAAACAAGGAAGTTGTTTTGGTACACGGGATAGCAGAGACAATTTTAAAAAAAAACAATTGAGTTAAAGGAATACCCTAGAAATAATATTATTGGACATTAATTAACAGCAGAAACTGTGTTTATGCATGTCTTCTTGTATGTATGTGAAATGACACTGGAGAAATTATGAGAAGGATCAATGCATAGCTACTGCCTTATATTGTATTTTGAATATAACATGGAACATTTACGATAGTTTTTTTAAGGATAATATCTACAAAATTTAAACGTATCATCCTTCACTTTGTATGTTTAGATAAGTCTATTGTAAGCCAGAATCAGTCAGATGGTCAGCTATATCAACTGCAAATTCTAAGGTAGAAAATCTCTAGAGCATTTCTGATATCTAATGGTTTGAGAACTGAAAAAAAAAAAAAAAAAAAAAAAGAAAAAAATCAACAAAACCTTCACTGGAAATATATTATGTGTGTAAATATAATATGTTGCCACTCACTATTTAAGAAAAGCAACCTGAGAGATTAATATAATATGTAAAACAGGGTGTGTGTATACATGTGTTTGTGTATTATGAATAGGTATTTTTGGCTTTGTTCAGACAATGAGAAAATATTTTTCCTTCAAAGTACATTACATATTTTAATAAGTTTCATAATTCACCATTTTGTCTATATTCCAAAACCTCCTGCTGCTGCTCAAGATAAAGGTGAGCTTCCAGCTTTCCTTTTTCCTTTATTTAAATTAAAAATAAAACAAAACAAAGCCAACCTCCTCTGGGAGGGAGGACAGCAAATGAATTCCTCCTTTCTAGTCAGTTGCCTTCTGTTATAATGTGGCATTCTAACTCCAATGAATTAGACTTGTTTGTTTTCCATAAGCCAAGAGAACGTATTTTTTCATGCATTTCACATTGTGTGGTATAGAGTTCTGTGTTCTCCTTAATAATTATGAAGAACTTATATTCTAATATTTGTATTACTTTGCATTGTATTTGCTCCTATCAATAAAACTTCTGTCATGATTTGCATGTCCTTAGTATTTCTCTATATATGCATTTGGACAAAACTTGCAGTATTGGACATTCTTAGACCCTTGAAACCTTACCAATTTTAGAAATTGTTTACAGACTTGCAGGATGAAGTCTCTGATCACATATTATATTATATTGTATACATAAAAAAAAAAAAAAAAAAAAAAAAAAAAACCTGTCAAAACTTTCTTGGTTCTTTTCCTATAGTAGCATTCAAATTCTTATTCAAGTTACTGAGATAAAGTGAACACTAATTGCATTTAAATTTTGTATATCAGTAAAAGAGAATCTGCTAAAAACCTCTTAATATCAATGTCAAATTATAGAAGGTAGCCTAAGATGGTAGATCATGAGATGCAGTCATTAGCAACAAGATTGTTGAATTTTCTCTCTCATATTCCCTCTCATATTCGCACCTCGAATACTGTGTTCAGTTTTGGGCCCCTCGTTACAAGAAGGACATCGAGGTGCTTGAGCGAGTTCAGAGAAGAGCGACGAAGCTGGTGAGGGGCCTGGAGAACAAGTCCTACGAGGAGCGGCTGAGGGAGCTGGGATTGTTCAGCCTGGAGAAA
>CM021766.1:81999729-82014856 GCA_011076525.1 Nettapus auritus | reverse complement strand
GTTTGAGAAATGTCTAAACAAAAAGAATAGAAAATAACAGATTCCCCTCCAACCACAACAAAGATCAAAAAGATTACCAGACAGTCTGCAGCATAAATGGATAATCAATATACAATAAAAGCATTGCAGAGAAACTAAAGTCATTCATAGTAATGATGTTCTGTGTGGAAAAAGTTGTGGAGATTATAATGCCAAAATCTATTCAGATTCAGATTCAGAATCTATTTGAACTTGAAATGAGTGATTAGAAGAAGACATGGAGTAAAAAGATGAAAATATTGCCAATACTGAGTGGTATTCACCCAAGAGTTTGAAGGAAAAAAAAAAAAGGGGGGGGGGGGGGGAGATGGTTGAATTACTAATGAAGAACGTAGCTTCTTCCATACCACTGTCTTGAAATATAGCAAAAGTGATGGAAACTATTTCAAGGAAGATATTGGCAACTACATACTGGCAAGCCAGAACTGGCCGTATAATTAGAAATTATAAAATAATTTAAATATATATATATATAGTGGACACCTGGATAAATAGAACCTACTGTGCAAAACGGAGGGTAAGCATGACTTTGGCAAAATTCCTGCTCCACAAAGCTACTGGACTTCTGTGATGGAGACAGAAAGTTCATGAGAAAGGGTGATCTGACTAATATAGTCTTGGATTTCTAATCCAAAGGGGTTCTTCTCTAAGGCTCTTTAGAGCCAAAGGCACTTAAGAGAACTTGGTAACTACAGATTAAGTGGGAAGATCTTGCATAGTGTTGTGGTTTAACCCAGCTGGCAGCTAAGCACTACACAGCTGTTCGTTCACCCTCCCCTCTCCCTCTCTGGGATGAGGGGAGAGAATCAGGAAAATGAAGCCTGTGGTTTTAGATAGAGACAGTTTATTAGGACAGAATAAAAATAAATAATGATAATAGTAGTACTACTAATAATGTGTATAAAACAAGTGATGCACAATGCAATTGCTCACCACCTGCTGACCGATGCTCAGTCTATCCCCAAGCAGCTGCCCCCCCCACCCCTGCTAGCCACCCTACATATTGTTTAGCATGACGTCAGATGGTATGGAATACCCCTTTGGCCAGTTTGGGTCAGCTGTCCTGGGTCTGTCCCCTCCCAGCTCTTGCTGTACCCCCAGCCTGCCCACTGGCGGGACAGAGCGAGAAGCTGAAAAGTCCTTGGTTTAGTGTAAGCACTGCTCTGCAACAATTAAAACATCAGTGCGTTATCAACATTATTCTCATCCTAAATCCCAAACATAGCATCCTACTAGCTACTAGAAGGAAAATTAACTCTATCCTAGCTGAAACAAGGACACATGGATAAAAAAGTGACTATATGGCAAGATGTTAAATAATTATAAATAATCAGTACGCTGTGGACAGAAGTCATCAGTGGAGTCTTGAAAGGAAATTTCTTGGAATCCTGATTTTTTTCAGGAAACAGATCAAGCAATCCTTGCACGCCTCTAACTGAGTAAGTGGAATGAATTCAAGAATAGGCGGATTCTGCAGCTGCAGGGTTTACTCCATAAGCCTAGGACTAATATTGTTCTTCAACTGGTCTTGTAGTATCAGAATGAGAGGTGCACTCAAACCAACAAGGCTGCATTTACTTCCAACCAATCATTCTGTTCTCTAGTAGGTTGATATTGTCTTATTCTATGCTGTAGAAGGCATTCCTCTTGTCAAACTGTGAATACACCTTTATGATAGCATATAAAATACACTTTTGTTTTGTTTTGTTGGATAGCATTTTTTTTTTTTTTCTTGAAACTATTATTTTATAGTTTATAATCATTCAAATATTTCTGATAACAGGAATCCATAATAGTGGTCATGCAATTAATGGAGTATTAGCTCAAATGAGTAACAGGAATATAGCTTCCGACTTAATTTAAATTGCTGTATAGTCAGCAAGTACTATACAGATCATGTGAAATCAAAAATCATAATAAACAAACAAACAAACAAACAAAGGGGTTTCATAATTACAACCAGTTACCTGAACTGCCTAATGATACTTTATTTATTTATTTATTTATTTTCACTACTTAAAATGTTCTGTTGGGTAAGACAGTGAATATGACCATTTTTGAGAAATGCAACTAGTTTCATACTAATTTGAATTTCTGTTCCATACAAATCTGATTTTGTTGTTTGTTTGTTTGTTTCTGTGTGAACTATGTACATCAGAAATAGAAAGCAATGTATCTATGTAGTTACAGATATACTGGCAAATTAGAGATTTATGATTAGCTCATGAGATTCTATGCTCAGTGCAGATAAAATTACATGAAAGAGGTCATGTGAATTTTCTTAATATACTATACTTTTTTCTGTATCCAACAAAACAGACATTGTCAAAAGTTCTCTTTTGTTTTAGAAAAAAATACACGAGGCAGACACTGATAAGATTATTACTGGCAAGTACCTCAACTTTATATAAATTTCCTTTCAGTAGATGTCTTTTTACTCCTTTCACTTTTAGAATGGGATTTATATGTACCTGCTTCTACTTGTAGCTACAAGTAGTTCCTACTCATTCAATTTTTATTTTAAGGACTACACAAAATGCATATCTTGGAAGCTTGATTTCCTGTTTTTATTTATTATTATTATTATTATTATTATTATTATTATTATTATTTTGTCATGCTGAGTTTGTCTTGTGGTTTTACTATAGCTGAAGAAATGTTGGGTTGAAAATGTCTGTATTTATTTATAAAGTCACCATAGTCTGACATAATATTAAACTTTGTAAGGTTCAAGAAAGCTTTGCTTTCTGCTACTAGCAATTCATTTTCCAGAATGAGATGATTTCTATGCTGTTAAGTAAGAAACATATTAAGAGAAATACTTCCAAAATAATCTAATTTATGTTAACATCTCTTCATGACTTTACACTAGCTTATGCAGTTTTACCTAACTAGTTTGTACTAACTAAACAAGAGAAATTCTGCCTATTTATACATTAGATACATGTAATTTTGATTAAGTAGTTACTTTTGATTAAGTAGTTACTATTAAAGAAGTCAGTTCATACTGTAAGAAATTATAAATCACTTTACTAACATAACAGATTAACTTTTGTGTGTGTGTGTGTCTAAACTTATCAGGAAATCTGGTATATTTTGAAGTCTACTTGGGTCACTTTTTGTGAAAGGTGAAAGGCTTCTATTTACATACTACAAACAAAATACAGCAAGATCTCTTTTTATACCCACTGCTTTTATTTGTGCCATGGATCACTGTCATGACTATTAATCCTGATGTGTCTTTTAAATTGGAATTTAAAACATCATTCCATAAAGATATGTCAGGAATGGTTTTATTTCTTCACATTCTAATACAAGTATTCTGAAGCAACTTCATTCTCAAATCAGAACTGATGTTCTCAAAACACAGTTTGAAAATCTACTCAACACAGCTTGCATTACCTCAGAGAATCACTGAATCACAGAATCGTCTACGTTGGAAGAGACCTACAAGATCACCAAGTCCAGCCTCTGACCTAATGCTAATAAGTCCTCCACTAAACCATATCCCTAAGCTTTACGTCTAAACGTTTTTTAAAGACCTCCAGGGATGGTGACTCAACCACTTCCCTGGGCAGCCCGTTCCAATGTCTAACAACCCGTTCAGTAAAGAAGTTCTTCCTAATATCCAACCTAAACCTCCCCTGGCACAACTTTACCCATCCCTCCTCGTCCTGTCACCAGGCACGTGGAAGAATAGACCAACCCCCACCTCACTACAGCCTCCTTTGAGGTACCTGTAGAGTGCAATAAGGTCGCCCCTGAGCCTCCTCTTCTCCAGGCTAAATACTCTCAGCTCCCTCAGCCGCTCCTCCTAAGACTTCACCAGCTTCGTAGCCCTTCTCTGGACTCGCTCAAGCACCTCCATGTCCTTCTTGTAGTGAGGGGCCCAAAACTGAACACAGTACTCGAGGTACGGCCTCACCAGAGCCGAGTACAAGGGGACAATCACTTCCCTGGACCTGCTGGCCACGCTGTTTCTTATGCAAGCCAGGATGCTGTTGGCCTTCATGGCTGCCTGAGCACACTGCTGGCTCATAGTGAGCCGACTATCAACCAATACTCCCAGGTCCTTCTCTGCCAGGCAGCTTTCTAACCACACATCTCCCAGCCTGTAGCTCTGCTTGGGGTTGTTGTGCCCCAGGTGCAGGACCCGGCACTTGGCCTTGCTGAACTTCATACCACTGGCCTCGGCCCATTGGTCCAGCCTATCCAGATCTTCCTGCAGAGTCTTCCTACCCTCAAGCAGGTCGACACACACACCTAACTTGGTGTCGTCTGCAAACTTACTGAGGGTGCACTCGATCCCCTCATCCAGATCGATGAAGATGTCAAAGAGGACTGGCCCCAGTACCGAGCCCTGGGGGATGCCACTAGCGACTGGCCTCCAACTGGATTTGACTCCATTCACTAAGACTCTCTGGGCCTGGCCATCCAGCCAGCTCTTAACCCAACGAAGCGTGCGCCAGTCCAAGCCATGGGCAGCCAGTTTCCTGAGGAGAATGCTGTGGGGAACGGTGTCAAATGCCTTACTGAAGTCAAGGTAGACCACATCCACAGCCCTTCCCTCATCCACTAAGCGTGTCACCTTGTCATAGAAGGAGATCAGGTTCGTCAAGCAGGACCTGCCCTTCATAAACCCATGCTGACTGGGCCTGATCGCCTGCTTGCCCTGCAAGTGCCACATGATGATGCCCAAGATAATCTGCTCCATGAGCTTCCCTGGCACTGATGTCAAACTAACAGGCCTATAGTGCCCCGGGTCTACCCTCCGGCCCTTCTTGTAGATGGGTGTCACATTTGCTACCCGCCAGTCAAGTGGGACCTTCCCCCGATAGCCAGGACTGCCGATAAATGACGGAAAGCGGCCTGGCCAGCTCTTCTGCCAGTTCTCTCAGTACCCTCGGGTGGATACCATCAGGCCCCATCGACTTGTGTACATCCAAATGCTGTAGCAGGTCGCCAACCATCTCCCTGCAGATTGTGGGGGCCACATTCTGTTCCTCGTCCCCTTCCACCAGCTCAGAGTACTGGGCGTCCAGAGAACAACTGGTTTTGCTGCTAAAGAATGAGGCAAAGAAGGCATTAAGCACCTCAGCTTTTTCCTCATCTCTGGTAACTAAGTTTCCCCCTGCATCCAGTAAAAGGTGGAGATTCTCCTTAGTCCTCCTTTTGGTATTGATGTATTTATAATTTTTTTTTTGTTGTCTTTAACAGCAGTAGCCAGATTGAGCTCCAGATGCGCTTTGGCCTTTCTGATTTTGTCCCTGCACTGCCTCGCAACATCCTTGTAATCCCCTTGAGTGGCCTGCCCTCTTTTCCAAAGATTATAAACCCTCTTTTTTCTCCTAAGCTCGAGCCACAACTCTGTTCAGCCAGGCCGGTCTTCTTCCGTGCCAGCTCGTCTTTGGGCACGTGGGGACAAACTGCTCCTGAGCCATTAGGATTTCTTTCTTGAAGAGCGTCCAGCCTTCCTGGGCTCCTCTGTCCTTCAGAACCACCTCCCAAGGGACTCTGCCAACCAGTGTCCTGAACAGCTCAAAGTCAGCCCTCCGGAAGTCCAAGACAGAGGTTTTACTGGTCCCCTTCCTGACTTCGCCAAGTATCGAGAACTACCATTTCATGGTCACTCTGCCCAAGACAGCCCCCGACCACCACATCTCCCACCAGTCCTTCTCTGTTAGTGAACAGAAAGTCTAGCGGGGCACCTCCCTGGTAGGCTCGCCAACCAGCTATGTCAGGAAGCTATCTTCCACGCTCTCCAAAAACCTCCTGGACTGCTTTCTCTGGGCTGTGTTGTGCTTCCAGGATATGTCTGGGAAGTTAAAGTCCCCCACAAGAACAAGCGCTGATGATTTTGCAACTTCTGCCAGCTGTCTGTAGAACTCCTCATCCGTCCCCTCATCCTGGTTCGGCAGTCTATAACAGACCCCCATCAGGATGCTTGCCTTGTTGGCCTCTCCGCTGATCCTAACCCATAGCGACTCCACCTTGTCATTGCCAGCCTCAAGTTCAACGACATCAAAACACTCTCTAACATAGAGAGCCACTCCACCACCCCTTCCGTGCTGCCTGTCCCTTCTGAAGAGCCTATAGCCAGACATGGCAGCGCTCCAGTCATGAGAGTGGTCCCACCACGTTTCCGTGATGGCCACCAAGTCATAGTCTGCGTGCTGCACAACGGCTTCCAGCTCCTCCTGCTTGTTGCCCATGCTGCATGCATTAGTGTAGATGTACTTCAGCTGAGCCTTTGCCTTCTCCCCCAGCCTAGCCACTGTTCCCCCTGGCACACCTCCAACAAGCTTTGTTTCACCCCTGTCCCCCTTCTTACCTAGTTTAAAGACCTCTCAATGAGCCCTGCCAGCTCCTGGGCCGGGATCCGTTTTACCCTTGGGGACAGTTGAGACCCGTCTGCGGCCATCAGGCCGGGTGCCGAGTAAAGCGCCCCGTGGTCGAAGAACCCAAAACTTCTGTGTTGGCACCAGCCTCTAAGCCATGTGTTTATAAGGTGGGCTTTGCGTGTCCTCTCTGAACCCCTCCCTGCCACTGTAGGAATGGACGAAAACACCACCTGTACTCCTGCTCCGTCCACTAAACGTCCCAGCCCCCTGAAGTCCCGTTTGATAGCCTTCAGGCTTCTCTCATCAATGTTATCAGTGCCAGCCTGGACTATCAGTAGTGGGTAGCAATCTGAGGGGTGAACCAGGTTGGGAAACTTTCTGGGAACATCCCTGACCCTGGCCCCAGGGAGGCAGCAGACTTCCATACGGGTAGGGTCAGGCCAACAGATAGGGCCCTCCGTTCCCCTGAGAAGGGAGTCGCCCACAAATATCACCCTTCATTTCCTTTTTGGTGGAAGCAGTCTTGAGGCATGGAGCAGACTTCCTCGCCCTAGGCTTCCTGGGTAAACTTACTACTACACCCTCATCCACCGCTCTCTCGAGCTCCAGGGCCTCAAACCTGTTGCATAAGGGCACCTGGGCAGGTGGGGCAGGTACAGGGGGGCGTTTCCTGCATCATCAAGCAGGGACCTGTCTCCATTCCTCCTCAACTCCTAGGTCCCCTCCCTCTGCCCAACAGCGACCAGGCAGGGGGTCCACCCCCATTTGGGGAGTGTCACTCCGGTGCCTCTCCTTCGGGCCTTGCAGGGAGTTGCTCCACCAGTCTGTCTCCCTCTCACACTCCCCGATGGCCCTCAACCTCTCCACCTCCTCCTTGAGCTCTGCCACCAGGCGGACCAGGTCATCCACCTGCTCGCACCTCACGCACACAGCGTCTCTGCCTCCCTCAGATGGCAGCAGCAGGCTCTGACACTCCCTGCATCCAGAGATGTACCTGAACTGCCGCATTTTGGAGCGCGTAGTCTATCCGGGTGGCTACAGACTTTCTAGAGCGAGCTCTCTGCCTAGCGTGGACCATCGCCGCCTAGCTGGTGGTCGAAAGCCGTCAGATGAGTTGTTCTTAGGGGCGGGCGGGATCGCTCTGCCCTCCGTGCTCGCCCTGCCTGCGCGAACTGCCGCTCACCGCCTTTCTGCCGCGCCCCGCGCTGTTTGCCCGTCCTGGTCGCTCGCGCTCCCCAGGGGCTGCTTTTGAACGGCCGGAAGGGGGCGCTGCTGGCTCCGCCTACGCCTCGTCACGTCCCTCACGAGGGCTGCCGGGTCGTGGCGGCTCCTTCGGCTGCCTCGAGTGGCCTCGGTGCCGGCAAAAGAGCCCTGCCTGTCCTGATCCCCCACTCTGCTGCAGAGCATGTCTGCCCTGGAGCCAATCTCCTCGGCAAGTGGCCTCACTGATGTTCCATACATACATCAAAGAGAAATGCAAATCCTGGTTGTATGTGTGATATACACATTTTACAGACTTTATACATATTTGGCAGTTTGAATTCTTTTTGCCACATTCTGACACTGGCAATCCTTTCAGGCTTTAATTCTCTTCTTAAGAAATGGGGACTTGTTGTTTTAGTGTGACTATTCATAAAATCATAGGCATTAAAAAATGTGTTTGGGCATACTGTCTTGATGACTGAATATGTAAATACATTTTTATGCCCAGATTTTGCTCTTACTTTTTTTTTTTTTTTTTTTAAGGATTATAATTTATCAGTTGCATACTGAAACTTTATTCTTCCATATAACCTTAATGGCAGAAGAGACAAATACAGTCTGAAGAGTACTGTTCTTAAACTGTTTAAATTTTATTTATTTATTTATTCATTTATTAAGTCACAATGCTATTTAACATATGGAAAAGCGATAAGTAGAGCAAAGCTCATCTGCTTGTTAAATTAATGGTACAGCGAGGAAAAAGTGTTTCCCATTTTGATGTTGCCTGATACTACCAATGCCAAAAACAAGCAAGCAAACAAACAAAAACAAACATATTTTAGTAAAAGCTAAATTCTGAGCAGGATGTTAGTAAGGGAAGTCAACCATGGGACTTTAAAAATTCTTCATTAAAATGAATAACTCTCAAACTCTATTCATTTTGTGTCCAACATCCCCATCCAACTTGTGAAAATAACAGTCTGAAGCATGGAACTTGAGAACTAAGCTTAATGACTAGTATTCTTTAGTTACATAAAATGAGAAGAAAAATGTTAACAATCAAACTGACATGCACCCTTTTTAGAACATTTAAGAAAAGAGTCCACAGCCCAAAAAGGGCTGATTACGAAGATGATCTGCATAATATTTGTTTGATCACTATTTTTTTTCAGTCTGACAGTGAGTAAAAGCACACAGAGATTAAATTTGGGTCATACACCCAAATACACACAAACAGCACTTCTGAGTTTTTCAGGGATAGCATTGAACACCTTTAATAAATTTACCAGTTATTTTGTATTTATATATTTTTAATTATTGTTTGATGACCTTTGTTCATAAACATAAATGCTTCTATGATAGAAAGCAAGTATCTTCAAAGTAGTAAGGGAATTCACTGCACTGAAGACTGCACTTGTTAACTAAGTTCAATAAATAAATAAATTCTACAAGAAATAGTACTACATTTCTACAAGAAATCAGTGCTAAATAGTACTGATAATGCTTAGAAATAACACATACTTAGTTCATAAAAATAAATTCTACTTCTTATTTCGTCTTCAAGGTTATCTAAACCAAAATCCATCTAAATGGATTGCTGGGATGCATTACATAGATGTTTGTCTCATCTGTTTTGAAAAATCCTGTTTGATGTGGTGTTTTTTTGTTCCTCATAGTTTTCTGAAGTGTCTTAGTATGTGTGCATATGCAGGGATATACACAAATTGTATACAAATTGAACACTACCGTGTTCTTTTAAACAATTTTTCACATACTGACAGACACTCTTAATCAGTTGTAGATAGCATTTGCTAAATCTCTAATCCCTCTTCTTTAGACTCTTTCTTAGCCATTTATCTTTAAGGAATGTAGATTAATAGAAGATAAAAGGCTGGTAAATTTTGTTCTTTCTGTTACTTTCACACAAGAAAAAAAGTTATCTGACAAGTTAACAACATTTCATAATGTCATAATAGATAATAATGACATCTTCATCCTTTCTTTTGGTGGCTTTTTTTCCTGATATATTTCATTGTATTATGATCTATTTAATTCTCTCTATACTCTGTTATACTCTAATATAGACTGCTGTATTCTGTATTTCTCTTTCATTTTATTATATGCTTCATGCCTCCCCAAAAAGAATTGCTCACAATGTTCATGGTTTGAAGTTACATTTAACTAACAGATAACAGATTATAGATATCCCATTAAAACAAAACAAAACCAACAACAACCCAAAAAACAAACCTCCATTCTGCAATAGTTAAGGATACATTATGTTGTATATGATGAAAAATATACAATGGTTACTATGAATAATTTGCTATTTTCCAAGCCTAAGTTTGAAAGTTTTGTTTCAAATATCTGTAAAAGAGGATGGAGACATAATCATCCTACATTTCTGAAGTTCATTTACAAATATTTAATTAACATGTAAATATAAGGATAATTAAATAGAGCCTTTGAGATATCAACATATTCCCTTTAATAAGGTTTCCCAAATATTTTCTTAAAGTATTGTCATCTCTCTAGTTATATTTAGAGTTGAATGAATCTTCCAAACCAATTTTGGTTAATATTATTTATTTCTCCAAAGTAAAATTTTATGAGGCAATTCCAGTGTTATTACTTCCAATAATAACAAAAAAGTAATGTGGGTTAACTTTAGATATTCATACTCTAGTGCTTCCAGAATACCATATAAATAATTTTTATTTTAAAGCTGTAAATAACAGGTCAGTACTCATCTTCATTTAGTTTGAGCTTTTGCTAAACAACAAACTGTATGATGATTTAATATGTACTTTACAATGGACAGATACAGGGTATTTTACAGTGTTGCTCTTGCAAATCATTTCTGTCTAGTTGGGTGTCAGTGTAAAAATCAGCCCACCACCTTCCAATTCCTCCTTCAGTAGTGAACCATAGTGCATTTATTTTTCTTCACCAGAAGAGGCACAGTATCCAATATTGATATAAAGGAGACATTAAATAACATTTATTTTTATTTTTATTTTTATTTTTTCCAGACAGAAATTTTTGCTATAAACCACAGCCCTGTAGCAAACAGAAACTTCGGGGTAGGCATTCTCTTATGGTAATAATACACACTTTATCTGGTGGCATAGAAATGACATATGTTCAGCTACCCCAAAAATATTTTTATTGTCTTCAACATTTTTTTTAATTTCCTGAAGATGTTTTTGCTTTTTTTAGCCCATTTTTTAAATGATTTTTCTAACAAAAATTAAAGTTTGGTTATTGTCATATGAGTGTACAAGCTGCTTTTATCTGTTCTGTAAAGAGGGAAAGGATTCTAACCACTCTTAGAATCATGGCAATTTCATTTTGCTAAAGGTTTAGGGATTGAGAAGGCAAATCTTAAATTTCTGGTGTATAATTTCTGTATACACCCTAGCATACGCACAGTGTACACGACTCCAAGTCCTATTACATATTCTATTCTCAACCAATCCGCATTCTCTCTCTCTCTCTCTCTTTTTTTTTTTTTTTTTTCCCTATAAAGTCACAGAAATAATAGTGGTGGCTTGAAGGGAATGATGGAGGTCATCTAATCCATTCTCCAATTCAAAAAGGGACTACATCTACATTGCATCAGGTCACATGTGACTTTGGCTTACCATGTTTCAAAAATAAAGGACAGATATTCCACAACATCTCTGCATAGCCTCTCTTCTGGTACACCCTTCTGGTGAATAAGATTTCTGAGGCTACAGATAAGTTCTATTATTTTCTCCTCTTATGCAGGTCTATGAGGACTTCTCTAACCACCCACATAAAATAAAATCTTTAATTTCCCTACCAATACGTAAATCAAATCCTTCTAAAAATCTGTTTTAGCATATATTACTTCTGGCAAAGATGTACCCGGTTATTACAGTATGACAAATAATGAACTTATCACAAGAAATAATGACCTTCTAAATAGCACTGTTTCATAACTACAAGTAAAAAATATGTTTCTGCATGTCTTTTTCCTCTAGATTAGGGATGTGTTAACAGATAATTTAATACATTTAATACACTTTACTGTATTTACTTTGAGCAGAGACAAAGGAATAAGTTTCCAATGATACTTGAGTTCTTTTTCATCACTGAGGAAAACTATTATGTTATCTCCAGAAATTTCTTGGCCCTTCTAGGTGTACTCTTCACAGCTGTAGCCTTCTTTCTTTTCTTATGTCAACTATGAATAATTTTTAGTGAATGCCTATTTTAAAGAGAAGCTCACTTTCACAAAAACTGTTTTAAAAAAATGTGCAATAGTTGAAATATATGATTTTTCAGCATCAGTTTTACTACTGCTGAATTGAAAATGTGTAAGAAAACTTTAATATAAAACATTTCTATTCATAAATTGTACACATTAGTCTCAAGAACCATCATAGCATCTGCATCTGGAATGTGAACAAGAGAAACAACTGCAGTGTCAATACTCTTCCATGTGCATTGAATTCACAGTATGAATACAAACACTTAGGAGAAACACTGGAGATTTAGAAACAAGGCATAAAAAATATTAAGAGCTATACACTCCTACAGGCAATAGGCTTTTTAAATTTTCTAGAAATTTTCTCATGCAAATGAGCAAAACAAGATCCCTTAATTTGTTTGGAGAATATTCTGTACCCATGAAAATTTGAAACAATACTTGCTTAAGAAACAGACTTAGTTTTTTTTCTTTTGGAGACTTTGGAGACTGCCGATATTATTGCAGATATTTGCTCTCTTCTCTTTTAAAAAGTAAGCTGAGGTCTGGAATTCTGACAAGCAACAAGTTACTTGTATATATATATTTCTTAACCTTAATGTAATAAAAGTCTAAAATTTCTATTCACAAGGCATTTATGGCAGTGAAAATGCAAAAACAATCTGACCTGTGTAGCAGTTTTCCTGGAATCAAACTGATTTCTCACTTGAAGCAGTAATGTGATTTATTTTTCAAAAGAAAAAAGCATAGTTTATAAAAGTAAAATATACTCAAAGCCCAAACTTAAGTTTGTAGTCAAACTTAACTGAAAGTTTTCATCAACAGCGTTACACAAGGGCAAGTTATTAGCATACTTCAGTTTTTTAGTATGAATGACATTGACACTAGTTTACAGAACCATATCTTGAATTAGGTTGGAAAGGTCCTCTGAAGGTCATCTAGTCGAAACTCTTGTTGGTTTGTTCTTTACAAAATGTTGGTGCCACAGAATTGTTAAGAGCTTCCATGTTTGGACATCTATTTTATATCTGCGTTAAAGTATCTATACAGCGATCTATACTTATTACTGTTTTTTTTTTTTTTTAAATTATATTTTGATTTTCTTTATATTATTTTTATAAAACCCATTATAATCATTAGTTTGATGATGTGTGAAAGGATCATGTTGGTTATTAGAGTTTCATGTAATATTGTGTGCTTTTTTGTATGTAATATGTACAGCTTAAAAAGCCTTTAGGACAGAGATGATTTTGTGGAGTGTAATTTTAAAGTATGCATCACACTAAAGTACTGATTCATTAGTAGAATTCTTTAAGATACTTACAAAGATTAATATTTTAGGCTAAATGCAGCACCCTTTGCTTTACTTACTCATATTATGCCTCTCTTCTTTTTTAACTATTTTAACTATTTTAATACAAATTTAAGATGATACTTTTTTTCTTTCATTTGAATGTTCTATAAAATTTCAATCTTAAAATTGCCTGAATATTAGTCAGTTATCAGTAAGGACTATTTCCCTACAATGTGAAATAAAATCTGTCAACAGGAGGATAGAGTAGATGACCACTTGAGGTCCCTTACAACCTAAATAATTTTATTATTATGACTAAAGAGTCAAAATCTTTCAAATCTTTAGTGACAGCGAATTGACTTTTTATGCTTCAAGATCAAACTACTAAAACCAGGAAAAAAATCCAGAATAAATCAGTAATCTGACTGTAATTTGAAATTAAAAAAAAAAAAAAAAAATGCTTTTTCTTCTCTCTAAAAATCATTCCTAAATCTGATGTTGCCTTACGTTTTATGGATATACTTGCTCTCCATCAAGAAAAACACCAGAAATAAAATAATTTATCACACACACTATTGTAATGATACAAACAGGGTAGTTATTACTTATTACTTGGCTATCCATTTTCCAAATATTTCCAAGAAACCCAAATACATATTTTGGATGACTGATTTATTTTTTTGGTTTTAATTTTTTCCTAATTCTTTAATACGCACTGTGTATTTCACCCGTAACGTTGGGAGATTTTGTCTATAATATTTTACATTCATGTTAATTTAGATGTAAATTACAAATAGCTTTGTTGTGTTCATTACTTCTCACTAAGAAAAACATTCATAAAGTAGCAAATTTCAAAAGGAAGTGATTGTATATATGAAGAAAGAAATTATTTTCATGCAATCAGACAACAGAAGAAATTCCATGCAATTTATGGTGGCACTGTAAGAGTCAAATTCTCCTGTGTACAAGTTTATTTAACTGCTTTTGAATGCTGTGCAGGCCTGCACATGATAATACCATGTATTATGGAAATTCTCTGAAATGGCAAATATATCTGAGATGGGAAAAAAAAAAAAAAAAAAAAAAAAAAAGAGCTTTTACTCTTCCCTGATTTTAATGAATCATAGATGGGATAAGATGCAGTTTATTGCAACTACCATTCACTTGTTTTTTGATTATTAGGAAAATGTATGGATTTCCAGTTTAAAGAAAGTGAATTGACAACTGCTGAAAAATGATATTTATAGTAAGCCTCACTGAGATTGGAGCGAACAGTAGAAAGAGCAGTGGTGACAAATCTGGGGGAAACATCAAACTAGCCAAAGAGCTTGCAAGCTTGCTATGAGAGCCAACTGGCTTGTACCCGTTCTTCCAGAAGTACTACTAATGGAAAGAAAAAGGGAATATCTTGTCTCCTCATACCTTTATATACATTATTTCCTCATATCTTTAGAAATGTTAGGTATTGTCTTGTGGGTATTTGTTCCTAACTCATATAATAACATGACTGTAAAGAAATTTCAGTTAAGAAATTTGTCCTAATAACTAATGTAAACATCCCCAGAGACAGCTTGAGACCATTTCCCCTCATTTTGTCACTTGGTGCTTGAGAGAAGAGTTTGATCCCCACCTTGCTCTCACATGTCCAGTCCTTCACTGGACAGATGATATGGAAGGACAACTAGTATCAGATGACTGGTCTGTAGCCAGGACCCATACTATTTAAAGCACCATCAAGGATGCAGTCAAAGGAAGGGGTTGTGGAATATCAAATCCTTATGTTTTATGTTTTAAAGCAACTGGGTTATTTAAACCTGATGGAAGGGGAGAAACACAAAATTGCTAGGTTGCATTTTAAGAAAGCATCCTGGGCATTCAGATTTTTATTATTATTGTTTTTCACTGTATTGCCTTAGAAAAACATGTAATTCAGCTACCAAAATTGTTTCCACTTTTCTTTCTTTCTTTCTTTCTTTCTTTCTTTCTTTCTTTCTTTCTTTCTTTCTTTCTTTCTTT